>JAVXUO010001336.1:0-386001 GCA_033065855.1 Escallonia rubra
ATTTTCAGTTTTATAATTTCAGCTTGTAAGATTTTTCTCCGCCGTTATTCCACCCCCCAATCCCCACCCCCCCTCACGAGGGAATCAACTTCTGCCACGTCAGCCAAACATGGGTCACACACCCCCCCCCCCCACCGCCATGAACCTCGACCCCCACTAACCCCTTCCCCTCCAACCCTACAATTCCATCGTGCCAACCACTCTCTCCACCCCGCGCGTAGCCTCCCGCACAACACACGCGCCCCACAAGAACTCAAATACCGCATAGCCTGCAAATTGTTTCATTTCATTTTCCGCTTTCTGTTTCAATTTACGCCACCGCGAACTGCCCACTTACCCGCCCCTCTTGCATGTCCCTTTGAGCTCAGGCTCCCCTTAACGGAGCCCTAAGCTCTCCCTTTTTCACACACACACACGCACAGCTTCAATCTGTTTGTCTCTTTTCGCGACGCCTTTTCAGATCTCAAGGTATTGCAATGTCGAAACCATGGGGAAGCATCGGCGCATGGGCGGCCGACGCCGAGCGCGCAGAGGCCGAGGAGAAAGAGGCCGCCGCCGCGGCTGCAGCGGCCGGTGACTCGCAGAGCTTCCCGAGCCTGCGCGAGGCCGCGACAACCAAGCAGAAGAAGAAGACCAAGATGACCCTCCAGGAGTTCACGCTCGGCTCCGGCTCCGGCGCGGCCGCCTCCCGGCTCACCACCGACGAGATGCTCCGCCTCCCCACGGGCCCAAAGGAGCGCTCCGCCGAGGAAATGCAGTACGGCGGCGGCGGCGGCTTCTCCTCCTACGGCCGGCAGCCGGGTCGGGTCAGCCGGGATGAAGACGGTGGTCGGAGGCATTACGGCGGATTTGACGACGACCGGAGGGGCCCTTCACCTAGGGTTTCCGATTACGACCAGCCCTCTAGGGCTGACGAGGTGGACAACTGGGCATTGACGAAAAAGCCCCTGCAATCATTCGATTCTGGTGGGGGGCGTCCTAATCGATACTCTAACCTAGGCGGTGGTGGAGGAGGAGGAGGAGGGGGTGGTGGGGGGTTTAATTCTAGGGCTGATGAGGTTGACAATTGGGGAGCTGGGAAGAAGCCAATGCCACCGCCTAGGTCTTCGAATTTTGGGTCGGGCTTTCGCGATTCTGGGCCTGAACCGGATAGATGGACACGTGGAGGTGGGGGAGGTGGCGTTGGTGGGGGTTATCGCGATTCTGTGCCTGAAAATGATAGGTGGGCCAATCAGGAGAGGCCGCGATTGGTGTTGGATCCACCCAAGGGTGAGAGAGCAGTGGTTGAGCCTGTGAAGACTAATAGGCCAAGTCCGTTTGGGGTGGCGAGGCCTAGGGAGGAGATTTTGGCAGAGAAGGGTTTGGATTGGAAGAAGGCTGATATGGAAATGGAAGGGAAGAGGCCGACTAGCTCACATTCAAGCCGGCCTGGGAGTGCTCAGTCTGCGCAGTCCGAGGGTACAGCGGTGGAAGGGGGTGTCAAACCGCGGCCTAAGGTTAACCCATTTGGTGATGCTAAGCCTAGGGAAGTTTTGCTTCAAGAGAAGGGCTTGGATTGGAGGAAGATTGATTTGGATTTGGAGCATCGTAGTATTGACAGGTTTGTTTTCTCACCTATAGGTACTTCATACTTGTAATTAATTGCTTTATTTATGGGTCCTGTATAGCTTTGTGGCGCTCTATGTCTTATTGCTGCGAACAGATTGATGCTTACTATGTTAGCTACTCATTGTTTTGATACAAGTTTGATGTTTCAGGGGTGTGATGGTGTGAATGTATGTAATGTGTTTGATTGTGAGTCTTGGAACAGCGATAGCTAAATAAGGAAGAAAGAGTAATAGATACTAGAATGTCTTGACATTATGTTTTTAGAGCTATGATAACAATTATAGCTAACTTAGGAAGAAAGGGAAATAGTTATGGTATGTTTTACATATTTATCATTTGATATTTATTACTGGTTATCATCTACCTACTTATCTTTCCCATTTGGATGGCTGCTTACCGAAGTGCAACAAACATTGTTAGTTGCAGCTTGTACCATTAGTTTGTCTGTGTGTGTGGTTTAACACAATAAGTTATAATTAGACACATGTCCTAACTCCTAACTAAAATTGACATTTAGCAGACAGGTTATATATGAAATGTATAACATTGTTTTTTTACTCATCGAAAATTATTGATAACATTATTCCACTTTTTCTCTTGAAGTTTCCTTCAAATTGGTGAGGACATGAAGTTAGTTGGCTTACTTTTCTTTGTTTGTATGGATCAAGTTTCAAACCATCCCTTTTAAGGCCTGGGATGTGTTGACATATCAACTGCCTTGTCATATGTGGTTGATATAACTCAACTGAGCATTTGTCCCTAAGTAGTTAGGCTTAGCTACATGAATCCTTTTCCAGTCTCCTTTTAAAAGAAATGATCTTGATTACTAGCAATTGCAGACCCTTTTTTTTGGAGTATGGTCCATTAGATCCGGCTGTTTTGGAAATTGAAATGATTAGGTTTTATAAACTGGAAGTCGTTAATCTGATTTTGAGTTTTAATCAAAAGTTTGAAGATGAGTATGCCAAGAGGTATTGTCATCACCAGAAGTTGAAGGGTGCTGGGTAATTATTATAGATGAGGGTTGTTTGGTTAAAATACGTTATGGCGCGCAATCTGTATTCGCCCGATTTTGTATACCAATGTTAGCAATTTAACACCATTAACACCAAAATTCAGTATTCATACCAATTTGAACATTGTTGTACTATGCAATTTAGCAAAGTATGGAGAAACTAACTTAACAAAGACAATTTCGACAAGACGATGGCACGAAGGATAATGTCAGCAAGCCTTCGAGAGTAGTCAACTAATAGTGTGCCGAGCGAGTAACTCTGGGTTGCCACAATCATACTTTACGTACTTGTCTCCATAAAAGAAGAGAAAAACTAGAAACGGAGGGGGATGGGTTACGTAAAGAAATAGAGAGAAAAAGTTTGTTGGCAAGGAGAGCTGGGTTTAAGGATTATAGTTTTCTGCTTTTCTTTTATTTGTGGTTTAGGTTTAAAGAAAGAAGAGAGAGTGACAGTAGAACGATTGAGGGCTTTTATTAGCTTATGCGGAACTTGGTCAGCAGTGATACGTGATAGACATTTCATCTACATTGTGAAAAGTTGCTTTAGTATGCCTTTGTGACTACAACCAGGTGCTCATTATCAGGGTCTTTGGCCTTGGGCATAGACATTAAAGGCACAACGTGTTTGAAGAGGCTTGAGTCCGTGAGGAGCTTGGCTGGCTTCATTAATAAAATTAGTTCCATTACATTCTATAAAGATTTACTTTCCAAGCATGAGCACTCTTTGAATCTTGTTTTTCGAGTCTCTCTCTCCTCACCCTTGATCATTAAAATTAACAAAAGACGAGGAAAAGAAAGATGGTTTTTACAAGTGATATTTACAAAATAGTACCTGTTTACTCCAAAGAAGAATGGAATTTGGGATTTTGATCAAGGAACTCTCTCGTTGACTTTCTTTTGAAATTTTAATCTTAATTCAGACGAATATGAACCATTCCACTTTTAATTCATGTTTTTAGGTGATAGTTTGCTGACTAGCTATGAGCAAGATCTGGTGCGGGTGCGCATATGCAAGTGCATCATTTTTGAAAATTACAGGATAAGGGTGCGGCGGGGATATGACAAATGTTGTGTATATATTCTTTTTTCTATATTGAATTTCTAAACAGAAACAGGGATAATTTGAATCTTAAGAAAGTGCATAAAACATCATAATTACCACCAAATGCGTTATAGTAGAAGTAGCATCGATGCTTCAAAAGTAGCAAAGTGCCAAAGTTCAAACCATTGATAATTACATCATCATAATAACAGTTCCATGACAACATAATGATAAAGCAGAATACTTTGTCAAGCATATAAGGAACTTCAATGGCCACAACATCTTCATCTACTTCTCCATCGCCATCATCCGTACGAATTACGGCCTGCAATCCGGCTTATCTTCATCTACCTCTCCATCTACCTTCCAGAAGCTGCTGCCAGTACTCCCTGCACGTCGCTGGTTGTTGCTGGTGATCGCTGCTAATTTCCTCTTGCTGTCGCTTTGCTTTCTCTCTTCCTTTTTCACTTCAAGTCCTAGATCTATTTTTGGTCTCATGAGTTTTTAGGTGTACTAAGTCTGTTTTAGATTACATGTTTTTTGACCCCTGAAAATTCTCTTAAAAGTTCTGTTTTCACCCCTCAGCTATCCGATACATACCCATGCTCTATCCTACACGCATCCAATAGTCAGAATATTCGAAAAGCAATTCAAGGATATTGGACAAGCACCCAGTGCGCACCTGACACACATCTGGTGCTGTTGCTTCAGCCAAAATTCCCCACCCGTGCTTCATAGCTGACTAGAGAACCTTTTTGTTGTGTTGAGGGGATGGAGGAGGAAGTTACCTTCATATAATGTTTTAACAACTTCTTTCCTCTATTCCTCCCTGTCAAGCTGTGTGATAAAGAGAATTACATGCATGGATGTTGATATTAAGTGCAGGAATGGTACAACCTTTTGAGCTGAGTGCAAAGAAATTCTAGCATCCTGCAGTACGGTTGCATTTGCAATCAAGGATAACGAGTTATCGTGGCACACGCGATGCATGTGCAAAAGTAAAGTTAATGAAATTAAATTTAAAAAAAAAAAATTAAACATCGCTTATAAGTTTTTATTGTCACATTTGGTAAAATGAGTGCAGAAATAAAGTTAAATTTGATATATTTACATCATGCTTGTTATAAAGAAATCAAAATATCAAGCTTGAGTGTGGATATATTTTGACTATATTTTTTGGAATGATTTTCAAATTTTATAAACCAAATATGGCCTCTTATATAGTTTATATGAATTTTATCAAAAAGATCAAGAATCACGTGTAAGTATTTATTATCACACTTGGTAAAATAAATTGTAAATTATGAAAACCAAACGTGTCTAAATATTTACTATTTAAAACTTCTGTTTTGTTTCATTTTTAAGAAAAAGTTACAGGATGCCAAGTGTCAAAATATTAGATGGGTAGTTGTGTAACTCCAAAAGAGGTGTTACACCAAAAGAAGTTTTCCCTTTGTGTATAGTATAGATAAATAAGTGTATCTTGTATTTTGTTCTACGGAGTTTAAGCTTAGTTGATATGTATTTTAACCAAATTCGTGAGTAAGGGATTCGAACGGCAGCAGTGGAGTTATTTGAGAATCCTACAATAGATCAATTTACTCCTATGTGTTAGCTGATCATACATATTGGTTTTGTGGATTTATCCAGATGATGTCTGATTTCCACTTGATCTACCTGAAACAGAGGGAATTAGCCAGGCAGATCCTTCTGGAAATTGTCAAAAGTGACGTAAAGAGTGATGTTATTTTGAAAAGGGTAGAGTCGGTGCGTGAGTACCTTCTCATTTTCTATAACCATTAAAATGCAGTTGGTTACCTTAGCTTTTTTCTACTTTATTCCATCTGAGTTCTCAACATTTGGAAGTTGTTCAAGTGTACTTCGTTTTGACAGAGTATTTGTGACATGAGCAGATCCGTGAGTTATATTGCTTTTAATGTAATGTTTGTTTGCGTTGGTTTTTTTATTTGGTAAGCCTTCAGTTCAATTCATTCGTACTGTTAAATTTAAATAGTACTTTTCCCCAAGTTGCTTTGGGTATTCTCTCAAGTCTCAGAAACGCTGTCACTGTCGTTTTCTAGTATCTTGGCTCCTAATAAGACAAATATTTGCCAATTTTGTTTCAGCTTTTTATCAGACTTGCTCTTCTGTCTGGTTTGAGATGCCATGGCAACATTTTGTTCCTTCCGTGCTTGCTTTTGCCTGTCTAATAGTTCGATCTCTCATGAGTTTGCTGTATATAATCCATGGCATGTATTGTCTCAGGCCTGAGACAGAGGAGGAAAAGATTTTAAAAGAAGAAATAGATGTCCTGAAAAGTGAACTCGAAAAACAATCTGCTTCAAGTGCTGGCAGAGAATCTCTGCAAGGATCTGAAGACCAAACCAGTTTGCATAATCGACTACTTCTTAAAGAAAAGGACTTGGAACTGTTGATCCGTGAGTTAGATGACAAAGTTCGGTTTGGTCAGAAAGCCATCGAAAGGCCAGGTTCTGGAGCAGGCAGGGCTGCTAGCTATCCTGAGAGGCCAGGTTCTGGAGCAGGTAGAGCTGCCAGTTACCCGGAGAGGCCAGGTTCTGGAGCAGGCAGGGTTTCAAGCTTTCATGAGAGGCCAGGTTCTGGAGCAGGTAGGGTTGCTAGCTTTTCCGAACAACCACCATCTCGGTCTGGATCATTTGAAGAATCCAGAAGCTTTGAGTTCATGGACAGGCCTCGATCGCGTGGTACTGGAGATGCATGGACAAGGCAGGGCGACGACAGAAGAGCTTTTTCAGGTGGCAGGGGAAGGGAATTTTTGGGCAACAGAGAATATAGGTATGCACTGTAACGAGTTATGTTTTTGTCATTGATTGTGTGGCATAAACTGTTTTTTGTGGTCTTTTTAATATTCCTCCTGTGTGTATGGATAGCAGCTGATTTGGTCTACCACCGTAACTAGTGCTATCAGTTTTTGCTTTTACGATATCTTTACAGATGTATACGCTTTTGTATAGAACACCTGCTCCGAAGAGTGTTAACATATGTCATCCTTGTTATCTGCAGGTCAGGGTCGGGGAACAGATGGTGAACATTGGTTCTTGTGGATTCTTTGAGCTACCTTCTACTGTTGACAATTAGGCAGAAATAATATTTTGGTCGCAAAAGGTTTCATTTATTTGCTCCCATTTTACTCTCAAGACTGGGGCTAGCATTAATGTGTACTGGCTCGGAGAAGTCTTCCGTAATTGGTTGTTGTGGCTGAAAACCCTGTAAAATTGCATTCCCCGTCCTTCATTTTTCAGTCTCTCAGGGCAAGGAACGTACTTTCTGTTTTGCTTTTTAAAGACATCTAATTGATATTAGTCACCCCTATGGTAAGGAACTCACCCCGCAAGATTGTTGTTTTGCCTTGCCTTTATAAATCATAATGCCATGAGATCATGGCTTGTGTTTGATCTTTTGTGCGAGTCCTTGAATTCTTTGCCCTTGGTGTGTGAAGTTCACTGAGATGTCTATTTTGTAGATAACAGTGTCCTTGTTCTGCGTAATCCATGTAGAACGTTTGCCATGAGGTACAGGATGTATTGACCAACTCAGTGTTAACCTTCTCATGCCAAATATTGGCCTCTCAGACTGACTAAATTAGCGTGTGTGGACTTAGATTTGTAGCCAAGTTCATCAGGCTGCCCTTGCATCTTGTACTAGCAGACTATCAATTGTCACTTATCTTTGATGTAAAGACGTACTGATGCTGTAATGAAAATTGCACTCTTGGTGATAGATTATGAGGCAAATCTACGTTGTCTAATTCCAAATGTTCACATCTCAAATTCTCAATGATCTAGATGATAGTCTTCAATCTTCATTCAATGACGCATGCTTATGGTTGTGATATTTAATTAGGGGCCGTTTGACAGGCTTTTTTTTTGCTCTTTTTTGACCATCTTTTCTTTTTTTGGCAAAAGCCCATAATTTCTTGCTGTTTGGTTGGCTTCTCTTTTTTAAAAAAGCCAAAGAGATCCAAAAAGCCAAGGCCATTTTTAAAAAGAGCTCAAGGCTCTTTTGCTCTTCTCTTTTTCACGCGTGGGCTTCAGCCTCACTAATGAGGTCTCCCATTCGAGCCTCACTAGCAACAATTGGTTGTATTTTTGAGTTGGGTATAAAAGCCATTTTTTAACGAAAATTTCATCTCTCTTTCTTCTCTCTCGCCCCCTCCGTCCGAAAGCCCTACCACCGGCTAGACATCAAACATGGTCGGCGATCGAGGGCGAGCTGGGTTCAACAGATCCCCGAGCTGGGTAGTCATCGGCTTGTTTCTCTAGGGTTTCTGGGGTTGGTGGGTTTTGGGTGAGCTGGGTTTCGTCGGTGACGGCAGCGGAGAGGGGCTGACGGAGAGACGATCGAGACGATCGAGATCGGTCATGGGTGAAGGTGTGGCGTATGAGATGATCGAGATCGGTCATGGGTCACCGGTGACTGTTGACCTGTCATGAAATCTGAAAGGATGTTGGCCAGTGGAGTCGTCTGTTGACCAGCGTCCTCATCGTCGTCGCTAGCAGAGGATGTTGGCCAGTGGAGTCGTTGTCGCCGGTCACTCGCCCATCGTCGTCCGTTGTTGCCTATCCCCATCGTCGTCGATGAGTGGTGTCAGGCTGTTTGGGTGAGAGAGAGAGTAGCGTAGTGGGAGAGAGAGGAGATGGAAATTGGACACAGAGAGACAGGGCAGGGATAAAAAAATTAGACACAGTCAAACGCTTGCTCTTTTCTGTTTGTTGAAAAAATAAACCCTGTCAAACAGCCACCAGTTTTTTAAACTGGTGGAAAAAAAAACCAAAGCTCTTCTCTTTTTTTTTAGAAAAAAAACTACAAACTGAAAGCCATACCAAACAGACCCTTAGTCTTTTGTTTCTTATTTTCGTTTTGTCATTAGGATTCAAGTAGACCTGAAAATCACAAAATCCCAAACTTCAAAACAAACATCAAACCTAACCGTTCGAACCGATGGAGGTCAATTTGTTTTGGGATGGTTCAATTTGCAGTTTATCTTTCAAACCGAACTAAGTCAAATAGCGTTCATGTTTAGTTAAAAATCATAAAAACACAAATAAAAGAAAAAAAAAACGTATAATTTGAATATGGTATTGAGAATCAAACATTAAAACACATAATGGAACTAGTGTATTCAATTTTGTTCTTTTATATTACAAGCTTTCTTGTTTGTAGTGTTACGTCTTGTTTTTTCGGTTATTGTTTATGATATATAGTTGTACATGAGTCTTTGTATTTTGCTGACAAGGGATAAAGTTTTTTCGCGTAACTTTCGATTTAATTTCATTTAGAGCTAATGGTTCCGATAATAAGACTGTGAGCCTATCTATTTTTTTTCAAAATGACGTTACTTTTCTTTGTTTATTTCAAAGTGTATTTGAACTTTTTGCTATAAAAAAAAAAAAAGGAAAAAAAGGGAAACCAACTAGATTTATATGCACTTTCGCTGTTTGATAAAAAGTCAGAGAGAGCTACAAACAGTCCATTTCCATGGATTGGGCAAGACCCAGTACCTGTGACATCAGCAGGAGATGGAAGGGTCCTTGGGGGCTGAAGAAAAGCGTGGAAGCAGTGGCATTAGGGGTCTTCTTGGTTGCTGCTTTCTCAGTTATCGTATCAATTGGACGAAGACGAAGAACACTGGCTCTCAATCGCTCAAGTTATTGTCAGTTCCCGGCAATCTTCAACTTTGGCGACTCCAATTCCGACACTGGCAGTGTATCAGCTACATTTGGCCGGATTCCTGCCCCCAATGGAATGACCTTCTTCGGCAAACCTTCCGGCCGGTATTCCGATGGCCGTCTAGTCATTGATTTTTTAGGTAAAGTAAGTTCGTTCATTAGTTATGGGTAGCTCTATTGGCACTCCCCAAATCACCAATGGAGCTCATATAGTGTCATTTTATGCATGTGAATTTTGTACAACGTGCAATCAATGTTCAGCAGTGCACGGACTGCCAATAGCTATTTAGGCAGCGTCAATAAGGTACCCTTGATTTTTTGTAGGCAATGCAAGTGTTGATTTGCAGTAATCAAGCTCAACCAACTATTGGCTTAACGGATGTTTTTTGTGCTGAGCTGTCATAGTTGGATGTAAAAACCCAAATATATTACAAAGTCATCTTCAGAAAAGTTCTAAGCTTTCAGAATCTCACTGTCATTAACAAATCTACACACTAGTTTTCTTTTCGTAATGAAAAATTTGAATAGAAATGGGTTGTAATTAGAGTTCGGCATTGTTGGATGACTGTAAGATTAGGGTTGATGGCAAACATCTTGTTCCACACTTCTGCTAGTCTCATAATATAAGTACCTTTGGGGAAATTCTTTAAGGTTGACTTAGAGTTAGGCCATTATCTAAATGGAGAAATTAAGGTAATGATTTGTAAACTTCAGAACAGATGGCATGGCCACATCGCCTCTTTTTTCGTAGTTGGAAATGTGGGTGCGACTTAATGTATTTGCAACGAAAAATGAGATAGACTTAGGGGTTCTACTTAGATTCTGTTTGAGCCCCTGTTTCTGCGTAATTAGTGTCTTGTGATTGTTTACTTTGTATGCACAGCTGAGAAGTTGGGGTTACCATACTTGACTGCATATCTGGATTCTGTTGGAGCGGATTTTCAACATGGGGCAAATTTTGCTGCTAGTGGATCTACCATTCAGCCAAATGATGCCAAGATGTTGAAGGGACGTTTTAATCCCATCTCTCTTAACGTACAGCTTCTGCAGTTTGAACAATTCAAGGCACGCTCTATTGAGTACTACCGTCAAGGTTCGGGATCTTAAGATTGTCATATGTTTTAATTGAAAATTGAGATAGACACTAATAACATTTCTCCACCACACGGAGAAAAATGAAAAATTTAATTGATCGAATATTTGGAGATATTTAATCATGATTTCAGCAACGAGCTCTGACATTAGAAGAAGCCTTCCCAAACCTGAGGATTTCTCAAAAGCTCTTTACACAATGGATACTGGACAGAATGACATTCATGCTGGTATTTTATGGATGACAGAAGAGAAGGTGTTGACTTTCATTCCCAGAATTCTTGATCAGTTTGCTTCAGCTGTAAAGGTGATCAATGCTTTTGCTAATGTAGTTCCTGAGGCTACGAAGCCCTAATGTTTGTCACTGAAGTAAAACCTTAGTTGCAGGAAACTCCTCATATGGTGACGCTTCTCTCTCGGAAACTCGCTTTTGCGATCCCAAGTTAGGAGCTCCATGGGATCTCGTCCCAAGCTCATATGGGAACTCCATCCCGTTAGCTGGACAGAGATGCATGGAACAAGTGAGAGAGTACCTAAAAATCAAGCCCTTTTCAACTCAATTCCTTGTTTCTCTCTTCCTTCAAGTCCTTGTTTGTTGTTGCCCTAAACTATATTCAAGAAATGGTAATACTCTTTGACTTTAACGCATTTATTTATTCAAGCCGCTCCCAACCTTAAATTCTTCCAGGTTCTTACGCTCCCAACTAAGAGTAAAACTAAATTGCTTCCTGTATTTTTTGTTTGTTTAGATGATCATCAATTGAAATGGTCAAATAGCATGTAAACTAAAGTGCCTGACTTACACATAGGATAATTAGCTTTAAGGTTTAAAAACACGGAGGGAACACTTTGTATTTTATACTACAGTTTAGGAGGGAAAACTAAAAACCATGGTGGGTAGTTGGTGCGTTCTTGACATATCTTGTTGCAAGAGAAGGGATTATAATTTCTGCTGAGAACACGTGGTATTTCATGCACATCCTATGATTTAAACAGTCATTGGTTAGTAACTAAGGTAGCGTTTGAAAACCATTTGGTTCTCTGTTTTTCTTCCAGTTCTCCAGTTTTGTAAACTGGAGGAAAAAAACGCGTTTGACACACAGTTTTAATTTTTTTTTTCCCTTCAGTTTTGAAAACCAGTTTTTAAAATGAGGCTATTTTTGAAAACTCCCATTTAGGAGTTTTGGGTTTTCAGTTTGGTTTTTATTTTGAGACCACCACCACCACCCTTCCACCGCCACAACCACCGCCCACCGTTTGCCGACGGCGACCACCACCGCGTGGGCCACCGCCACGCCCCAGCACCGCCACCGCAACCATCACCAAAGAAAAAACTCAAAATAGAAACTGGGTAATCAAACACCTAAAAGAAAAAACTCAAAATAAAAATTGGGTAATCAAACACTCATTTGTTTTTGTAAAAAATAAAAACTAAATTGGTTTTGGTTTTTGTTTTTTTGAAAACAGAAAACCAAAACCGGAAGTGATTTCAAATAGACCCTAAGTAGGATTGGCCCTTTTGTACTTCTTTTCTGATATATACCATGCAAATTTTGAGTACATGACTTACACTGAATTCTATCTACTTTTGTCTTTGTTCCTCCATCAGAAGCTCCATCAACAAGGAGCAAGAGCATTTTGGATTCATAATACGGGTCCCATTGGGTGCTTGCCCATTTTATTGATAAATTCTCCACCTAAAGCTGGCAATGCCGACCAATATGGATGTGTGAAGTCTTACAATGATTTGGCTCAAGAGTTCAATAAACAGCTCAAAGACAAGGTCTCCCAGCTAAGGATGGAATTACAAGATGCATTAATTACTCACGTTGACATGTACTTGGCTAAATATTCTTTGATTGGTGAAGCAAAGAAGCAAGGTAAACTAAAGCATATCTTCATCTTCATCATCAAATCTTTCTGGTAACCAGTAGCCATTAAGGGAGCTACTGGAAAATTAGGGCCATGCATCAGTACTTGCATCTAAGAGTAATCTAGTTCCAAACGTACTGCAAAAGATGTGCATGATCCGAAGTTGAACTCGCACTCAATCAGTTCCTTCAGAGACCTCTCTCCATCTCTTCCCTATTTGTCTTTAGGTTTTGCTAATCCTCTCGGGTGCTGCTGTGGACACTATGGCGACTACCATGTTGAGTGTGGTGGAAAAGCGATTGTGAATGGTAGTGAAGTTTATGGGGCTTCTTGCAGTAACCCATTGGAATACATTAGCTGGGATTGCATACACTATACTGAAGCTGCAAACAAATGGATTGCTAATCACATTCTCGATGGCTCTTTCTCGGATCCTCAGATTCCCATAACTGAAGCATGTCATTCTCGTGCTTAATCTAGAGTTTTGAGCTCAAACATCTACAAGTATGGCGATTAAGGTACGTTTCTTTTTGTGTAGAAATACTGTCTATCTTCCTTCTTTAAGGTGAAAAGAGTCCGTGATTCTTGTATAAACATAGAACTACATACTACTCCCTCTGTTCCACTAGAATTTCCCAATCTGAAAGTCAGTGTTGGCTGCTTGGCTGGTTCGTGGTGGTGATGATTTGAAGAACACGAAAGCGAAAGAGAAAGGGGAAAAAAAAAATGAATTAAGAACAATTGATAAAAAGGGTAAAATAGGAACAACATGATGTATTTTAGTACTTTTTAGAAAGGAGTCTTTTGAAACATCTTAAAAAGGAAAGCGCGAAGAACAATGAATGGGGGGGTATATGAATTAAAAGTATGGAGGTCACCAGTCGACAACTTTTTTCTGTGACTGCTTGACCTGGACAAAATGAGCTGGGAAAGATTTGTCCTTTTCGTTTTAGTTGCCTTCAGCACCATGCTAAAAAGTGTTGTTAGGTTGAGGAAACTTCGAATCGACGACCTCCTCCCTAATGCAATAAAACTGTTTGTCCTTTCGATTTTAGTTGCCTTCAGCATCATGCTAAGACAGTGTTATTAACTAAAGCAGGTTCCTCAGGCTATAGCCAAATTGCACGGCTCCTGCATCCAGTCGTCCTCAAAATTGGTTTTTAGACCTCAGCAAGAATCCACAATCAAAAGAACAGGTGCCCAACTTAGGCCTCCGGACTAAAACTTTATTGATTTCTCCACCACCTTGATTTTACCCTCATCAAACGCAGTGCAAGTTTATTAAGATGATTTAGTTGTACAATACTAAGCTGATTTTTTGCTTTGAGATTTTCAAGCCAAAAATAAGTTTTTCTATATTGTCCAACCCTATTTGATGCTCGAAGTGAGAAAGAACGTCAAATTGGAACATCCGCTAGAAGCTTTGACATCATTAATGGGTTACTCCTCTGCCTGTGCAATCCTACTCCCGCGTATTCCATGGTCATGGAATAACAAAGCGAGCAAGGTGGTTATAGGATCTCAGGATCTGTAATGCTGGTGGTGCTAGCCATGGAAGTGTTATCCATGTGTGCTCTACTCTAAAGCCCGTTCTTTTTCCTATGGTCCTATTTGTGTGTCTCTGGAGTTCACCTCGACTCACATATGCTCCGATGCATACCCCACCACCCTGGCCACAACGGAGCACACATGCACCATAGCATATGCGATGGGCCAGTAGCACATCGAATGTTATTTAGCTTTATCGTTGTTTTGGTTTTGTATGTGCATTTCTTCTATGTTGTAGCCTTTTCAAGTACATGATACTGCAGAGCTTTTGTTTTTTTGATGTGAAGCTTTAACTTCATTGCTAAGCAGGATATCTACTTAATCAATATTGATTGCTTAGGTGTAGCTGCAGGCGACCCAAAGTCACGGTACAAATATGTTGCCATAAACACGGCCCTAATTTTCTCCTCCTTCTCTCTCTAAAACCAGCACCACCACGGTCGATATTTGGCTTAGATCGTAAGTGTAGATCTTCACTACGACGAGATTCAGCCCTCAAAGCCAGCAGAATCGTGAGATCGGAGGAAGAACCTCTAGGAGAGCTGGATGAGTTTGAAGCCGCCATCCTTGATGGCGATGTGGATGGGGGTGGAATCTGCGTCGAGGCAGTCCTCAACGAGCTCTTGGATGATGGAGACTCCTCTCGAAGACCTCGCCCACAGCGATTCGGTTGACCACCGACTCACAGGCAGTATGAACTTACATGAAACTCAAGGACAATGAGTTCAGTGAGTGTTTTGAAATGAAGTTAAGGGATTAATGCCAAATCTGGTTGTATGTAAGCGCTGGTTGGGTTGAACAGTGAAGTTGGAAAGTCCCTTTACATGGTGATATTTAGCAGGGAACAAGCCGTGTAGGGATTTCTTTCCAGTTCTTAGAGGCTAAAAGTTTCTGTTGCTTGATAACAGCGATCTAGGCTGAAATGCTATGTGCTTGATGGTATATGTGGCAGGGTGAAGACGAACCTGGTGGCGGCGGCAGCGTAGTGGTTGGAGGGTGGCAGCGGCATATGGTAGTGGGGGCGGCGTGAAGGTGAACCTCGTGTTGGTGGCGGTGTAGTGGTCTGATGATGTTGGCGGCGAGAAGATAGTATGGTATGTCCTATCATCCTCTGACCTTTATCTGGTTACCATACCTATCTACCATATCATTTTTCCGTCAGTTGACATGGTATAACGGGTACCTAGATCATTTTATGCTAGCTTCCCTTCCTTTCCTTGGTGCTCTGGTAGGGGTTTTTTCTTTTTTGATTAATTAGTGTTCCGGTATTTTCTCGCTACTACTTTCTCGGTGAGCGATGTGTTTGAACTACGATTTATACTTTTGCAAGTCACATGGTCTACTGGATGAGTTCAACAGTGGTATGGTTTTGCTACATGTTTAGCTCCAGAGTAATATTGGTGGTGGTGGTCTCTCTCGATCGAAAGTGATGGGCGGAGCATAGGAGATCTTTTGCTGTGGTATTTCTGTGGCTGTGGAGGAGCTTTTTCTCTTGGCTGTCAGATTAACATGGGGCTAACGGCACGAACACTCGAGTGGTGAGCAAGTGCGATGTGGGATAAGCAACTGGAGGATGGTTGTCTTACTTAAGTGAAGGAAGGAAAGAAGAAAAAAAGAGAAGAAAATATAAGGAATGGAAAAGAACTTGAGTAGCTAAAATCTTTGCATCCTATAAGTGGATGCATTGTTTTCTCAAAGAAATTTGAGATACTTGTTGAAAAAATTATTATTATGTCTATCGGAATGACTTCTTACAGATCCACAAGGGTATGCACACCTTGTTACTGTCAAGTTTAATACTTGGATCCATGAGGGTGAAGTATAACTTGGAGTAACTTTCTCGTCTCGTGTAATAGATCAAATAGTTGGGACGGCTTCAAGTCTTTTAAGGCAGTTTTTATGGGGTTCTCGATAGTCGATAGTAATCCAAATTCTTCGGTGCAAGTCATGTTTTGCCAAAACAATTCTTCTGCTCTTGTAACCGGTTCTATCCGATTCATCATACAATTCTTTTACTATCTAACTGAAAAAAAAGATGTTGATTGCTGGAGGCTTCCGTTTGACATATATGCACCAAGACATGTCATTAGCATTAGCACGAGCCATTCAAGAAACTTAATTTGCGATAAATGAAATTAATATTGTCTGATGCATAGCTTGCTTTCTAGCAAACTTGACATGTCTCCGGTGGCAGCAAAAACTGCAACATGAACAGAGCGTGAAGACGGTGGGGTTTCCCAAGAAAAGAGAAAAGGTCACAAAAGTCTGCACAACGCATGCTCTTTCTTTGACATCCAGAAAGCTACTCAAAGTTGGTGGGCCAAAAGGTTGAGGCAGCGGAGAGAACACGTTCAATTGAGTAAAAATTAACAACCTGCTACTGAAAACCCAGACAAAACGCCTGCTTTCATCGGTGATTTACCATAAAATGTCGCCGCTAATTTTGTAGTTGACAACGAAGTGCTACCAAAGTTGCCAAAAACTTTAAACGACTCCCATTTATTCGTGGTTGAAACGGGTCAAAGGAAGTTGCTCCAAAAAATTTCAAAACACTTACAATTGAACGCCAAGCAAACGAAAACCAAAAGCCCCTACCCCAATAATGCATCGCAAAGGACCAGTTCATAAACCCTTCCCTACATATCCTTTTGGAATCCTACAATAGCATTGTAAACAGCAGAGCTTAATATATAACATCCACATGATCCAAATCATGCAAATCTCAAAAGGATAAATCTTGAAACAATCAAGCAAGCGAATATTCCTATCTTCTTGGGATAGCCCATATGGGTAAACTCATACTAATACTTCTTAGGGTTAATTACACCTATGTCCCTGAGGTTAGGGGGTAATTATAGTCAATGACACAAAGTTTCAAAATATAACATTCCGTGACCAAACGTGTTTCAAATGTATCACACGTGTCCAACCGTCGGGGTTCCGTCCAAAAAGTGTAATTTTCATCATTTTGTATTTTAAAAATGACAATACTGCCCTTATACAGTATATCCTGAATAATTTTTATAACTTTTAAATTAGGATATCAAATCTTAATTACTTAAAATTAGGGTTTGAAACTAATTTGCAAATTAAGCTTTTAAAATTTGCAAATTAAGCTTTCAAATGTCCAAATGATTTAATTAGGGTTTCAAAATCAACCCTAATTTAAAAGTTAAGGTTTTGAAACCTTAAAATTAGGGCTTTAGAACCCTAATTTTGAAATTAGGGTTTTAGAACCCTAATTTTGAAATTAGGGTTTATCCACATCTGGAATCTTGCCGCCGGCAGCCCCAGCTCCCACCCTCGACCCATGTCGCCGGTAACCCAAGGCCCCTCCCCTCCCTCAAACCCACGTCGTCGCTGCCCTTCCCTCAGCCCCACATAGTCGCCGCCGTGATAGATCTCCACCTTCGCCGCAGATCTCCCATACAAGCGGAGTGGTTTCAGCCGAAGTCGCGATGCAGTTTCAGCCGGAGTTTCAGGGGGAGGTAGACGGGGTGGGCGGTGACGGGGAAGGGGGAGGCAGGTAGACCTGGCAAAATGTTGCCCGGACCCATTACCCGGACCGTACCCGGTCCAAAATGCCGGGTACGGGTAGCTATTTTCATTACCCACAGAAATCATACCCGTACTCGAACCGACCCGTAAATTTCGGGTAAATCCGGGTCGGGTACGGATTACCCGGGCTACCTATTTTTTTCCTCTATAAAAGGTGCTAGGGTTTTCTTTTCTACACTTGGTCGTTCTTTTCTCTCATTCTTTCCAGCACCTCTGCGATTCTTCACCGCTACCTCTCCTCTCTCCCTCCCCCTCTCTCTCTCGATCGACATCACTCTACGGTCTCTACCTCGCGACGCCGCTCTCCCGCGCCTGTCAGATCCATCGACGGCAGCTGCTCCACAGCAACTTGACGGTCAGCGACTCGACGTCCTTCTCTCTCGACGTCACTCTACCTCGCGACGCCGCTCTCCCGTGCCTGTCAGATCCATCGACGGCAGCTACTCCACAGCAACTCGACGTCTTTCTCACGCTCCGCCGCCACAGCTCCTTCGATCCGCTCCGCCACCGCTCCGTGGCCACCATCTCCGTCGCAGCCGCTAGATTTACTTGTATTATTTGTTTTTAAGTCTTTTGTGTGTATTTAAGTACTTTGTTGGTAGTGTTTTTTTCTCAGATCTGCCTTTGTAGGTGATTTTTGGGCATTTGTGTTCAGTTATTATTGTATGTTTGTGTTTGGAGATGATAGGGGTTATTATTCCCCCCAGATCTGCTTGATTTATATCTCTAAATGCTTTTCTGGCATTTGTGTAATTTTATCTTTGTTTGATGCTTGGAGTTGAGAGGTTAGATTTCTTTGATAATTTAATCTCAGATGATTAATGTAAACAGAAAGTAGTTGTTCAGATGATTAATGTAATCAGAAAACAGGCTTAAAAAATAGTCCATTAAATGTTTATTCAAAAAAAATAATTATTTAATTAATATTTACCCGCGGGTAATACCCTACCCGCAAGGGTAGGGTACGGATCCCCAAAAACCCTACCCGAAAAAAGCCGGGTAAAATTTATCCGATCCGTTTTTACACGGACCCGAACGGTTTTTACCTGTACCCGGGCGGGTAGACCCGTTTGCCAGGTCTAGAGGCAGGCGGGGTGGGGCGCCGGGGAAGGGGATGAAGACGGGGTTGGCGGGTGACGGGGAAGGGGGAGGTAGGTGGTGACGGGGTGACGAGGAAGGGGGAGGCAGGTGGGGTGCGGCGCCGGGGAAGGCGAGGAAGAAGGGGTGGGTGGGTGACGGGGAAGGGGGAGGCAGGTGGGGTGCGGCGCCGGGGAAGGGGAGGAAGAATGGGTGGGTGGGTGGGTGACGGGGAAGGGGGAGGCAGGTGGGGTGCGGCGCCGGGGAAGGGGAGGAAGAAGGGGTGGGTGGGTGGGTGACGGGGAAGGGGGATGCAGATGGGGTGGGTGGGGGTTAGGGGGTTGGGGGGGGGGGGGGTTAATAGTAAAGTAAAGATGAAATAAAGTCTTTTTTTTAATGAAGTAATGGCATTAAAAAAAAATAAGGTTCTAACTCAGGGGTAATATAGTCTTTTTATTAAAACCATTAAGATTTTTAAGGTTCCGTTTGGTCAATGGACACAAGTGTAATTTGTCCAAACTATTGTCCTTGCCTGTAATTATCTCCAAACCTAAGGGACATAGGTGTAATTAGCCCTACTTCTTACCATATTGGTCACTATGTGGCTAGTTTGGAAGCATGTAGCTTACTCATCAAACGGAAAGAGTTCACGAGAGTTATTACATTTCTTCTGGCAAAAAAGCCACAGAAATGCCCTTTAACGTAACCATCCTCTGCTTTTGACATAAGCATTTCAGTAAATTCACTGGCTAGAGCAGTGTAGCCAGCACATGGACTTGGAATGTGACAAATTGTCCTCACTCCCCCTTTCTCTTTCCAGTCTATCCTTGTCCTCCATATAATCTAGACTCCAAACCAATCAGGCTTTTAAAGTGTTTGTGCCACTTGCTCTTTCCAATGGACTCTCACTGTCTAAGCAGTGCTCTTCTTGCTCTAGCAGTGCTGTTCTCTGCAAGTTTGGTTCCATATCAGTTGCATGCCAAGACCGTGTGTGACATTCCGGCCATATTCAACTTTGGTGACTCGAATTCCGACACCGGCGGCTTGTCTGCAGCGTTTGGCCAGGCCCCTCCACCCAATGGGGAGTCGTACTTCCGTGGCCCGGCCGGGCGGTATTCGGATGGCCGACTAGTCATCGATTTCATTGGTATGCAGCTCTTCTGCTCTTGTCGGCATTTCGAATGATTTCTTGCTTTCAAGATTACTGCTCTTTCTTTATGTAGCTTCTGGAGAACTCGAGCAAAGGTTCATTTTAGCAGACACTCACAGTGATGATATTACCACAAACTCATCTGTTAAAAGTAGGCCAAAACTCAGAATGCAATCAAATGGTTGTATGCTGAAATTCAAATGTAGATTCTGGGTAATGTTTACAGGAGAGATAATGTTATGCTAAATGTGATAACTAAGTTGTAAAGCTAACCTCGATCTCGAATGAGGCTTGAGCATAGCCATGCAACACCTTCAAAACCGTTAAAGTAGGCAAAAAGTGTTGGCTGCTACCCACGTTCCAGGTCCTAGGAAGATAGTTAGAACCCAAAATAGTGACAATTAGTCGTTACATATTTTTAGTTGCTTCTATGAAAATACCGTTAACAATTGTCGTTGAAAGTGTAAGCGAAAATCCTACTACCTATATTTAGCGAGTGCAAATGGTCACTATACGAAGAGTTGCAGCTATCTTCCTATAAGTAGGGTAGCAGCCAAAATTTTTCTTAGAAACAAAAAGTAAAGCCAAGTCTACAGGAGTAAAGAATGCTTAATATGCAATTCGATTGTTCTGAGTGATAAAAAGCACCGCGCAGCTACAAATGCGACAATTATGTACTCACGTATTTGCTTTGTCATGAAGTCTAATTGTCATTGAGGTCAAATTAGAGCTTAAAATACGTTTGGTATGTCTTGGATTTAGGTTTATGGTCCAAGGACCGACCAAAGAAGTAATCGTTTCGTGAATCACATAATTATGTTGCGTTACACACAAGTTTCGAGTGAGACACAAATTTCAAGTGAGTTGCAGATAGAGAACAAGAAGATAGCAACAATGTCCTCTGATTCTTCTCTTCTAGTAACTTCAATGTGAGGGCTAGCAACTTGATCCCAAATTAACTAATCTTTCTAGATTTGATTAAAAATGAAAGGCGACATTGCAGAACTTGAAGGCATTAATTCAAACGCCATGTTCCAGAACTTGAAGATGCCAATTTGAGGCTTGTAGCTTGATCTTGAATTGAGCAGAGTGATCCTTCCTTCACGATCTAGGTAGAATGACGATCTTTGTAGAATGAATTTAGTAGCTTGACTATCTTCATAGAATGAATCTAGTAGCTTGAATTTAAATATTTTTTTACAGAATGACTATCTTTGTAAAATGGATCTAGTAGGTTGACGATCTTTGTAGAAAGAATCTAGTAGCTTGAATTTAAATATTTTCTAAAGAATGACGATCTTTGTAAAATGGATCTAGTAGGACGTAAATGTAGAATAGATCTAGTAGCTTGAATTTAAATTTCTGAAGAAAATATTTGTCAGAGCTTTTGAGCTTATATCTACAGAATTATCTCTGGCTTTATATAAAACATATATGTTTCTCCCCGAGGCTCATCTCCTATATACACCGGTAAATCGGAGCGTTGTTATAAGAATGTATTCCTTTGATAAGATGTATGATGTATTTTAATCGGTCGGACCACCTTATTGTGACATACTAAATCAAAATTATAACAATAATTATTGTTGAATTATTCTTTTAGTCCATACTTCATTAAGACGTGTCATCTTCGTATTTGTCAATAAACAATTATTGACAAATAAATAATACATGACAATTTGTAATTGGTACAAAAATATACTCTTCTAGAGTTGCTTTAGAACGTTGAGGGATGGAATTCAACTACAATTGTCTGTATTTTGCAGTGCATTAAGATTTTGCATCACCATGCATTAACCAGAGGGGAATGCCAAGATAATAATTATCTTATGCTTGTAAAACTAATCATCCCTCCATCTTTTGGTTTATCAGCGCAGAGCTTGGGACTGCCATATCTGAGCGCTTACCTTGATTCAGTTGGATCCAACTTCACTCATGGAGCCAACTTTGCAACTGCTGGATCAACCATCAGACCACAAAACACTACTCTCCATCAAAGTGGTTTCAGCCCCTTTTCGTTGAATGTCCAGTTCTATCAGTTCAACGATTTTCGTCGCAGGTCTCAGATTTTACGCAGTCAAGGTGAAACTGATATTTCCTTCAAACTTCTGTTATCTCCTTCAGTAACTACTGGTGATTAGGTTTGATTACTTTTGGAGCAGAATTGCATTGCTGCACGCGTTTGACTGCAAACTACTGTTGCATTTGAGCAACGCATTTGGACAAAATCATTTGTAGAACCTGATAGAATATTTTGATTTAGGAGGAGTATTCAAGGAATTAATGCCAAGCGCGGAGGATTTTTCACGTGCTCTGTATACGTTTGATATCGGCCAAAACGATCTGACCGCTGGTTACTTCCTCAACATGTCCACTGATCAAGTGAGAGCATACGTTCCTGATGTGCTTGATCAATTCAAAGTCATTGTTAGTGTAAGTACTACCATGTCTTTAGGTAATTCAAGATGCAGATAGCTTTGCTTATTCAATTTATTTGTACCGTCTTCGTTCCACTTTCACAAATTATGTTTGACTTAAGGCCAAGGTTTTATTGCCCGAAGTAGAACTTGAAAGTCCTTTCGAAACTTTTGGCTCGGTTGTGTTAACGATTCAACGAGACACACGAAAGATAGGAAAGGCCAACGCTAGCTAACATGAACGCTCATAACTTGGCTCATGCAGGACATATATGATCAAGGAGGTAGATCGTTTTGGATACACAACACAGCTCCAGTTGGTTGTCTACCATATGTCATGGACCGTCTGCCCATCACGGCTGGACAAGTGGATAAGGTGGGTTGTGCAGGTCCCTTCAACGACGTTGCTCGATATTTCAACCGTAAATTGAAGGAAGCTCTGGTCCAACTCCGAAAGGGTCTTCCAATGGCTGCTATAACATACGTCGATGTCTATGCAGCCAAGTATGCCCTCATCAGTCAAGCCAAAAAGCACGGTATGCTACTCACATCTTGTTCTACTCAGCACTTGTGAACTATGATTCAACTGGATTCGGTTTACATCTTGTCGTCGCTGAAGGTGCATTCAGCGTGTTCTTGACATAAGTGAGATGAACATTGCAGGGTTTGAGCATCCGCTACAAGCTTGCTGTGGCCATGGAGGAAAATACAACTACAACATGCATGTTGGGTGCGGAGGAAAGATCAAAGTGAATGGCAAAGAGGTATTGCTGGGGAAATCATGTGAAAAGCCTTCAGTTATGATCAATTGGGATGGGGTGCACTACACCCAGGCAGCTAACCAGTGGGTTTTTGATCAAATAGTTGATGGTTCATTTTCTGATCCACCAACCCCTTTGAAGATGGCTTGCCACAGGCAATGAGCACATATGAGCAAACATGGCTTAATTTATTGAATGAAAGTTATCCTATTTAGTGATTTTAAGTCATGCCTCATGCAATGGTAGCAAAACCTATAGCATGACAGAAATCAAACACAAAACCAAAGTACACAATCAGCACAATATTTGTAGTTTTATGCCTATATCTACGAGGAAAGAAAGCAGTAAGATGCACTAATCACCAAAATAGAGCACACAGTAGGTGCAGACATAACTACTGTTGCGCAAACAAAACTGCGGCGGGTGGAAACTTGTGGATAATGAGTGCAAGAGAATCTACGACGACTCAAAAAAGAAAAAAAGAAAGTTGGACGGGCGATATGGTGGATCAAAGTTATAAAAGTGAATAATTATTGGCTGAAAAAGCCACGTAACGTAATCCTACTGTGTTGTAACATTAACGTATTAAGATTTCATTTTGCTCTCTTTTTTACTTTTTATGCCGGCAATCATCATACATAATCTTTGTCTTTCTCGTTCCATTGTCCATCTTCAATCTTTCAAATTCCAAATCTTCAGATTACGCAGAAAGATTAGTTCTTTTCAATTCTTGTAATATGTTAACTTATACGCGATATTATCCTCGCACAATTATTAATCACATTAGTGTTACATATATACATAAGAGTTACGTTCTTTCATGCAAGATTAGTAATTTATTATTGACTGCCCTTACCAAGTTAAATAAATCGTTATGAATAGTAAAATTATATGATTAATAGTCAAATTGAGTAACCTATTTTGCATTTAACGTAGTTAATAGTGACGTGTATTCTTTTATGTTAGCCATTAATTTTTGTTTTTGGCTTTTTGATCCTCCCGATTAGATTTCTTGAGTCCACGTCTGGCCATAGCCGAAGTTGGAGAAGCTAAAAATGAGTCTCAAAACAACATGTTCTTGTCTTATTGTGACACCATGATTAGTAGAAAATATTGGGTGGTATTGGATCATTTGTTCCGACGATCAAGAACGGTCGGATATATTGTCAAGCATTCATTTGCACCTTTTACCTGCTTACGTCACCTTAAATTCCCTAATCAGACGGTCATAAATAGTTGAGATCAATAGTCCAAAGCCATGCAATAATTGCTCTATGATAAGAGAAATGCAATGTGAAAACTAGCTACTACTTTTCCATTACTTCGTGGGGACATTTATACGAAAGGAACCGCCAATTTCTCTTAAGATTACATAATTTAATAATTTATTCTTAAGTTCATATATGGTAATAATTTTAACTTCTAAACATGGTTTATTTTGCTAAATGAAGCTCTAATGCTTAATTAATATGAGGGTCAAATGATGGTAAAATGACATTCATCAAAATACGCACATTGATTGGCATAAGAGTCCGAGATCATAGTTGGCTCAAACATGTTTTTTGTCCTATATCAACCCATGCACCCTCACTCGATACCCAATTTTTAAGTGGCACATGTACGTTGATTCTTATCGATACATGTCATTAATAACGTGACGAAGACTCTGTAAGCCTATTCCACAGGAAAAGGGGGGTCCTTTTTTACTAGGCTTCTTCTTCTCCCCCTTATATTGCCATGTACCCACCTATTTCCACAACAATTATCTCCTTCTCCTTACAGTTCAACTCTGTCACATTCATGGAGACTCACTCTGTTAGACTTTGTCATATCTCTTCTCTTGTCCTTGCAGTGACATTGCTCGCAAGCCTAACCTCTTCCTCCTCTACCAGTTGCAATTTTCCAGCCATATTTAACTTTGGTGACTCGAATTCAGACACTGGTGGATTGTCAGCAGCACTCGGACAAGCTCCTCCTCCCAATGGAGAAACCTTTTTCCATGCCCCAGCCGGACGCTATTGTGATGGGCGTCTCATTGTAGATTTCATGGGTACGTACCAACTTGTTTCCTCTGTTTCTCCATCTGCAGTCATGTTTCCAGATAATCTGTCTAGATACTTGAACACATTCATTGCAGCTCATTCCCAAACAAGTCTAGGATTCCATTGGAAGTATATGTGGTATCTACTCCAAGTGGGTACCTATGCCTTTTGTTTTCTCTGGGTGACATTTTTCACAAAACGCATCTTCCCATCAAGAAAGGGACTTCTTTATCTAACTAATTTGATCACATTCCCCTGCATTGTGTCCCTTTCTTATTTTGTTTTGAAATGACATGCCTTCGACCTGCTTCTCTGGCAGACAAAATTCACATTATAATTAGTCAGATTGCAGGTGATGTTTATTGTCTTCAGTCATCATACCTTGACTTACTTGAATGGCAACTTTAAGTTTACTTAACCCATACCAACTGGTTAGCGAGAACGCCAAAGCACTTTTTAAGAACATCTTTTACCTGAATTCATTCATGCCCTGCATTCTTAAATTCTCGATCAGGTTGTTCTACACATGTGTTAAGAGGAAAAAAGTAAGGTACCATTAGAAAGTATGTACCTTTACTTCTAAAAGAAATAAAAAGATTAGGGGCTTATCAAAAGGGAAGTAAGGAAGAGTAAAATGGGATGTTTTTTTTTCTTCTAATCAAGTCAATACATTAAAAGGAAAGAATTACAAGAACAGAGGCTTGGTTCACATATTCATCCAAAGACAAAAGAGGAATAAGGGATGAGGACGGAACCAAGCCGAACGAGTTGGAGTTATCCGCCCATTTAGCTAGATTATGGGCTAACCTATTTACAGCTCTACTAACTTTCACAAAAGACCAGCAAATGAACAACTTAAGATTTTCCCTGGCTTCGGCAATGATGGAGTAGCAGCTCCAATGAGGCATCTGATCATGATGGTTAAGCCAATCAACAATTCCTTGCGCATCTCCTTCGAAGATAACATGCGTGCACTTGGTTTGCAAAGCCAGATTTATCGCACAAAGGCCTGCTAGTGCTTCGGCCGCTTCAGGGTCCATTACTTCGCTTGAAGTTGTTTGGGCAGAGATTATGTGACCATTGTGATCTCGGATAGTTACAGCTTGGATGGTCCTTGATTCACAAACAGCGGCATCAAAGTTGACTCGATGCCAATGCAAGGGAGGGTTAAATTTCGTAGCAGGGGCCATTCTGAGAGGATCTATAGGGGTAATAGCCCCACAATAACTGCCATAATCCTGTTGGATATTCTTTCCCAGTCCCTTAACATCAATTTTCCCTTCTTGGAATTCCACAGCATTCCTACATCTCCATATATGATCTATAACAGTAATAGCGAAGATTGTGTAGCGCGTTGCCATGGGAGGATCATTAGAAATCTGGGAAGAAGGAAAGATGATATCGCTGAGCCATTGAAAAGTGCTGTAACGTGGATACTCATTGAGATTATCCTGATCTTGGGATGGCATGACTGGAGGCCTAAAATTCTCAGATGATGAGGTCCATAAAACTCGTGCCCGCGGGCAAGAGAGGAAAAGATGGGCAGTGGTTTCTTCCCCTGTGTTGCACAATCTGCACTGTGTATCCATGTCGGGGAAGAGAGCTTGAAGTTTCTTTTTGACAGGGAGGATATTCCACGCAATACGCCAAATGAGTATTTTATGTCTCTCCCGAATTTTAGATTTCCAAAGCTTCTTCCAGAAAGATTGAGTCCTACCTTGCTCCATACGAAATCTGTTCTCATTATGAAATAGGTAAGCTGACTTTGCCTTAATATTCAAGTAGTTGTACATATTGCTTGTATGATAAGTGCTTTGTTTTTAGATTCTAGGAACAATGGTGTTTAAATAACTAGTAAAGATGTAACAATCTTTTGATTTCTGGTTTTCTTCAGCTGAAAGCCTGAGACTACCTTACCTTAGTGCCTATCTTGATTCCGTGGGTTCAAACTTCAGCCATGGAGCCAATTTCGCCACAGCCGGATCCACGATCAGGCGTCAAAACACAACCGTTTACCAGAGTGGATACAGTCCAATTTCATTAGACATTCAGTCAGCTCAATACACCGATTTTCACAGGAGGTCACAAGTTTATCGCAGACAAGGTATCTGAAATTCATGATAACGCTATGTCACGATTCGCAGTTCTAGCGATTAGAACCAAGTTATTAGGGTAATGGGAATTAAAGGTTTGTGAAATGTTGCTGTGATGGCTCTCAGGAGGGCTGTTTCAACAGGTGTTGCCAAAAGAAGAGGATTTCTCTCGCGCATTATACACCTTTGACATTGGCCAAAATGATCTCACTGCTGGCTACAAACTTAACATGTCGATTGAACAAGTGAAGGGTTATGTCCCAGATCTCATGGCTCAGCTTTCTAACATCATCAAGGTGAGAATTAAGATCCAAATGCTGAATTCTCCTTCCCTGTTTGCCACTTAATCTTCAAGTTTAGAGCTGCATAAAAGTACAACATTGATAGTGTAGTACTTCTGACGTGCAGAATGTATATGCTCAAGGTGGAAGGTCATTCTGGATACACAACACGGGACCAGTAGGCTGCCTGCCTTACGTTATGGACCGGTTTCCAATCACAGCGGCTCAGATAGATGAGTTCGGGTGTGCCAGTCCGCCCAACGAGGTGGCTCAGTATTTCAACGCCAGATTGAAGGAAGCTGTTATCGAACTAAGGAAGGATCTTCCTTTAGCCACAATCACATATGTTGACATATACTCCGTAAAGTACTCTCTTATCAGCCAAGCAAAGAAACTCGGTAACTCCTTGCATCTTACTAATCGAATGTTGCTCTCTTTCCCAGCACAATGCCTTGTTAACTGGTTACACCATCAGCTAAGCCAGGCACTTCTTTCGTTTACCACATTCATTCGGTCAAAATTACGTGAGTTAAACTTACAACGATATAATGGAATGACAGGATTTGAGAATCCCTTTTTAGCATGCTGTGGTCATGGAGGAAAATTCAACTACAACCGATTCAAGAAATGTGGGAGTAAGAAAATTGTGAATGGCAAAGAGATCATTGTAACGTCTTGCAAGGATCCTTCGGTTAGGATCAACTGGGATGGAACTCACTTCACGGAGGCAGCTAACAAGTGGATCTTCGACCAAATTGTAGATGGCTCGTTTTCAGATCCACCTGTTCCGCTACAGTTAGCATGCCACAAGCTGGACCACTGAATCATATATGTGGTCTTGCTCTATGACCTTTACACCATTGTTACTGTCACACATTGCCAACTTGATTTCTCTAGGATTTCCATTGCAAAACACGTTACATATTATAAGGGGCAAATCGAGACCAAATTTCTCTCTTCTCAACCTACACTTACGAAGTTATCTTCTTTTGGCTTGTACCTGAATATTATCCGTTCGAGTACTGCGTGCAGCACGGGTCGAGATTCTGCATGACGAAACAAATGATGTAGCTAAACTTCCCCTACCTTTTAATGGAGAAGGCAGATAATTCTCGCAAATTGTCATATTATCAGTATCTTCTCCTTAAATCACCTTCTCTCTGCATAATATTCTTAACATTGAATACAACCTTAAAGGGGTAATGCAGAGTCATAAACAGAGAACTCTTGCATACAAGTAAACTCAATTTGGGGGATTCGGGTGGGGAGGATGGTACACAGAGTGTATGGGGCCTAGTAAAGAATAAGCCAAAAGCCAATTGCACGGAGTGGTCACACAGTATTGTAAGAGAAGAAAAAATGCCACTAGAGGAGATATTTGGTCCATGGCAGCAAAAGAATCTAAGTTTGAATTAGCATTATTACGGGTTTATGTACTTGCAAGAATTGAAGCCTCGCTAGAAAACTGAAAGACACACCACGTCCTGAGGTACCAGTGCATGGTGCAAAATTAGCCCCTAAAATGATTTAGATCAATTACCATTACGGTAACGTCATCAAAACTACCTCTACTCACAGCAAGGTTTGCAAGCTCTTTACAAGCAGCCACGAGTCCACCAGAAGCTGGACTTTTCTTGCAGCTACTGTGTTCTTGCTCTGGTGGCTGAGCCATAATCTTCATTTGGTTTACCATTGAAATCCTTCGAACCTTAGATGGAGGAGGACATTCATTTTCACTACCAAAGTCATCTTCATTTTCCTTCCCGCCATCACCTTCTTTCCTATACCCTGGAGGGGATTGACCCATCCTTTTCTTGTGCTTGACAAGCAAAACTCTCCGTAACCTTGCCGAAGGACTTGTACTTATGCAGCCAAATTCATCATCATTGACTTTTCCGGTTTCACTTTCTCCTTTATGTCCTGGTTTTTTTCCCGCCAAACATGACCTCTTCACAATATCAATAGCTTCTTGATTGCCAACCTATCAAAATAGGCAGATCAAAGTTTAAAAAAATGTACTGGAATATTTTTAAAAAACAGGGTAAGGACTTTGAGGTTGCAATTATCCAGCATATGATTACAAGCCAAGAGAAACCCCACCAGAACACGAAATATAAATAAAGCATATAAAATGTTTAGTCAAGGGCTGTAAACAGCAGAAATTTTCAGTCTGACTACAGGTCAAGGGCTGCAAACAACTAGAGCATCCAAAATAATACAAGATGCTGTACTATGACCCCAAAGCAGACTAGCACCTAGTACTGTAGAATCGTGATTGCCATCCCTGATAGCACAAGCACAAAATTTACTATTTGCAAACAACCAATATACTGCTGATTACCCAGGAGCTTTGTATCAGTAATATAGAAAAATAGAAAAACGAAAAAACTTGATCAAAGAGAATAATGCAAATGATTGAAGCAGCAGCAGTGACCTCATATGATATCTAACCCGGTAAAACAAAGAAGGAAACTTGATCAAAGAATAATCAAGCCTATAAGATGTATATAAAAAGCAGATACATCTGAGCATAGCTAGATAAGCATGGAAACACCTAATGAGAGTACAAGGCCAACAAAATTCAATTGCCAAATAAGACGATGTCCCTAACGAGAGTACAAGGCCAACAAAATTCAATTGCCAAATAAGACGATGTCCAATAGATCAGCATAACAAGGGTTTCATTTAGTAGGCATTTTAATAATGCGATCTCATTTCTTACCTCTTCCCATAGTCCATCAGAAGCTAAGACAAGATATTCCATGTCTGGGGTCAGAGCTAGTATTCTCGTATCAGGCTCAGCCAGAACCCAATCCTTCAAATGAGCATCTCCAATGCTTCTAGAGACAGAGAGTACCCCATGAACTCGCCATGCTCCCCGGTGAAGCTCCACGTATCCTCCCTACATCGAAACACCAAAAGAAATTATAATCATCATCCTCTTCCACAAGGTTAATAAACTTGACCATAAGGTACCAGATAATACATTTTTCTCTATCCTTGTGCGTTCATCCACCTCCGCTGCTCTATGATCTTTTGTGAGGGCTTCGGCCCACCCACCTCTACAAATAACTGCCCTACAATCACCAACATTCGAAATAAAAAGCTCTTTTCCTTCAACCAAGGCGGTGACACAACAGGCCCCGCTACTCACACCCTGCATTGTTACCGCTTACGGTCAGCATTTCCGCATAGTAACAATTTGATTAAAGATGACGTTTACTTCATCTTTAAACATACACGGAAATTAAATGAAGGGGACTAACAGAAAACGTGTCCTCACTACTACCAAACTAAGTCCTTTAGGTAAACTCTCATTTCTTACAGTAGGGTTGAAACACAACCCAGTTTGATAAGAAAAAGAGTTTCACATAAGGCCTGTAAAGGAAACTCCCGTTTCTAACAGTAGGGCTGAAGCACAACCCAGTTTGATAAGAAAAAGAGCTTCAGATAAGGCTTGGCCAAGAAATCCAGGTTTATACAATTTCAGAGTCTGAAACTCCTGCAGCTATTCGACCAGGATCCAAACTGATTGAACTTGGGTTAAATTCTTTGTCCAAATTAATCAAACAATAAGTAACCTATATAGTTCTGGTCATTACTTGCAAAATTAGTACCCAAAGGTTAAGAGGAGTTTTCAAAACAAATACAATAAACCAAGACTAACGGCTATTGTAGCCTCCATTGGAGCTCCAAAATTGTAGCTAAAAACACTTACGATGGCAGTTAAAAGGAATGGTATCGACACTTTTGGAGCTCAAATTTCAGCACTTGAGATTGAGAGAGGACAGCATTTGGAACTAGAAATAATAGAAATTGCGAATACCAGTTTCAGAAACTCCTCGTCAGTTTTCATATATGCTTCTCTAATCGCTTCTTGCTTCGCTATGTTCTCCAAACGATTCTCCAACTTTTGGAACATGTTCTTGTGCAAATTCTCCGCTACGAATTCCGCAGCCTTGCTACCCCCATGTCCATCATAAACCCCAAAAAATCCCTACATTAACAATCCGAGAAAATCACATTGTATCAGTCAAAATAGACCCCAAAAAAAAAGTAGTGGCTGTCAGCTAGTTCATGGCCATCATAAGCCCCAAAAAAAACCCTCATTTACAATTCAAGAATCCCCAACCAAAACAACATTATGCCAAGAAAGGCGTCTATTAACAGTCAAAGTATACATAGAAGCAGGCTAGCAGCAGCAGGCCTCAGCTATATACCGCCTGTGCCAGGCGAGGCCCAAGAGGCATCCAATGGACGAAGAAATAAAGAGAAAATTATAGCAATAAATACCTTATTGCTCTGAGAGAAAGAAACGATCTTGTGGGTATCTTCCATAAACATCTTCTTGCCTTTAACGGCGAAAACCGCAACTCCAGACCCATTAGAACATAGGGCGTCCTGCTGGGGTTGACTGTGTCGAGATGTAAGCTTGGTGTCTGTCGGGATTTCACGCAAAACACATGGGATCTCAATTTTGGGGGGTCTTTTTCGCTTCAAAGAACAAGAAACCGGCGGAGAGGTGCCATTACAAGTCTCTGAAGAATGTAGTGAAGCGGGGATCTCGTTATTGGTCTGCATTCTGTGATTTGTGCTGGTTCAGAGTAGTTGCCCTGACGATGATTTCTAGTTTATATGGGTGTGAGGTAGGTTGGGGGTCTCTGTGTGTGTAATAACGGCTAGAAATCTAGTTGTTGGAGGGGAGTGGGTGTGTAGAAGTGGAGCAGGTCAAAATCAGAAGGTACGACTGTTGGGGTTTAAGCGGTCAAACAAAGGTTTCATAATGTTGCATCACTGCCTGTACTGGTGTGTACTTATGGGGCAAAAGCTACTGTTTTGGCACCCTTTCCTCTCCGTCCAAGATTGGGATACGAGTGGAAAATGGCTACTTTCTTGTATCTTTGACTGTTTGACAGATTTGCTCTTGCCTATTTTATCAAAAATTGAAGGGTTTTTTCAAGTGGTCAAGATACATGAAATTTTTTGTACCAAAAAAAATAGATACATGGAATTAAGCGCATGATGCACTTTCGATTTAATCGGCCTAGATATAAGATATATGAAATACAATGCGTCATACTTTTGATTTCTCGGTCAAGATTCATGATACATGAAATACCGATTGTTCTTACCAAGAGCAAGTTTAAGATAGATGACTTTCTTTCCGTTTCTTTTGAGCTATATTGACCAACAATCTGATGAAGGTCTAGTTCCGACCTTAGTGTGCTTAGCAACGTTTTTTTGGTTATTTTGGAGCTTATCAATATTTCAAGCGTTCATATAGAGGAAGCGGTTTCATTTCATATCCTTCGACAATCTTAAGCGATTGCATCTAGTCATTGACAATTTGTTTAATCTAAGCCGTTACAAAGTTCTATTGATCCTTCGGTGCTAAACAATTAGATGCTACAATCTGTGAAATGACATGCAATTCAAAAAATTCTCTTTAATTCATACGTGCCGCCCCATACAATTATATAACTAAACTCACCGGTGCCGGGAGTCACCACATCATGTGAAGATTTCAACAAAACTTTTTTGTTGTCAACGCATTTATAAAGCAGATTCATGCCATGGATCGAGTTAACATTTTCTGTTAGATAGTCAAAAGATAATCTAATTAAGATCAAGTTAACGAAATTGTGATCAAAACTAACCATTCTTTTTTGTTTTTTGTAAAGACATATGACAACATTGACCTTCATTTACCCCAAACTCGAGATCCTAAAGTGTAATAAGTAAATCTAAAATTTTCTTCTGCTCTTATTAGCGCTTCCGTACGAAAATAACTTTATCCACTAATACAGTGAGCAGCCGATTACCAGTGACTTAATTCGGTCCACTGAGCCAACCACCAAACGGACTTCACCCAAAATGCTACTCTCTGCAGCAATTACACCTCAAACAACCGCCGGCCACCGCTGCAACCTCCTCTACTGCCCTAACCACCACAACCACAACCACCAACATAAACTCCTGCTCCACCACCACACCACCTGCAGAGCAACCAACTCCTCCATTTCCGCTCACAAGCCACCGCTTCCTCGCACCGCCTCCTCGTCCTCCCTTGCAAACAACGCCACTGCCTCCGAGCACTCCGCGCCGAACCCTAACCTCCACCACGTGAGCGGCGAGTGCGTCGATGGAAGTGGAGGAGGAGGAGGAGAGATGGAGCCGTCGGCCTCGGCGGTGGCTTGGGCCATCCGGAAGGCGTCGACCTCGCCGGTGGAGTTCCGGCAGAGGATCGAGAAGGACGGCGGGAAGAGCAACCTGGTGCTACCGAGTCCCGAGTTCCAGAGGCTTTGTCTCGAGCAGCTGGACCTCTTTCGCCGAATCGTCGATCGCGACGCTCTCCTTTCGGTTAGTATATAACCGCTTTGATCACAACTCAGCCTTTACTTGTAGATTTTTATGGATTAAGGGAGCTGCAATTTTTTTGCATGTTGATTGCCACATTATAACTCAAGAAATTTGTCAATGGGAGTTGATACCTCTACATGGTTGGATAAGTAGCTCACCGTGTGGAATGTGACGGAGTGGATAAGCACACAGATGCATGTATCTTTGAATGTCCCGATGTTGTCGTATCTCTGAATTTCCACAGTTCAATTCACTGTCGACACAATGGCGGTATGGTGAGCAGCTAAATGAATGAAATATTTGCACCCGTAGTTGGGATATTTTTTGTGAAATTCCAAATAGAACACTTTGATCTAGTAAACTGACAAAATTAAAGAACACTTTGATCTAGGAAATTGACAAAAAAGTATCATTGATTATCATATCCAAACTAAGTTTGTTTTGGAAGCGTGCGATATAACTAATCTAAGGCATAGGAATAAACTTTTTATTCCCTAATATCAGTGTCATAAGCACCAGACAAAATAAGTTGAAGTGATTAAGTTAGAAAGGATCATTTGATAGGTATAATCCATAAAACCAAGTTGACTCGTGTACATAGCCTGGTAATCGTGAATCTAGATAGTACGTAATTATCAGAGGGTTTCGCTGGACAGTACAGGGATATTCCTCATTGAGAACTTATGTTTCATGGTTGGATGTGCATTTCTGAGCAAATTAAGTAATTTGTAAGGGTACCTGTGCAGGTGTATGTAAGACCAGCTGGTAGCTATGTTATGGACCGCTTAGAGTTGCGTCGACTTACTCTTTATCCAGGCAGGACCGAAGCTGATATTGCGATATTAATTGCTACTTTTAGCGTTCCAGCAGGGTTAAGAGCGGCTGAAGCTGCACTTTCAAGCCAGTTGGTACGAAATTTGACAGATTCGTGTTTGTTGGTGCAAATCAGGGTTCACTGCTATTGTTTCCTGATTACCCTTCGTTGGATTTAGGATGGATGTTAATTTGAATTGTAGGCAGAAGTTATTCCCCAGTGCAGATCAGTGGTTTTCCCTATGGTGAAACACCCCTTTGTTGTGGGGTTTTTGGTTGCTGAGCTTCCCAAGATGGAAATTGAAAGGGAAGGGCATGATGTAGAACAACGCCCGTCACCTAATGAATTTTATGCTTTGCCACGATATAAAGATTCAAAATCCTGGGGGATCCAAACTTTTGAGGACAGCCCATTGGAAATGTATAAATACACTGCTGATCAGAGATTAAATGCAATCAACATTTCTCGCTCTCTTGCTATGGCATATGTAATGGATCAGGTATTATGCGAGCTCGTTTACATATGCTTTCATAGTTCTTTTTCTTCGTTGGATTACGTAGGTATGCTCAGTTCTGAGATCAGTTTCAAAATGTAATAATCGAAGACATCTTAATTTTGCATGGTTGTCATCATTTGTTGTTATTGCATCTCCTAATTCAAAGCCAACTTCTTTTTGTGAATGGTTGATTGCTACTTGCTATGGGATCATGAATCAGTACCTTAGCCTTTGTGATCAATATTGAATAACATCATGGCCGCAAGTATGCCATAAAAATGATAAAATGCGATTGCTTAATGTTGGTTCCCATAATTGCCGCGGGCTTACATAACACATTTGCAAAGAGACTACATCCTGATAGGAGAATATTTTGCATGTAGCCAGATGCATAGCCATGCCCCTTTTTAGCTCGTTTTCTTGAGTACTAGATGTCGTTTTCTACTATACCTGTAATAAACCTTCAACATGAAGTATTAATCTCAGACGTTCTTGAAATCCTTACACAAATTAATAAGAGTAGTAGTATTCTGCATGCTGTTGAGTATAGTTATTTTTAGAAACGTACCACATTACAGTTTTTTTAAGCTTGTCGGTTTTGGCCAAATATCAATCATTTTAGCAGTAGCATGTTATTGGTTTAAATCATTTACATATATGTAGTGGATCATTCCTATCTAGATCTTTCACATTCATCATTACTTTTTGCAACTTGGTATTATGACTAACAGTTTTATACGTCACTACAGAAAGCAGTACTCCTCCAGCAATCATCCTGGCAAAACAATGTTAGGATGACTAATTTGGTTGAGCAAGTAAGATAAACTTTTAGTGGTGTATTTTGGGTATAGTGGATCTTGAATAAGTACTACGATTGACTTTATATATTGTATTTCCAGATTCGTGGTCCTCTCTCTAGCATTCGAACTTTGAGTAAAATGTTATCTCTTCATGTGAAGAGAACAGAGGTGTGTACCTTCATAGCTTGAGTTACTCTTTGAACTTCACCTCCTATATGAGCACAATTGCTGATAAGTTCCAAAAGATAACAGGGGAATGTAAATGTGCAGATCTCTTATGATATTGTTGAAGACATTTTGGTACAAGGTGATCGAATCAGAGATACTCTTCAGCAACTTCAGGATGCTGTTTACCTTACGAAGGTTCTCTTTGTGTTTGAGTTGGCCTTCTTCTGCTTCTCTTTATGGTCATTCAAGTTTTATTGTTAATGTAAGATGCTATATGTTTGTGGATTGTCGTATGTATCCACATACAAATTTGTGTGTATGCATACATAACTATATGTTTCTTCCAGGTTGTTTTGAGCACGGAAAGATCGTGCTAAGTAGAAAAAAGGAACTTTGGAGTAACTGCATTATGCATGACCAGTTAATTCATGATTTTAAAAAACTGAAAAATGGCAAAAACCTGACTATGTAGTATGTGGATCCTTTTCAGGCTAATATAGTGCGGTATAATGAAGAAACCTTGATGAAAATGGATCATTTAACCCATGCCCATCCCGAGTCATTGAAGGTTCAATTACCTGATAACTTCTCTAAGGACACTTCAATCAGTAAGATGCAAGCATCCGGAGCTCCACATTGTCCTACTTCTACGTATAAGGATTTACAAATGCCAATGCCTCCTCTTGCTCTTGCACCGTTGCAACATGGCATCAGGTAGGGGTTTGCGTGTGATAACTCTTTATTTCACCTGTCAGTTTGGTTACTTCTCTTTCATGTTTATATCATTGTAAAGAATTAATCAATTTTCAAAGAGTTACTTGAATTTACATGCCTGCTGAAATCTATATGCTTTTAATGTTTGGCAAGCCCTATTTCCAAGGCAATAGCGCCAGGAGCTGATACCCCGACCTCTCGCCACAGGCACCACTTCATATCATCACTCACCTTCCTGTCTGCTTTCTCTCCTCTATCGTTGTGACAATTTAAACTGTCCAATTGGCTACACATCTGACACTCAGCCACCATTTGGACCACCTGCTCGCACACTGATGGCGGCAGAACATATTTGATGGCTGAGGGCTTTCATGAAACTTAAATTTGATCTACTCCAGCATGTTCACGAAATCTTTCACCTCGCATTCGCCTTGGTTATTAGCGTTAAAACTTAAAATAACTATGGTGTGAAGAAGCAGAGAAAAGCAAATTTGGGTTTCTTGTTTCTATTTGTTCATAAAGTTGTAAGTTGGTTCGGGTCACGACCTCAAGATGGTCATTTAGGGTTGGATCTGCTGCCGAATTGTTGATAGAGCAACTGGATAGAGATTGTGCAGAAGAAGGGGGGTGAGGAAAACGGGTACTTTTGACTGATGGCAGTTTTAACTTAGATGGGCAATTTTGTCATTTTCAGATGAAAAGCTCACAATTGCTTTGCATAAGGGCTGCCTACTTTTTTTGTTTTATGTAGTTACTACATACAAATTTCTACTGGTAGAAGAACCTAGCTTACTTGTTTAAAAACGTAAAATACCTTCTAGGAGGTGCAAATGTCAGATTCATTCCAGATACGTTTCTCTCAGGCTTTCTGAAATGTTGTCCGTGTAACTGGGCAACTCAGGGCGATTGTTTGATAAGAATCCCTCCCCCCCCCCTCTCAACTTTGGTGTCCTCTTCGTGCAGGGAGGGAGGGGAAGGGGAATCTAACTCTATTCGGGAGAAGTTGAACCCCTTCTTGTAGTTTTGCGTTTTTTTTTTTGCTATCCTCCTCTTTAGATGCTCTTGGTTGGGTTCCTTCTTCAATCATCTTTTTATAATGACATCGAGCCCTTCATCTCTGAAGCACGGACACCTCTCCTAGGTGGAGGTTTGGTGTCCCAAACAGACGGACACCCCGACACCCTCCGGACACCGTCAATCGGTGTCGGGAAATTTTTTTTTTTTTTTTAATTTTCCGACACCGTGTCGGACACTTCACCGAAGAGTGTCGGACACGGCGTGGAGCAGTGTCGGACCATTTGCTTCTCTTACCTCACGGCCGATTCCTTCTCACTCACCTCACAGGTCCCCTTCTGAGCCATTACCGACTCGGAGCTGTTGCCGGAGCTCAGTCACCAACAGATCCAGTCGCCGGAGAAGCCGAGGCCGACAGATCCAATCGCCGTCGCCATCGCTGGAGCTCACTTGATCGTCGCCGGAGGTCCTCCGCCGCCGTCGCTGACCCACAGATCCTTCTTCCTCATCCCTTCTCCTTTTTCTTCTATTCCCCGTCGTTTCTTTCTCTGTGAAGTGTGAACTCTTCAGTGAAGAGTCCTTCCTTTCTTCCTTTTTTCTCCTCCGTCAATAGTCATTTCTTTCTTTCTTTTTATTTTTTCTCCCTCTGTTTCTTGCATTAGTACTGATTAAGTGAAGAAAGTCCCTCTCTTTCTTTTTTGTTTTTTTTTTCTTTTTACTTACTTAGTTATTTTATCCATAACATTTCAGAAATATTTTTTTGACTTAGTTATTATTTTAGATTGTGAAATGTATTTGATATATATATAAAATAAAAATATATTAAAAAATAGCGGTGTCGTGCGGTGTCCAAAATCTGATTTTTTGAAAATTGCGGTGTCCGGTGTCCCCGTCGGTGTCGGTGTCCGACACCGTGTCCGTGTCCGTGCTACCTAGCCCTTCATTGATACTCCGCTGCAGTTTAGTTGCAGGGGACTCCAGGTGGTGGCGCATGATGGCCGTGCGTACCCATAGCATTGACAGAGCAAGGTTCATTCGAGTCTAAGTGTCTGATGGCTGGCTGGTTTATTAGTGTGTTATGCTGGATTCGCCATGAAGAGTGGGGCTCATTATAGGTCATTTATTGTGGTTGTGAGGGATATCTGGTTTTCGGGGTTTCATCATTATTTGGCTTTTTAGAAGTTGCAGGTTTGAGGTGATATTGCAGATTTCTCAATTGTAGTGGAGGTAGAAGGTGTGTCAGGTCAATGCGGGGGCAAGAGGTGGGGGTTGGTTTTTCAATTTAAACTAGGACAGCTGGTATTGCTGTGGTATTTGGGTTTGGGCTGCTAAGTCGTGGGTTTGGGTCCATGCTCTACCTCTTTTCTATCTCTCTTATTTTAGGATCTTCTTTTGCTGTTTCGCTCGCTTGGTTGTGTCCTGCGCCACTAGCAGTTTTTTTTTTGGAAAACTCTATTTATTGCATGGTTTTTAATAGCCATAACATTTGAGGAAAATTATCTGAAATGAGACAATTAGACAGGGTGATTGCAGTCTAGGAATATTGAACGTGTTCTATTTAGGAGCACTAGAGTCTAACTTAAGAATGGAGAAAATGATTGATCAGGTCTCAGGTTGAAAGTCTGGAAAGTAAACCATGAAAAGTAATGGGAAAACAACCTTTGTAATATCATACCAATCGACTTCTTCCCTTTGCTGCTTCCTCTCCTTCAGTTTCGAAATTGATGTTAAAATGTGCTTCTTACTTGATTTTAGAAATGGATCACGTTATGCAAGTAGTGCAGTAAGTTCAGTGAGGGCAGAAGGTTGAAAACTTGACTTGGGAGTGCAATGAGAACAAAGGACGATCTGTGGGTATTTTAGGTTTTACCCAATGTTGATTGCCAAAAAACCCCAACTTTTATGATATTTTGTCCCGACCCCTGAACTAAGTTTTAGAAAAAATTTCAGCCCCAAATTGTGTACGACCCTCCTTCATGAAGTGTTTGACACATCTTCAGTAATTGTTCGGCAGTGTCCAATAATTAAAAAAAAACTGAATACAGAAAATTGGGCATCCACGGGAGGTGTCCTACACGTGTCCGGAGGTTTTGGGGTGCGGCATGTGTGGAACTCAATATCCATAAGAGTTGTCCGTGCTTCATATGTTGGGTGGGATGGGGGAAGTTAATGTGGTTATATTTAATTAACCCATTTACTGATTGTATGAGCATGGGAATTTGAATTAGCAGATCCTGGGATTGAAATTTACTACCCGTTGGTTGACTTGACGAGCATAAGGATTCCTTGTAACAGCTGGAATTCTTTCCTTCAGAAAATATGTAGGCAGGCGCTAAGAAGGCTTGAGCTATAGACCAATAACTGAAATATAGAGTTTGTAAGGCTAGGCTATCGCACTTTGGGTGCTTGTTGCGTTGTTGAGCTTGTCTTTGATATTGCCGTAATTGATGCTGATATATCGCGGGAGTTTCTTTTCTGCTGATGTTTTGAGCATTATTCTACTGGCCTCATGGGAGAAGGTGGGACGAGGTTTGTAGATTGTCACTAATTCATTGGTCATCCTTTGGGTTCTAGCTCGTAATTCATTTGGCTACAAAATTTAGTTTGCTTTTTATATAGTTGTTCCACTATTATCATTGAGCTGCATGCCTGCAAGATACGTATAATTTATTAGTTAGTCTGCCATTCTCGAAATTCTGTCTTGCTTATACTTTGTTTTTTTGTCAGACCGTGCAATGTTTCTGATGTACTGGCAGATTTGGTCGGGGCCCTGGAGCCTCTTGCACGTAAGCAGCGGCGTGTTGTGGAATTATGTGAACTTTTAAGATCTGTTGAGGTTGCCGTTGAAGAGGTTGATCTTCGCCAGGCTTTGAGCAATCTAATTGAGGGTGCTCTGTTGCGAACAAATGTTGGAGGAAAGGTTGAAATTGTCTCCACTGAAGCACCAGCAGCAGGTGGTGCTCTTGTCATTATTGATGATGATGGGCCTGATATGCAGTACATGGTAAAGTACTATCTGACTTCTTACTTCGCTAGCTTGCTGAATCGTAGAGTATCCTTTCTTTCTTTTCCCACTAATTACTGATCTCAAACGGCTAAATAACCTGTAAAGCATGAAGCCTTTTTTATAGCAAAGGATCTAAAAGTTTGCACCCCGGTTCTTTCTTATTTAATTATACTTGCCCTAGAAGAGAGGAATATACTATCGCGAGCCATGGCGTCTCGTTGAGTGTGGGTTGCATCCTTGGCCTTGGTTTTCTGTTCTTTTTACCCCCTCCCCAGGTTGGCCTGCACAATCGTAGGGGGGAGGGCTGGGGGTGGAGAGAGAAACATCTATTCTATTCTTAAGGAAGCTAATCATTTTCCTTTTGTTCGTGAAGACAAATTGATAGACACGTCCATTGAGTTGTCCAGATTCTTATGTAGAATTCTCGTATTTCATCTTGAATGTTTTAATGGGCATGCAAGTTCTCTGACTGATATCTGGATGGCTTTCATAAATTAGATCCACGATTTAAAGCCCCCTTTTTGGTCTTAGCAACTTGGGTTTTTGTTTTTGTGTGTGTAAATACACCTACACGCCATGGGGGTACTACCACTCTTTCAGAACGATTTTTTAGAACTTGATGGGCTAACCTATCTAGATTATAGAGTATAAATTCACCCAAAGTGTGTCCAGGCAGGCTGGTATTTTCCAGGTTTCACTTTAAAGTGATTGCGGTAGAGGCTACTTGTTTCCAGATTACCCAACTTCAAGTTGCTTGAAGAAAGGTGAAATATGTAACCTAACCTCAAGTTGTCCGAACTATAACATGCATGAGAAAAAGAAATTTGCTCGAGAAATAGAAGAGAAATGCGAGAGGAGGAAGGATTATCTAAGCTATTATCGTAATATATATGGTATTAGCTCTAATACTTTTTATGGGCTCTGTTGCTTGCAGACGCAGATGCATTCTCTTACACCATTTGGAGTAGATCTCTTCTCTGAAAACATGGTCGAAGACAACATGGCGTGGAACTTTGTGGCAGGGTTAACCGTTAGTCGCGAGATACTGGAGAGTTATGGCTGCGTTATCCGTGTGATCTCACCCCGGATCATGGATGCCGCCCATGAAGCAGGGGGTACCCGCATAGAACTCTGGCTCCCCTCTTTTTCTGCTTCACCTGAAAGAACCATGAGTCCAAGTTAATTGTCTGTACAGATTTTTCCTTACAACTGCTGCTGCATTTAGGTCTTTTCCTCATGGCTACTGTGTGCAGCATATTATATCTGTAAATAACAAGATTCTAAGTTCTGTGTCTTATATATATATATATATATTGTTAATGAGAGAATTGCATTGATAAGTTAAAGATACAAAAGTTTGAACTAGGGTATGACCTTATGGCTATTACAAATTAAAATTACCTCCATTACTAACAATAGAGATGGTATTACTATTACCCACTATAGGATCCCATAAAGACTTTAGCCGTGTAAATTGTCAAGCACTCAATCCTGATAGACTGTTGGTAAGCAAAAAGAGTTAAAGATCGTTCTTCTTTCAAGAGCTGTGGGTTCGCCTTGTTAATACCATCATAATGATAGAAACCAGTCACTATATGGCAAGTTAAGGATAATAAGTACCACCGTATCTAAGATATCTTTAGATCCCGATATTTGCATCAAGAGAAAAGAGGATGCAATCAGTACATTTATATAAAAGAATTTCTGTTTTAGAGCCCAAGTAGATGCAAGTAGCAAGTAATGTGATAAAACATTGTAGCTGTCTAACGATATGGTGGATAAATCCGCAGATCCACGTCGTATGTTATTGCTGTAACAAGTTAAACCAATCCTTACCTGTAGACGACGTGAATCAAAACATGCATGGATAACCATGATAAATTAAACAGGCGTTGTGCAGGGGCAAGGTAGTGGGCTTGAATCCCGTCAAGTGAGTAGGAATATGGACCAAATCTCTCAGTGAGCAATTAGGGTGTGGCAAACTTCTTGGTGAGCTAGGTAGTTTATGGAAATATTGATGAATGGTGTTAGTAAGGTGAATGATTTGGCGTATCACCTCGATAGATGTGAAAGGAATTTGCCTTATGACAAGGGTGTTTCTGTGGTTCCGAACAGACCAAATAGTAACAAAAAATATAAGACCGTGAGCCATTTGTTCTTGGAATCAGAGTTAGGGGAGATCCAAGCGACAAGCCATTTTTTGAAAGTACTACCAATAGCATCTGTCCTGATCCCAAGCGGTGTGCCGTACCATATTGGGCGAACCACATGGCATGAGGGGAAGGCATGCTGCGCATCCTCAAGAAGGAGGTTGCAAAAAGGACAGAGATTAGTAGGAATTAAGTTACACTGATAGAGATGCGAGGATAGGGGTAGCCGGTCCCATAAAATCTGCCATATCAGGAAGTTGAATTTGAGCGACATGTTTAGCTGCCAAAGTTTCCGCCTTACATCATTTTGGTACAAAAGTGGCTATGAGGTGGATTTGGAAGTAAATTTAGGTTGTAAGATAGTAGGCTACATAACATGCGGTATGCTGAGGCGACGATAAAATTTCCATCCTTGGTTAGCCCATACACTTGTTAATTCTCAAAGTCCAACTTCGCAATATGAATTGCCTGAATTATGTGACCGATCTCAGGCTCAAATAACCAGTCAATCTTACCAAGATCCCAGGATCCGTCTCGGATAAAATTACTAACAAGTTGACACTGAAGGTTAGTCATCATTGGATTTGAAGAGGTTACCTTCAAGCAAGAAGGCACCCAAGGATCAGTCCATTTTTTTTTATCTCTTGTTATTCCCCACTTGCCAGCATAGTCCCTCAATCAACGTCTGGTGTCCAATCAGAATACCTCTGCATGTCCTCGAAAAGTTGCCAGTAGCATGGGAGTTGAGAAAATCATGTTTGACACAGCACTTACCTCGAAAATCATGTTGGAGCAGGGAGGGTATCTGGGTACACCCAAATTCGCCATGCTATTTTGGTAAGCAGCACATTATTCAGAAGCCTCGTACTTTTAAATGCTAGTCCCTCATTCTCTAGAGGACCACACAAGGCGTGCCAGTTTACCCAATGTAAACCGCTATAGTTTTCCTTACCCGACCATCAGAAATTGCTTAGCAAGGAGTTAATTTGACGATAAACGTGAATTGGGAAAAACGCATACCTGCATATGGTAAATAAGAAGAGAATTTAAAAGGATTTAATAAGGGTGGCCCGTCCAGCTTTATTTAGAATCAAGCCCTTCTAGGTAGCATAATGGTCCCTGATTCGATCAACAAGCTCTCGGAAGAATTCCTTCTTTTTGGTAAACATGTCCAAAGTTCCCCCCAAGTATTTGCCTAAATCATGAGATAGAGAGAAACCCAGATGTCGGCGATTAATTAGATGAGTGGCTAAGCTGGAATTAGGGCTCAGAGAAATAGATGATGTTTTTAAGTTAACTTGGTGGCTTGATTCCTCACAATAGCATTTAAGATAGTCTTGATTGAGAAGATGGATTGAGCACTGATCTTGATAAATATCATAGCATCATCGACAAAGAAAATATGATTGATAAATGGGCTTCGAATCTCGACTTTGATACCATGTACTAATTTTAGTTTTTGGGCAGTGACCAGAGCGACCGAAATTGCTTCGGCACAAAGTAAACAGGTAAGGAGATATAGGTCCCCTGTCGCAAACCACATTTAGGTTGAAATCTTGATGAAGGTGAGCCGTTAACAATGATTTCATATGAGACCGTAAAGACACAACACATAATGAGTTTGGTAAGATGTGAAAGGAACAACATTTTCTTGAGTAATGTCTCCAAAAAATTTCAACAAATTCTGTCATACGCCTTACTCATATCCATTTTAATGACACCCAAGCCAACCTTTGCCTTCTTCGTTGTTCTAATTTTGTTTGTCAACTCTTGGGAAAATGAGGATGTTATCCACTATATGAAGGTTGGCGACAAAGGCATTCTGGTAAGGGGAGATGAGGTCAAGTAAGACACCTTTTAAGCGGTTAGCTAAGGTCTTGGAAATAATCTTATAGATAGTATTGTAAAAACTGATAGGTGGGCAATCACTAAGTGTACTAGGGTATTTGCATTTGGAGATAAGCACAATAAAAGTTTTGTTAGTCACGCTGAGCATGTGATCAGAATGTAAGAAGGATAGGATAGCCGCAGTGATCGGCCTTTCCATAAAATCCCAACACTGCTGATAGACTAAAGCCGGGATTCCATCTGGTCCTGGGGCTTTAAGAGGTTTGATTTGGATGATGCTATGCGGATTTCCTTTGCTGTGAATGGTTCAGATAAGAAGTTCATATGTGATTCAGATAGGTGTCTTTTCATACTATCAGCGACTGATTCTTGTGTAGGTAATTCCGTTCTCACTGTTTGGGATCAAAGATCTTTTGGAAATGATTAAGGAGGCACTGTACAATATTAGGCTAGGAAGTATGAGTGACACGGTGCTCATTAGTAATGGTAGAAATGGGATTCCGATTTCTACGGATAAGGATAGAAGTAAGAAAGAATTTGTTATTTCTGTCTCCAAGTTGCAACCATTTTAGCTTAGCCTTTTGAGCTTAAAAAATATCCTCACACTTCATCAGCCAATCTAATCGCTGTCGAGCCTGTCGTTCCCTATGTTGAGCATCCAAATTGGGAAGACGTGATTGGAAATGGTCGAGGGTGGCCACGGCATCTTTGATCTAAGATTCTAGCTGCCCAAAACATATTCTATTCCAAAAGGCTAGGTCATTCATCATCATAGTCTCCCATGTGGCAAGTTTAAATAATGGGGATCCTTGAACCGGATTTTGCCAAGCCTTGAATATGACCATTTTACCCATTAGATGTTTTAACCGCATGGCTTTAAATAGTTTGGGTCGGTAACCCGATGTGTGAACAAGATTTAAGTTAAGTAAGATTGAGGCATGATCAGATGATTGGATACCAAGATTAGTTATTGTAGCCATAGGGAACAAAGAAATCCATGCAAGATTCACAAATCCACGGTCGATATGCTTATATGTGCACTCTTGATTTTGGCGATTATTCGTTCATGTGAATGTGGGCCCCACCCAGTTGATAGCAATTAATTGATGGGATTGGATGAAGTCAGCCAAGAAAACATGGCCAGAGGGGAAAGAGAATGAGGACCTCTATCTGACGGTAAGAATACTTGGTTGAAATCACCCATAAGAAGCAGGGGGGAGCTATATGAATCAATAGCTGCAGATATACAGTCTCAGATTGCCTTTCTCTTTGCCAGTTAAGGGTGACCATAAATAAACCCCGAAACCCAAGACTTGTCATTACTAGATTGAAAATGTACCAAAATGCAGTTCTTATCTTGGTGTAGCACGGTGCCAGTAAGTTCTTACGTCCATCCTACCCACAATCCACCTTTTGTACCCAAGTTTCCACTCGGTTCAATACCAGTAGAAGACGTGAAGAGTAATTTCAAAAATTTTGACGAAACCAAATGTTATAGTATGTTGTTGGTACTCTTACCGGTATACAAAAAAGGATCTAGAGCTCTAGGATTGCGTGATGAATTGTACCCACTTTTTTTTTTTGCCTTTCTTATTATCGGAGAGACTATCCTTTAAGGCCTGAGTGACTGTTTGCATTGGACAACTCCTAGCTTGATTGTGGTGGCAAACTAGCAATTATTCACTTTACTTTATTTGACTAGTGAAAATTTGCAGTTCCCTTAATGGAGAAATAAAAGCCACTTTTGGGGTTATGTTTCAATTAGATCGGACAGTTGGTAGGTTAAAGTTCTCCTTGGGTGCATTCTCCTGTTGCGGAAGGTAAATTAGGTAAGAAGAACTTGTAAGATTCAACAGATGGTCAATGATCGGAAACCAAACTTGAAAGCGTTTCATTCTCAGGTTACTTCAGGTGTCTTGTTTGTCCATTTCTTGACTGAGGACGGAAAGTTAATTGGAGGCACAAGTTCACTACAATTTGTCACTAATCACGCGAAAGGGGATGGAAAGGATTGGTCTTTATATACAATGGAAATGTTTTTTTTGGTAGAATTCAGGAATATGTAGTAAGAATTGTTTACAAGACCGAATATACAGAAATAACATAAGGTAAAGATGAATGACAGCCCCATCCAAGCAACATGCTACTCCTAATTACAAGAATAAAAAAACAACACAAGAAAATCATCAAGGCAACATTATAAATTTATAATGGAAGTGTTATGCCTTTTTTGTTTTGCATTAAAGGATATCACTAAAAGAATTTTATCATTATTATTAAAAATTATAGGAACAATCTTTTATTGATAAAATATAATTAACGATATTTTTTAATTACAGTAGACCTTCTGTATATAGCGGAGAATCCTAATTTATTCTTGGTCCATATGCTTCATAGTGTTTAGATGGATGGGCAAAGGCACCTAAATTTCTTGTGTCAACTGGTTCAGAGCCTGAATGTACCCCAGAAACCAAGACAAAATGTAGTGCTACTGAATTGTATAGGGATCCACAGGCCACAGTCTCACGGACCAGTTCATCGTCTTGGGACCCGGTAGAACCCAGACTTTGACAGGACCTTTTGTGGCGTTACTCAATTGGCACGGCCTTCTCGCCGTCAATTCTGTTGAAACCTGCAAAACTGTAGTCGTTGACCGACTCCGGTAAGTCAGTTGGTCAAATTCCATGTTCCGGCCGTCTCTCGTAACCCGACGTAGGGTTTGGGTTTCCTTCACTTGACGATACTACGTGCTACTGCTATGTAAGGTATGCCACTAAAATCAGACCGTCGTCGCCATTGTGGGGTTTTCTACTAGTTCCATTGCAAGAGCAGAGTGCCTACTTCTTATGTCCTTGTTTTTGTTATTTTTTGAGTAACGTTGGTGCTATCCAGTCTTGCTATATGTATATATCGTTTTCATTGTTTTTTTAGTATGTTCGTGCTATCCACTTTTTCGATAAAGTTGCCATCGGCCCTCCCCGTCACTAACCCAATCCCACCCGAAAAAGTTAGGCTTTTTTTGCTTCTACCGTGGTTGTTACAAGATAATTAGAATTCTATATATGGCGACAAGTAATGGTCTCTGAATACAGTTAGTGACATCTCAGCTAACGCTTTCAACGATAATTCTTAACAGCACTGTTTTAACGTCACTAAATAAAAATTACTAAAACTATTTAATGACCATTGATTAACGAGAATTTATAGCTATTTTCGTACATCGGAATAGCATCTAATATTTTCTTTTGCAGATCGTTGTTTGGGGTGTTTGGTTAGGTCGGCCTGTTTTGGCCCTTGTCTTGTCTATTGCTAGTAGTATCCAGTGGATAAAACTTGGTCCCGGATAACTGAACTTTAGCTAGATGTTACTTTTTGGAATGCTAAGAAGTTCTGCCAAACAAGTAACACAAATAGCATCTGACTTGAGATTATGACTTTACAAGAGAGCTTTTTGACTTTTTTAAAGATCACCATAGTGCTTTTAATTTTTCATAACCTTTACAATAAGTTAAAAACTCCACATTCTTCGTACATTCTTTCCATGTTACAAGAAAGCTAAACTTGCTTAACATGATGATATCTCGGTATAGTTACCATTATCGTGAGTTATTGGCACTCCTTTAACACACGATTGCACCTGATGCAAAAATTAATCGTACAGAAATGTCATTAGCTATTAGACTCAGCCCCATATTATGAAAGGAGGAGTTGACAAATTTCAAGTGGCATTCATCTGAGTGGGAGTGTGGAACCACAACAATTGCCAAATAGCGTGGGGGTACTCTTTGTTTAATGTTTATTTTCGTTTAGAAAAATTGATGCAAGTAGTTAAAAAAAGATTACTATATTAAAGGGTATTTAAGTTTTCATACACTACGTACTTTCTTTTTATATGATTGTTACTACTATGCGTATTTCAGATTAAAGATAATTAATGTAGTGCTTAACGCGAGTCATTTTCTAATTTTTTATTTCTTCCGGTTGATGTGAACTAACCTCCCCCAAAATTTCAGAATCAAACGTTTTAGATATACTTGGATAAAGATATTTTGCTGTACAGTAGAGATTGCGAAAGTTCAGTAACCGAAAACATCACTGCTTTACGCTCTGGCCCGATCCCTAATGTTAGTAGCGTAGCGTAGACCCGTCTCGGACAACTAAAGTGAACCGGACACGAAAAAGGATTTTGGGCTTTCAAGGGTTCCCAAGAGTCTGAGGAATAAAGATTAGGTAGAAATCATAAGGATAGTTAGCATACCTAACTTTTGGAATAAGATCTTTAAAGAGTCCAGTAACAAAAACCAGTAGCGCTCTTGGCCCGATGCATGTTAGCGTTAGTAGGACAACTAAGTGAACCGGACTAAGTATTTGGGCCACAATGGGTTCCCAAGAGTCTGAGGAATAAAGATTATTATTCTGTTATATTTACCTTTAAATGCCCGATAGTATAAGCTACAGTAGCAGCTTAAATGATACTATTGTTGCTATATTTCATGCTAAAGATTAGGTATTCTGTTATAACCTGAAATGCCCGATAGTATAAGCTACAGTAGCTTTAATGATAAAAGATTGTTGCTATAAATGCTTTATTACTGTTGTAAAAAAATAATACTGACAATCTTTCATTACTAAAATGTATTTAGCGATTTTTTTTATTTGAACATCGTTATGCAAAGAGGATCATAGTCTGATATAGTCATGAAGAAATGCATCAAAATTTCCTCATTTCATTTCTCAAAATGGCTCCTTGCCACTTCTTAAAAAATTTGCAGGCTTTGTGAAGTTAACCGAGGTGTCATTATTTTAGCTTCTCTTTTCTGTTGTTTGGCTGCTTTGTTGGTAACCGTCCACAAAGAAGAAGAAGAAGAAAAGGTTGAGATGCGGTGACATGAACAATAATAACGTACTGTGACAATCCAGCTTTAAGCACAATGGCCATCTGAGTTTCCGAGGTCGGAGAGACAACTTTAAGATAGTTTTAATCATTGATGATACCACGTAGCATTGCCGCGGTGATATAAAAGCTCACTCCTTACGTGCGTTAAGGTGGAGAGAAAATATTTAGCGCTATTGAAAACGTGTGTTCGAAACGATTGAATTAAAAGTCTTGATTAGATGTTAATAAGAACAAATAGATCGCACAAACTTTCTAATCTAACATCCAACGATTTCAAACAGGCACGGACCACGTACTTACTTCGTTGGAGCATAAAAGAAGTCTTGACCAAATTTTAAATTTTTCATTAATACTTCATTTCCATGACAATACTTTATTCAGCATTGGGCTACTGACTTTATAGTAAGCTATAAACAATTCCTTTTCCTTTTTTGGTCACCTAATGGAGTACATTTAAATTTTTGGTACACGACACAAATTGGAGGTTTATTTTTTTCAGATGTGCAATTTAATATGAGATGACCTGTCCATTCAAATCCAGCATTACAATAGCAAAGAGTATTTTTTACATTAACTATAGTCATGATTGATTAGAGTAACATACCAATATCCAAATCCATCTTCAATGATGACAAAAAAAAAATCACAATTTCTCTTTTCCTTATCGAGATTATTTATGCCCGCACGTTGTAAAATAATATTGACATGCTAACACACCCTAATTACAGTTTTGCGCAAAGAACATTCAAGAGTGCACATACAACAAAAACTCGAGATTTTTGGCGGACATATATAGCACAAATTTGAACATAGAATACTCATAGCAAACAGTTCGAATCACAAATATTACTAGAAAATATATATTTCAACCCAGTTTCCACACCTTCATTTGCCACCCAAAAAAAAGTAAAAATTAAAATTTAAACATTTTTACGATAAATCAAGTAGAAATTAATTAGTGTGAAAGCAAAAATACCATCATATATGAACATTTATTGCTTAGTCATAATACTTGTCAGATTTGTACAAGATGAATGACGCCAACGTAAGAAATGGTTTCAAAGTGCGAAGCCAGAAAGACATACAATTGGAATTGTAGTTCAAATGTAGAAGGTCATAGTCACACGTTTGATTAAGCTCATTATATCATATATCATAACTGTATTGATTTGATGTTCCTTGGAAATCAAACATCCTGCCATAACAAATTTGCCATAACATACACCATGCCCCAACCGTTTATATTCTACAAGGAAAGTGATTACAAACAGAATCCTCCATCTCCCTCCCTATATTTACGTGCGCTAAACATCAAACAGTTTTCACAAGGAAATCAAAGATCATCATTATTCTCTTTTGCCAAATTCTCTATCTGGGTCTCTTTTCCTTCTTCACGCACACCCTCCCTCCCTCACACACGCAGGAAAAGGTGAAGTGTGTGAAGGGTTGTAGTGCTGTCCAACCCACGTTTCTTTCTTCAATTTTTAGGCTATTGGGAGTGTCATTCTCTCGTGATTACGAGCTTTATCCCCTTTTTCTGTGAAAAAATTTCTAGCAATATGGGGGCTCTTTCAATTCCAGGTACCCCCCTCTCTCTCTCTCCTTCTCTCCCTTCCTCCCCCCTTCCCCCTTGTGTATGTGTGTCTCTGTGTGTGTCTGCGTGTGTGTGTGGGCTAAACCATGTTCGCGAGTTATCATTTTGCTAGGTATGTTTAAGACTTTTAGTTGTTGTGAGCTAACTTTGTGTTGAGGTTAATGGATGTTCAAGTCGTATTTTCAAGACTTTTGATTTAAGCAAGAACAGTTGTGTGTATTAATTGGAAGACACAAATTTAGTTGAATATATGTGTGGTGGGAGGACAAAAAGTTTGCACCTTGGCTTGCTTTTGGAAGTTACCCGTATGGGAGACTTTGAGTTGTAGTGTGCAATACGATTGTGAAATTGCAATTGTCAAAGGGGGCACATGATTGGTTGCTTTTGGCTCCATTTTGGAAGCACATGGTCAGTTTTTTGTTATAGGTATTCAAATTCAGCGTCTGCTTCTAAGTTCTTTGAGTGCATGAAGAGGCAAGGGCATTTTGGTGTATGCAGGAAAATAAATGTTATTGTTCTGCATTGGTTCCAGAATTTTGAGATTTATATAAGGACTCATGTTCTAAGATGACTTCCCTACATCTTTTTGTTGGGAGGGAGAGAGCCTTTTTGTCCGTGTGTGAATGTGAAGAAAAAGAAACGGTAAGAGCCGGCGCTTGTTAGCACCATATGCTGGTCTAATTGTGTAATCTGTACTCCTTGCGGATCCCCGTTATATTGTAACTTCTTGAGATTATGACCCGATAGCAGAGTGGTAGCAACAGTGTACTTTGAAGTGTGAGTGCCATCTGAAGAATTAAGTAGGGATGATTGGATAGTTAATACTTACTTTTTTTTTTTCCTGTGTCAATATGCACTGAATCCATATTGCAGATTTCTTACCAAAATATAGAATATATACGAAATCCCACTGCAGATTTTTGTTATGAGTTCTTGGAATTCGCCAGTGAACTGCAGCTATCATTATGATATAATCCATTTTAAAATGTCAAGAAATTGCTCTTGTTATAATGCCCCCATTTACACTGCTAGGTATCTTCAAGTCCTATTTTGAAGGATTGGGTGCTCTCAACCTTTTGAATAATGCAGAGCAACACCGATAGAATTTTTGTATGTGAAGAAAATATCAGAAGGGTCTAAGTAGAATGGGAAACCTTAGTCGCAGGTCTGCAACTTTCTGAAAATTTTGTTATTTAGTTAAGCTTCGATTGTTGTTATATGTGTTGACAACTCTATTCACGTGATTTTGACTTTCATGGTGACAGTGCAATTGTTAGAAAACCAAATGAGAGTATGAGGCTTATTATTACAATTTTTGTTGGACTTGTTTGTGGATTCTTGATAGGAATATCATGTCCGACGCTTTCACTAGCTAAGGTATGGTGAATTCCTTTTCTCCTGTCCTTTATCTTTATCTTTCTGTGCTGTGCTATTTAGCTTGTTCTTTTGTGATTCAATTTGGCAGTTGAATATTCCATCTGGGCTTCCTCCCTCCACTAATGAACCCTTTGTGGACAAAAGTTCAAACCTCTCAAACAAAACTGAAGCTCGCAACATGAATGGTCTGCCTAAGGTATACCTCATCTAGCTGATCAAAAAGTCCTAAATTACAGTTTTATACACTGCTACAAATGCTATTCTCAAGTTTGTGCTTCGTATGAAATAACATTTGACGGATCAGAACAGTAGGTACCTCTTGTATATCCATCTGACGTTATTGTTATGTTTTTGACAAGTAAAAGTCTTATCTTTTTGGCCCTTTAATTTGTGGTGATCTGCAACAAACATATTAAACAAAAAAAATGGATTTGTGGCAACCAGCTTTCTGGAGAGAGTATGAGGTAGGGGCATCTTGTTCAAATTTAGAGGCTTTACTGCTTAAGGGTGCATGTAGACAATTTTATGTTCGTGATAATTTTTACAGTTCCTTCCCTTTTTTCACTGACTGATTGCAACCGAGGTAGCACGTATGAATATAATTACTGTTTTAATTGGCATGTGCTCTGGAGAAGATAGCAATACAATTACAGAAGAGCGAGTCCTAGAAAAATGAGAACGTTTATCTACTACGGATATTTTGTTTTACAAGAGTCTGTTCGTCTGTTTTACATGGTAGCTAGGGCAGATTATAGTCAATATAAAACTCAGAATATCTCCAATTCTACAGTCCTAAGTCGTTAGAAGCTAGTTGCAGCTCCCAGGCACGGCCTTAAGAAATCTGAATAGCCCAGCACATGTCCTTCTCAAATGTATCTGACTATCGATTGAGTTTACAGGCCAACTAGTGCTTGACAATTCGCTGTTTTGTAAGATAGTAACATACCACTTGTTGGTCTTGTGGCTTTTGCACCAAGTAATGGACCACCACAGGCGTGAAATTAGAGGGGAGTTGGTGGCTGAAACATAGTTGATATGCTAATTATTTTGCAATATTGCAAAATCAAAAGCCCCCCACCCCCCCAACCTGTGACATTCTTCATTATCATCCTTTTCAATACGTAACATTATATTGTCAGATTTTGGCACTGATCCCCCTTGTTTATTCCTTATACTCAGAAATTTAGATCTGCTGAAATTCATGGAACTTCTAAGTAGCAGTTTAGCAATTTTTAAGCTCTCGCACTCTTTCTCATAGGATTTTCTAGTTCCAAACCATGAATATGAGCGTAGAATCATGCCTGTCTTTCTTTTTTGACAATATTGTTAATTTATTCTGGATTACCTGAAACATTTCTTGTACTTGCATGTCTAATTGAATTGGTATTTCTCTTCGCAAAGTAATGGCTAGTTTTCTGTAAGCTGAGTATTAGAGACCACCCACAAAAGTGAAACTGTTAGTTAAAAGATGTCAGCATTGTAGAAATTTAAGTACTTAAAACTCATTCCTCTCCTCATTCCTTATTGAATGTAATACAGATTTGGGTCCCTTCAAACCCACGAGGTGCAGAAAGACTACCTCCAACAATTGTTGCATCTGAGTCAGACTTCTATCTTCACAGATTGTTTGGCAAACCTAGTGAGGTAAAAATTCCCTATTCTAGTCTTTATATCAGTGTGCCTGATTGTTTATTTCAAAATAGCATGATCTGATCTGAGTTCTAGTCTCCATATCTGCGAACCAAGATTCCGAGTTCAGTGACTAGAGGTAGGACTTACGGAGTGTGAACAAGAGTGATGGGAGATGCAGGATTTCTTAACTAGTGCTCTTAATAGGGATAGGATTTGAATGCCTTTGTAAAGAAATATTTTGATGAACATCTATGTAGCTCCTGGATTGCTTTTCAACATTGGAAAGGATGAGTAACCCGAAACTTGGTGACACAGGAACTAATTGCTGTTACAATTCCTTGTGTTACTACTTCGTAGTTTTCTGGACTTCATACCAAAGCTGGAATATTAAAGGAAGCTCGAGATGTATAATTCTATTTATAGCTTTCAGGAATACATGTTGTTATATTGGCTACTTTGATGTTTCAGTGCCAGAACATGAGAATCTTTAATCACGTTGTCATATGCAGGACCTAGTCATGAAACAGAAGTATCTTGTGACCTTTACTGTTGGATATGATCAGAGAAAGACAGTTGATTCAGCTGTCAAAAAGGTCAGGTTCCAAACGACCCCCCCCCCCGGGTCTTCTCTCTTTCTCTCACTCTCACTCACTTTTGTTTCTCTTCCAGTTTTCAGAGAACTTTACCGTTCTTCTGTTTCATTATGACGGCCGAACAACTGAATGGGATGAGTTTGAATGGTCAAAGCGAGCGATCCATGTGAGTGCTCCAAAACAAACAAAATGGTAAGAACTAATGTAAAATTTAGCGTGCTTTTATTTGTTCTCTTTGCAGCCTGTTTATACGTCGATTCCATGAAATTTGTGCAAGGTGGTTTGCCAAGAGATTCCTTCATCCTGATATTGTTGCACCATATGACTACATATTTATATGGGATGAAGACCTTGGGGTTCAGCATTTTGATGCTGAAGAGTGAGTACAATTTGCAAATTGTTGATATCTTTGGCATTTTTAAGGCAATTTAAGTAATTATTATGTTCTTGTATTTTACCTACTTCAGATACTTAAAACTTGTGAGGAAGCATGGCCTGGAGATTTCACAGCCGGGTCTGGAAAACAAAGGGTATACATGGCAGATGACAAAGAGAAGAGGTGATCTTGAAGTCCACAAGTAAGACTCATGAGACTTCTGACAAGCACCCTGGTGCTAGTATTATGAAATTAGGAAATACAAATATTCACTTTTAACCCAAAGGGGTGGTGGAGATGGCAAGGGGCCTCGAGGTCCCGAGTTCGATTCCCCGTACCGGCGGGTTATATATATGAATTGCAATTCTGACAAATTTCCCTATTGGGGAATTTTTTTTTTTAAATATTCACTTTTATCTTTCCTTGTTCCCATTTTTCCATTAGAGAAGCAAAAGAGAAACCTGGATGGTGCAGTGATCCACATTTGCCCCCCTGTGCAGCGTATGCATATTTGTCCTTGTTTTCATTACGACGCTGTTCTTAACTTATTTCGCTAAGGGAGCCTCTTAGTTTTTACTCTGCCCTCCCTCTTCCTGTTCCAGATTTGTGGAGATCATGGCTCCTGTGTTTTCTCGAGATGCTTGGCGCTGTGTGTGGCATATGATTCAGGTATGGAGCCTGTCATAAGTTTGTTCAGTCTTAGAATTTTCTCAGCCTGTCACTTCAAAGTTTTTAATTGCCTTCGATATGGTGATTGTAGAATGACTTGGTTCATGGATGGGGCCTTGACTTTGCCCTCCAAAAATGTGTCGAGGTATATAGGCTTTCTCCCTCTCATCTTTCTTATTTGATAATTCAGCTTGTATATAACCTAACAATGCCATTACCTCTAATGCATTTGGATGTATGTTTCTCCACAAAACAGCCTGCTCACGAGAAAATAGGAGTTGTGGATGCCCAGTGGATTCTTCATCAAGGTGTTCCATCTCTGGGGAAACAGGTAAAATCGTGCCTTGTATAGGTTTAAGAACGTAAGCACACATCTGGTAGCTGTGTGCTGTTTTTAGCTTGCATAGGTATCTGTGTGCTGTTTTTAGCTTGGTTTTCGCCGAATCTGATATCTAGAAATGTTCTTGTCTGGTAGGGGCAAGTAGTGAACGGGAAGGCACCATGGCATGGGGTATGATACGCTCTTTTCTATTCTCTTTGTTGCCCTTTATATTGCATTATCCTACTGCTCAACTGCTGTTCTGATTTGCATATTTATTACCTTTTTGGAGCACCTGAATATGGTCCTCATCACCATAGAGAGAATCTGTCTAACAACATAGGTACCTCTCTTTGATTCCAGGTGAGGGAAAGGTGTAAAAAGGAGTGGGCAATGTTTCAAGCTCGGATGGCAAATGCAGAAAAAGCTCATTACCACACACTCGGGGTTGAAACAAATGTTTCATATGATAAGTTCTTTACATAAGCATTTGATGTTAGATGTAGGCAATAAGGTTCACAAATTCAGGCATAGCTGCATTGGTTCAGCATTGATAGAAGAAAATGAAAAGTCCTCTACCCTCTCGTCTAGCCTTTAATAGAAGTTCAACTAGGAGGCTGCAATACACGAGCAAGACAGAGGGGCCGACGGACGTGAACCTTACCGATCAAGGGCTGCTGCATCCATAGTCCTTGTAGTAATGCTTTAGGAGATCAAACCCAGCTCAGGTGTAGATCACAGCAGTTAGCAGGGACAAAAGTTACGCTTTTGTCGATTAATTTTTTCACAAATACAGATATAGTGGATCAAAATATGTCCGCGGAATGGACAGTTCATTGGCACATTCTTTTTATAAATCCGTTGATTGGTGGTCAATTGGCAACAAATAGGGAAATACTATTTTCACCTCCTTACATGTTTTTCCGCTCATTTTTTTTGTCGCGAGAAATGTACTTTAGCGACGAGTGTAACCTTTTAGCGAAAAAAAAGTAAGATTTCTGATTTGGTTTTATCCTGAAAATGATTTTGTGTTCCTGGATCAATTTTGGCCCATGTCTATTCAGGGTTGACATTTCTGATTTGGTCTTATGGAAAGACTTTTCGTTATATAAACGCGATTCATATGCAAGCGGAAAGAAATCAATTGTAAATCGGGGTGTCATTCAAAGTTTGACACGAACCTTACACTCTCCTACGATAAAAAAAATAAAAAAAAAATGTTGAAAAGGGGTTTCATTAGTTATACTTTAGAACTGAGGTACTACTTCAGATAAAATTTCAGCCACTTTTAGTAGCCATTAGATCTTGCTCAAATAACAATTAAGTAAGGTTAATGACTCTCCATTTTAGTATTCCCCCAAAAGAAAAAGGCTCAAATTTTTAGTAAACCAAACATATAGTATTTCTTCTTTTATATGAATGAACAGCTAAAATTCATGGGAGAAGAAAGAAAGAGCATGTGGGTGGGTCATTTTTCTTAGGTGGACGTTGATGACCTGATTTGGGCACCAAAATTTGGTCTGTTGCATGTCATATTGCCATGTTTAGTCAAGGTCAAGGTCAACTACTTACATGCATTCTACCTGGAAATGGACCCAAGTCAAGTGGCCTTAAATTTCTTTGTTAATAAACTTTCCTTTTCCTTATAAGACTATATATGAAGGGGGGAAAACACTTAAAATGCATTTATTTTCCTTTTTAATTAACCTTGACTATATATATCTTTGCGTGGTGTAAACTCTATTCCTTTTTCAGTTTTCACTCAATTCAAACAGTTTTTTCACGTCTAAAACGCATTAGTAATTGTTTAAAGAAGATGTGAAATTTTTTCTACAAGAAGAAATCGCAATCTTAGCCTTATCCTAATCATGTAGCGAACGAAGAACTGTCGTCCTCTTAAGTTATCAAACTAATTAAATTAATTTGTCCACCATTCCCGCACAATTCGAAATTTGACCGTATAGATCGAAAGAACATGAAAAAACTCAAAGGACAATAAGACACTATATCGTTTAAAGTCGTGAAGCCGCCTTCGTCGTACAATTATAAAATCAATACATCTAATGTGTTGTTTTGTCGTGTCGGGATAATAAAATTCTAATATCACTAAACATCTGACATGCTGTTTTTTTTCCGTATCAGAATAAAAAAGTTCTAACGTCACTAAAAAAATTTAAAAATTAAGAAACATATGAATTAAGAGCCGTACGAAGTAACTCCGTCGGTGGAGATTGATCTAAAATCTTCCCAAACGCGGGAATTAGGTGAAAGTCTCTAATCGCTAACGAATCACGACGCAGCACCATAAAACCAGGAAACTTCCGGCTCCTCTCCAACTGGAAGGAGGTCATGGCCTCTGCCACAAGTCCGAATCCCGTTGGCCACCTGCCCACCAAACGAACCTCGGCCCACACGTGGCTACACAAAACCCTTCCTCCCCACCTTCCTCCTGGCTTTGTCAATCTTTGTCTTGCACATAAACCCTCCACGTGTTCCCACTCGTTTCAACACTAACTCCTTATCCTTACCATGGTCGGACACCTAAACCCCGGTTAACACCCCCGTGGTCACATATTTATTAGCAGCACCTGTGTTTGCAGAAGCAATTTGCATTGGCTTCTCTGTTTCCCTCTACTAAAAGTTATCAAGACAGAGAGAGGAATTTGATTTGTGGAAACAGAGAAATGGGGCTCCCAAGCTTTCCAAGTCCACCTGAAGGAGGGGTGCTGCCTTTGTTGGTGATGAACACGGTTTTGTCGGTGGCCCTGCTGAAGAACATGGTGAGACATGTGCTCCATGTGGTGGGTGCTGCTGGGGATGTCAATTCTCCAAGTTTTGGGGAAGACCCATCATCTGATCATTCGGTGATTCAGCGTTCTGAGGATGATGTGAAGGGAAGAGCAAGCAGGTCCAGGGTATCCATAATCCGGTTTGAATCTCTGAGACAAAGCAGGACCAGTACTGGCAGTGGTAATAGTATGCTGTGGTGTTCACTGGAGTGTTGTTGTGTGTGTCTATGTAGGTTTAGAGACGAGGAGGAAGTGAGTGAGTTGACTTGCAAGCATTTCTTCCACAAGGCTTGTCTTGAAAAGTGGTTTGATAAGCAACACAGGACTTGTCCTCTTTGTCGTACCATTCTCTAGTCGGTAGGTGGACTCATCGGAGAGAGAAGATCTTACGTTCGTTGGGAGTCGCTACCTTGTTATCAATCGACAACTCCCATAGAAGCTCATCATTCGAGAGATATGATGCAAAGTACGCTCTCATTTTTAGCTTGAATGACGATCTTAGTGACGTTATTTGTGAAGTTATTAAGTGGGAGACATCGAAGAAACTCTACGATCGTTATAATATTGCAAAAATAAAGAACCTGAAAGGCAATACTTTGAGCAATATATTTGTAGCATCCAAGTAAATTGTACATGCAATTTTTTCTTCTTTTTTTGGGGGTGACCTAAGTTCAAGGATGTGGCATTGAGCTGAAATAAAATGTTCAAATTGGTCTGCTGGTTCAGATTACAAGGGGACTTTGATAAAGAATATTTAAACCTCATAAGCACTCTTGTTGTTTTTTGAGTATTACGAGTACAAGAGAATTAAGCAACAGATCACACTGCCTATGACAAGAAAGACCCAAAAAGAATACATAATCAGAATGTTCTAATACAGAAGTATTCAAATCTACATGCAGATAATGCTCAAATTACCCCACATTATTCCAAATAGGATATCTGAGGTAATAAGCAACTTTATTGTAAAAATAATAAACAATACCAACAAGATTTTGCACATAATCTCTATAGATCAACCTTCCTTCATGGACATGGACATGGACATCCATCTGCAAGATTTTGCACATAATCTCTATAGATCAACCTTCCTTCATGGACATGGACATGGACATCCATCTGCGCTGTTCAAACTTCTTATGCTCTAGCTTAATGAAGTCCTCGGCTTCAGCATCAACGTCTTCCTCGTAGAATTTGCGATTGCCAAACTCAGTGGCGGGATCGCGCTCCACATAGCTAGCATTGTAGCTGCCCTGAGGCGGCCTAATTGTCTCAAAGCCGCGGGATGTGGCATAAACATCAGAATAGGGAGGAGCGTCAAGAAGCCCATGTGGCATGGCCTCCATCGTCTTTGTTGAGGCATCGGCATGATGCTGATGCCTGGCCTTCGAATTCGAGTTTCTATTCTTCATGGTTTTCTGTGAAGGAATTATGAACTGAAAGTACTGATGTATTTGAGTTTCTGCTGTGTGTCACAAAATGTAAATTCAACTGCATTTTTATAGGGTAGGATTGATAGGGTAGAATCAGATTCCCTTTCTCTTATGCCAAAATCCAGTCTTATATTCGGCCTAACTAGTTGGACCCAATGCTGCTTTTGTGCGAATTCTTCAACTTTACCGAACATACCCAAAGCTAAGATTGGATATCCTTCCTTATGGGGATTGAAGATAGGATACTGCAGTAGCTTGCCTGTGCCAAACAAACTGCAGGGGCATCTTTTATAGCTTTATATCATGGCCTGCTGCCAACCTTTTCTATCCTGACTCTTGGCTCAGACAGGATTCAAATTTGGCACAGTACTGGTCAAAGAGGACTTTAGTTCTTCCTTGATTCTCCACTACTCTATTGTGGCTAGGCGGTTTCAAAACTTGTATGCCCTACTTGTTAGAACAATCTCGTTGATCATTATCGTATTCTTCATATATTATTAGTCTGTGATCTTTGCACCACGTTGTATTTGACAAGATGATATCACGAATTTGCACAACCTTGAACCGAAGGTTTAAATATATCTAGAATAAAGTTAGTACCGACTCTTTTGTTGCTTTAATGTCACGAACTTGGTCAACCCACATGTCACTGTATTGCCAAATCTATTGATGCATATATGTTTGGGGGGGTTATAGACTCGCACTCTTGAGACTTGATCAGAATTGCATGCGGCTACGCTTCCCTATTGAAATTACACTAAGCTATATATATTTTTTTCATTTTTCGGTTCATTGAGTAATCATAACCAGTAGAAAGACGTTTATACCCCTCAAACAAAATAGTATTACTGAAAGTGCCATCGTCATACCCCAGCTCCATCGTCACTGTAGTTCTACCTCTCCCGGCCACTGCCGCTACGGCCTCCACACCCTTTGCCAAAACCATCCAATCTCGCACCCACCTCTGTTTGAAACTGGACTATTTAGATTTAAGGCCTGCATGGTCTTATTTATTGGCATACGCTAAGAAGCTCTTTTGAACGTTAAGCTTTTTAGAATGTATAATTAGACTGAACATGTTATGCAATCTTTAAAATTTTGCGCATTTTTTATAGTGCATATCTATCGCTAATAATAAAGCGACCGTAATTTTAGGCGCTGGCAAGCCTTCCTAAAGGCTGCTTCCTATGCACTTTCATTGCCTAGACCTATTTTGGTTTAGCATTATCTAGTTGCGCCAATTAGCGCGCGCACGTCACAAGTTGAGTCTTACCAACTGCTATAACTTTTAAGCTCAATTAGGGCGCGCAGTACAACGCACACTGTCGGCTAACTGGCAAAGCCCTAATAGGGCCACGGTGTCTAAACACCACTTTTATTTCTATGTTAAAAATATAGTTGCACTGCTATATGCTTTATTGCTTCAAAGGCTATTTTTTCAGTCACGTGCTTTTCTTGTTGCAAGGCTTAAAATTGCGTTCTCAAGCATCAACAATGATATATAAACTACTTCATAAAGCGAGGAACAAATTCACAGCACCATGTGACTAGAAGTCATGCTTAGGGTTTCTGATGCAGTATCTTGCCGACTTGGCATTTCTTATTATCTTGTGATCTATCGGGTCATACAGTGACCAACTATGAACGGTCAGATGTTTACACTAGCGCAACGCATCTGGTGAGTCAGAGCACTTTGCCAATACCGTCACTAATATGCTGGTACAACTGCAAGCTCAAGCTCATGCAACCAAGCAAACTAAATCTAGTTACTTCTCAGTATATCGATAAACTGAGACAACTTCTCTATCGATCATCAGTGACATCTTGCTCAGACGGACTCCGTGTCCTCCAGCTTTATATGCTCGTTTAGTCAAGCAGGTAGGGGGCTCTATATCTTATGGTATCAGCAATATAATGGGCTTAATGCCATGTTACCTATTTCATAGGGGGGCTTCATAACAGCGGCTATATTACGAGCTTAACTCCCCGCGCCTTCTCATTTGGCACCGTGGTAACAAGTACAACAAGAAGTTCCGTCAAACCCTCGAGGGTATTTGTATGAGCTCCGAGCTCCATTCGCTCCCGAGGGTGCGTACGACGAGAACTCTTAAGTTCCGTCAAACCCTCGAGGATATTTGCATGGGCTCCAAGCCCCATCCTCCCCCGAGGGCGCGTACGACGAGAACTCTTAAGTTCCGTCAAACCCTCGAGGGTATTTGCATGAGCTCCGAGCTCCACCCGCCCCCGAGGGCGCGTACGACGGGAACTCTTAAGTTCCGTCAAACCCTCGAGGGGATTTGCATGAGCTTCAAGCTCCACTCGCTCCCGAGGGCGCGTACGATGAGAACTCTTAAGTTCCGTCAAACCCTCGAGGGTCTTTGCATGAGCTCCAAGGTCCATTCGTTCCCGAGGGCGCGTACGATGAGAACTCTTAAGTTTCGTCAAACCCTCGAGGGTATTTGCATGAGCTCTGAGCTCCATCCGCCCTTGAGGGCGCATACGACGAGAACTCTTAAGTTCTATCAAACCCTCGAGGGTATTTACATGAGCTCCGAGCTCCATCCACCCCCGAGGGCGCGTACGATGAGAACTCTTAAGTTTCATCAAACCTTCAAGGGTATTTGCATGAGTTCCGAGCCTCATCCGCCCCAGAGGACCCGTACGACGAGAACTTTTAAGTTCTGTCAAACCCTTGAGGGTATTTTCATGAGTTCCGAGCCCCATCCACCCCCGAGGGCCTGTACGACGAGAACTTTTAAGTTCCGTCAAACCCTCGAGGGTATTTGCATGGGCTCCGAGCTCCATCCACCCCCGAGGGCTCGTACAACGAGAACTCTTAAGTTTCGTCAAACCCTCGAGGGTATTTGCATGGGCTCCGAGCCCCATCCGCCCCCAAGGGCGCGTACGACGAGAACTCTTAAGTTTCGTCAAACCCTCGAGGGTATTTGCATGAGCTCCGCACTCCATTAGCCCTTAAGGGCACTTATTGGAACTCTACGTTCCACTAGCCCTCTAGGGCAGTCCCTCGAGGGACGAAAACCCCCAAGGGTGACAGGATAGAGCTCAAGTTCTATCCGAACGGTTTAGCTACAGTTCTTAGTCGTGAAATGGCAAAGTACTATGTGGGACTTCATCCCCCCACCATTATTTGTCAATTCAAAACCCAGCCAAGCGTAAGTGCGAGGCTTCTTTGCCAGTTCTTAACTGATGATAAGAGTTCGCGGCAAAGTAAAACGCAAGCATAATGTGGTTGACTTGAGCTAAAGAACACACACTTGCACAAAGTGAACACCCTCCAAAGGACAGGTGACCTCTCGAGGGGACATTCAAACACTTAGCACGTGCAACAACTTGCATGCACAACTTTGTGTCCTCTCCCGAGAGAGGCTACCATGGGGCACAACCTCTAAAGGATCTCAAGATCCCATTATTCGTCTTCCTAAAGATGATTCCGAATAGCCTACTCAGGCGACATTCTAAGATTTAGCTCTCGAGTGCTAGGCTTCTAGTGCCCTACTTGGGCAAAGCTTAAAGCTCCCGCTTAGGTCGAAGCACATGGAGCAGAGAAATATTATTACCCCTATAAGTGGATGGAGAATTCCTTATAAATCTAACGCGTGTCTCGAGACACTAGGTATAAACTTCCTCAGCCAAACATTTTGGCTAAGGAAATAGAGGGCTTATGATATAACTCAAATATAACTCTCAATAATTGGGGGACACCCGATGAATCCCAGTCAAACTGGGAGATTTATGATCAGGATTCTAAAAGAGTCCTTAGAGATTGTGACGTGATCCTCGAGGATCCTAACCCGATCCTAACACCTCTGGCCCACGGCCCATTCCTACTAGGACTCTTATCCTACAGCTATATAAAGGGGTCTACCCCCCCATGTATGAGGACAATTACACGATTCATGCTTTTTAGAGTTATTATTCTGTAGCTGCGCTCTGACTTAAGCATCGGAGAGTTCTCCGTCGGGAACCCCACCCGGCGGTCACTCGTTTTCTGTCTTGCAGGTCATCGGTCCAGGCTCGGGTTTCACAAAGTACGCGGAGCATATTTTTTGCAGCAACACCATTTATGCAACATTGATATTGTCTCAACCCCACTAAAACAAAAAGAACCACGCCACATTTTCTCGATTTCAGATCTGGAACTTTGATAAGTAGGACTTAAAGGTTTTGCTTCAATTGACTTGGATTCAGAACTAATCGAAGCTCTAGGGTACCTAGAGGGAAGTGCAAGCAGCGTTGAAGGAAATGGAAGCTGGCGGCAGTTGTGGGTTTGGGTGGTCATAGACATATCTATGGATTTGGGTTGGCAGTTGTGGGTTTGAGTCTCTGTGTATGTTTGTGGCTAAGGGGCATACGACAACAGTGGGTACAAAGGCTGTGTGCGCGTGCGCGCGAGTGACGGAAGTGGTAGGGTGTTTGGCGATGGTGATGATGGGTAGTGGTAGGATTTATCGCGCATGTGTGAGATGTGCAAAAAGTGGTCGCCGCGGCATGTGTGTGATGGGATGAAGATGGTCGACAGCGTGCGCGCGCGCACATGAGTGTTTGTGTGATGGTTGTCGATGTGTATGTGTTTGTGCGATGGTCGTCGATGGGTGTGTATGTATGTGTGATGGGCAAATGGTCACCAGTGTGTAGGTGTGTGTGTTTGTGTGATTGGTAGGTCTTCAGCGGCGGTCAGGCGTCGGCGACTGGTTAGGCTGGGCGTCGACAATGGTTGGGCTGGGCATCAATGGTGAAAGATGAGGAAGACTTTCAAGAGTTAAGGACGATTTTTTACTACAATACCCTAGCTTTTCTTACGGTTCCTTAAAGGAACCAAAGAAACTATCCGCTACTAAACACTCTGACATCTGAGAATCCAAATTTAAAAACTCAAAAATAAAAATAAAAAATAAAAATTATTTCATACGCTAGCTTAGTGATGAGAGTGTAACTCATATTGTTAAACACGGAACTTGGATATCAATTTCTTTCTCAAAGTAGCAAGCTACAATCATCCAATACACATGGCAGAACTATGCAGGGCCAAATCTGTCATGAACAAAATTTAGAGCTCAAATTACAACAAAACCAAGAAACCATACAAGACCTTTCCTCCTCTTGCGTTGCTGGCAATGGCTCAGATTGGCGGAACGGTGTAATTGACAAGGTCTGTTCTCTCTGCCACCTGCTGCAATCTGGGTACGATCCGATTTCGCATTCTCTATGACGCTGACTTTTAATATGCACCGATATGAACGATAAAGGCAAGAAATGCAAAAGATACGAACTTTGGTTGCTAAACATATAGCTTATAAGGAATGTGAACTTCCAATTTGAATATCAATCTTCGTAGGAGTTTTAATCTTTGTGCTTATGGGTGCTTCGTGACTACTTCATGCCCACTTTCTTTTATGCATTTTCTTTGTTAATGCTTTTATGCTGCATAATTGGGTGCGTCGGCAGATCCTTCTGTAGCTCTGTGTGTGTGAGTGTGAGAGAGAGGGCCTCAAGGGGATAATCTATTTATTGTATTTTTAACATTCCGAGACAGATTGCTTTCGCATTTACTTCAGGCAGGGAAAATAGATACTGTAAGCACGATGTACTTGAGTACAGAAAGAAAGGATATCCGCCCCTTGCAGGTAGTAAGGCCCGCCCGTGAAAGCAAACTTTGATTTTGGGGCTGAGTTCAAAAAGTACGGAATTTATATCCACATAGGAGAGCATGGGTTGCAGCCTTGCTGTAATTAGCTTGTTGGAATAGCAGAACAGCGTTTCGTAAGTAGTGCTACGGATTCCAAGACTTGCAGTCATAGTGCTTGGTAGCAGATCCTGTAGCCGGCTGTAGGTTTCTTCATGGAGAGTTCTGATTATCGTGGTTACTCCGGTTGCATTAAAGGAGCTTTTGCTTCTCACTGAAATGTTGAAGAAAACAGGTTATGGCTATGGTGTTTCGGAATATTGACACTTACACAATAAGGTATCGGTAGCCGGGGAGCTTCTAGCTCAGACATAATATCGACCAAGATTTAGATTTATATGTTAATCTAAAGCAAGCATGTAGTAAATCCACTGCATATTATATATATACATCATATCCATCTTTGCCTATGAAGCAAATACATTATTTAGGACGTGGTATACTTCTTGAACATTATTTAGGGAGGTACTTGATCAGTAGAGCGATTGCCAAGCCATTATTTTGCATCAGAGACACATGATATTTCAATAGTTATCATCTCCTAAACCAACGTTGGTCATTGCGCGTTGCTCTGGGATTAGGGTGCTTAGTCGTTGCACGTCCACCAGCAAGGACAACCTTGTTCCTCATCGGATTCATGCACGCCTCATAGGACTTTGGTTCACAAATAACGTATTTATTGTCATCTCCAGTATCATCTTTACTATGATCTTCACTGTCGTCTTCATTGTTCGATATTCCATTGCTAAATTTGTCACCAGTGAGTTCATCAGCATCTTTGGTTTGGTTATACGGCGACACGTACCTATTTGGGTCGTGCATGTAGTACTCGGTACTTGTGATGCTCCAAGGAGGTTGTTGCTTGTTTATGCCGTACCAATCATCATGTTGCTGAGCGTAGCGACCTCTAGGCATCAGGTTACTGTAATCACCATGCTGCTGAGCGTAGCGACCGCTAGGCATTAGGTTACTGTAATCATCATGCTGATGAGCATAACGACCACCAGGCATCAGGTTACTGTTTGAGTACTCCACTGTTTCGATGCGTAGAGTAGGCCTAGGTGTAGGTGCTGTCTGCTTGCCCACAAAATAGCCATCGAGATTGTTTGTCGAGTAGTAGACCTCCTCGTAGACTGTATAGTTGGCCCCAGAATACATCTCAGTTTGCAAAATGCCAATTTTTCTAGAGATCTGCTCGAAGTTTGCATTTGTCCTCACGATTGTAAGTGCTATTTATAAGGTTACCGGTGATACTGAATACATAAGATGCATCTCATGCGTGTTGGCGCACCATTTGATGGCAAGTTTCTTAAAACTTTATTCTCAACTTTAATGGATATCTTCAGGCGACGTATACCAAAAGATTTATCTTTAGTCTTTCTATTACCTGATCCATGATTTAACTTCTTTTTCGACTCGTTCTTTTTGTCTGTTGATAAGGCACGATTTGATGCTTAATTAAAAGCTTATTCCCAACTTGGGATGGACTCATTCATATCTTCAGGCGACGTATACTATTGTTAGATAAAACGTAGGACAAAATTTTTGTTTAAACCACGTGGCAATTTGATGAGTTCCACAGTACTGTTTCCTCCATATGGAACCTTAATAGACTGCCATGTCGTGAAGAGGAAAGTGTATGGCGCTTGGCATTACACTGGAAACACTTAAGTGTTCCTCGGTGAAACAGTTTGCAACAGAACGACTGTGAGGCTCGATGGAACGCTCGTTTTGCTTTTTTAAGTGTCATGAAGTGGCATACACAAAGCACCAAGTTCTTCCTCCAGGATATTGATACCAAAGTTGCGTCTTGCCCAAGGATATTGATAAAAAAAGTTACGTCTTGCCTAAGGATAGACAAATAGCACCACGTTCTGTCTATCAATGATAGGGAATATTTACCCAAACTCCTGTATGCTAGTTTGTTTTCAGAATAAGGATAGACAAATAGCAATCCACTTCTAGCGATCCTTTTGCTAATTTAGCGACCTTTAAGTCGATCACTAAATAGGTTGCTAAAGGTGGCGCCATTTTTTTTGGTTGACCCCGCCACTTTATTCCTAAATTTAGCGACCGCAATTTATGTTAGTCGCTAAATATTACTTTAGCGGCCGCCATGAAAAGTGGTCGCTAAAGCTATTAATTCTTGTAGTGAACGTTATGTATATCAATGATAGGGAATATTTACCTGACCTCCTTTATTTTCAGAATAAATTATTGACTGTCATTGTTTTCCACTTCTAGCTATCCTTTTGTTACTATTCTACATAGAAAGTTGAAGCTAGAATACATTTTTTTAAGTTGAAACGCTTTTTTATCATCGAAATCATCTGTCAAAGATTCTGATATTTGAGAAAAGAAATCAGATTCCAAAGCCAAAATTCTTATTGTGCAAGTAGTACTTCTCAATGCCATGGGCAAGCTTTTAGGTCAAGTTGTTGCTAATTCAGATCTAAAAAATGAACTTGAAATGCTTAGAAGAAATTCATGTACGCATAAGGCACAACTATCCATAGCTTTTCTTCATGTGCAATTGCAAATAACAGTACATTAATCTTAAAGGGGAAGTAACAACCAAACATAAGAGATCGGATTATAAAATAAAAGTGACTGGAACAAACCTACTGAAATGTTTAGAGGAGCCTAATGGCGTGCAACAGATGTGAAGGCTTACTTCCCAACTACCCATTATCATACCATAAGACTCTAAAAATACAGACAAGAAAAGGCCTAGCTCAATAACTCTCCTCACACACACAAAACAATCTAACAACAGACCAGCTCCAATAACTGGATAAAGTCCAGCTTACTTTTTAAGCTGCGATTGGTAATGGCTGATCTACTGGTCGTTGGAGGGAGAATTGGCGTCCTTTTTGGAATTTGCAGCACTGATATGATGCTCAGACTACTGAAGATGCAGAGGGTGAGTGGAGTGCTATGGTTACTGTCATTTTTCACGTGTAGCCTGTAGAACGTGAAAAGCATCAATGGCTATATGCTGTCTTCCAAACCCTCTCTCTTTGTTGAAATATTTCAGAGCATCTTGTGCTTTTGTGATATTCTTGTTAGCCGTAACCCTATTGGCACTCCGGGCTAGTAGTCAAGATGGAAGTGCCAATGAGCTCTACCATTTTACGTACTTAAAACTTCTGTGACAAAATTCAGAGTTTGCTTTAAATGCCGAGAAAACAGAAAAACAAAAGTAATTAATGAACGTCTCTGTTAAGGACCACAAGGGACATGTATACCATTCCGGATGGAGTCCGATTCCTTGAAATTGAAATCTTACCCCCCAATCCAATTCTACTGAAACCTTAGAGTCCTATTCCAGGCGATACATTGATTCTGCCTTTTAGCTGCTTTGCCCAAATTAAACCTTAGAAGAAATAACTGTCATTTTGTTCTTCAGGAAATTCGAGTTTGTGTTTCTTTCTGTGTCTTTTTGTTGGTTATATCGTTGCAATGGGTGTAAAATGGAGCAAACGCTGAAATGTCAGTATTATGATGCATATGTTTTGGATGATTTTAGACTTGTAGTGGAAATTACTTGGTTTCTTGTTCACTGCAATTTGCCTCAAAGTTTACTACACGAAAGTCTTCATGTGGGACGTTAATCTGTAGTTTCACTCGGATGTGACGGCTTTAAGAAATAAGCCATTTCCTCATTATGGCAATCTACAAATGATGTGGAAATAAGAACAGAACTAGTGGTAACGATGATGATTGATGAGATTAAATCTGCTCAAATGTAAAGATGTGACTGTTGTGGAAGCTGATAACTCGAAGGGAAAGGTCACAGAGTCGGTTTGTGAGGAGATAGTGGAGAATGCCAGTGTGGAGCCAAACCATTTTTCCAAGAACATTTTGGGACCTGATGGCTCGAAAGATGTTGCTGTCTTAATAGATGATCTGGAAGGGACTCGTATGCAACAAAAGAACACTATCAAAAGAGGTTCTGTTCTGCCAATATGACTAGCTGGTAGTCTGAATTAAGAGATTTCTCAGTGAAATGTTGAAATACTGACTCCTACACAATAAGGTATCAATAGCCGGGGGGCTTCTTGATGCTCAGACATGATATTAACCGAGATTTTGATTTATATGCATTCTACAACAAGCGTGTAGTAAATCCATGGCATATTCATATTTATACATCATATCCATATTTGCCTATGCAGCAAATACATTATTTAGGACGTGGTATTTATCTTGAACATTATTTAGGGAGGTACTTGACCAGTACAGCTATTGCCAAGCCATTATTTTGCATCAGACACCTCAGAGTTGAATAGTCACCTACCATATCCTAAAGCGACGTTGGTCATTGCCCCTTGCTCTGGGGTTGGGGTACGTTGTTTCTGCACGTCTACCACGAATGTCCCTGCGCCTCATCGGAATCATGTCCGGAATTCTTGTGTTGCGAGTTGTGTTAATACTTGTGTAGAGAGTTGTGTCTTTACTGTCGTCTTCACTATCATCTTCACTATCATCTTCTTCACTCTCATCTTCATTGTTCGATATTCCATTGCTAAATTTGTCACCGGTGAGTTGATTAGCATCTTTGGTTTGGTTATACGGTGATATGTGCCTATTTGGGTCGTGCATGTAGTACTCAGTACTTGTGATGCTCCAGTGAGGTTGTTGCTTGTTTAAGCCGTACCAATCATCATGCTGCTGAGCATAGCGACCTCTAGGCATCGGGTTACTGTAATCATCATGCTGGTGAGGGTAGCGACCATTGGGCATCAAGTTACTGTAACCATCGTGCTGCTGAGCATAGTGACCACTAGGCATCAGGTTACTGTCTGAGTACTCCACGCTTTCAATGCGTAGAGTAGGCCTAGATGTAGGCGATGTCTGCTTGCCCGCAAAGTAGCCTTCGAGATCATCTGTCGAGTAGTAAACGTCCTCGTAGTATGTATAGGTGGCCCCAGAATACATCTCAGTTTGCGAAATGCCTATTTTTCTAGAGATGTGCTGAAAGTTTGCATTTGTCCTCATGATTGTAGGTGCTATTTATAAGGTTACCAGTGATACTGAATACATAAGATGCATCACATAGATGCATCACATGCTTGTTGGCGCACTATTTGATGGCAAGTTTCTTAAAACTTTATTTCCAACTTTGATGGATTCGTTCAAATCTTGAGGCCACATATGCCAAAAAATTTATCTTTAGTCTTTCTATTATCTAGACCGTATGATTTAACTTCTTTTGTAACTGGTTCCTTTTGTATGTTGATAAGACATGATTTGATGCTTAAAACTTTATCCACAACTTGGGATAGACTCATTCATATCTTCAGGCGACGTATACTATTGCCAGAGAAAACGTAGGACAAAGATTTGTGTAAACCACGTGACAACCTGATGAGTCAGGTTCCACACTGTTTCCTCCAAATGGAACCTTAATAGGCTGCCACGTGGCAACCTGGCGCTTGGCATTACACTGGAAACACTGAAGTGTTCCTCAGTGAAACAGTTTGCAACAGAACGACCGTGAGGCTTGATGGAACGCTCATTTTGCTTTTTTAAGTGTCTCATGAACTGGCATGCTCTTGTACAAAGCACCAAGTTCTTCCTCCAGGATATTGATACCAAAGTTGCGTCTTGCCCAAGGATAGACACATAGCACCACGTTCTATCTATCAATGATAGGGAATATTTATCCGACCTCCTGTATGCTAGTTTATTTTCAGAATAAATTATTGACTGTCATTGTTTTTCACTTCTAGCGATCCTTTTGTTACTACTCGGCATAGAAAGTTGAAGCTAGAATATATTTTATAAAGTTGAAACGCTTTTTTATCATCAAAATCATCTGTCAAAGATTCTGATATCTGAGAAAAGAAATCAGATTCCAAAGCCAAAATTCTTATTGCGCAAGTAGTACTTCTCAATGCCATGGGCAAGCTTAGCTCAAGTTGTTGCTAATTCAGATCTAAAAAAATGAACTTGAAATGCTTAGCAGAAATTCATGTATGCAAAGGCACAACTATCCATAGCTTTTCTTCTTGGTGCAATTGCAAATAACAGTACATCAATCTTAAAGGGGAAGTAACAACCAAACATAAGAGATCAGATGATAAAATAAAAGTGACTGGAACAACCCTACTGAAATGTTTAGAAGAGCCTAATGACGATCAACACATGTGAAGGCTTACTTCCCAACTATCCATTATCATACCATAAGACTCTAAAAATACAGACAAGAAAAGGCCTAGCTCAGTAACTCTACTCACACACACAAAACGATCTAACAACAGACCAGCTCCACTAACTGGATAAAGTCCAGCTTACTTTTTAAGCTGAGATTGGTAATGGCTGGTCTACTGTTCGTTGGAGGGAGAATTGGCGTCCTTTTGGAATTTGCAGCACTGATATGATGCTCAGACTGTTGAAGATGCAGAGGGTGAGTGGAGTGCTATGGTTACTCTTTAATTTTTCACAGCGTCAATGGCTATATGCTGTCTTCCAACCCCTCACTTTTTGTTGAAATATTTAAGAGCATCTTGTTCACTGCAATTTGTCTCAAACTTTACTACACGAAAGTCTTCATATTGGACGTTACTCTGTAGTTTCACTCCGACGTGACCGGTCTAAGAAATAAGCCATTACTTCATTAAGACTATCTACAAATGATGTGTACGGATTTGGAAATAAGAACAGATCGAACTAGGGGTAAAGATGATGAGATTGAATCTGCTCAACTGTAAAGATGCGAGTGTTGTGGAAGCTGATGACTCAAAGGGAAAGGTCATAGAGTCTGTTTGTGAGGAGGTAGTGGAGAAGCATGTGTGAAGCCAAACCATCTTTCCAAGAACATTTTGTGACCTGATGGCTCGAACGATGTTGCTGTCTTCATAGATGATCTGGAAGGAACTCGTATGCGCCAAAAGAGCTATCATAAGAGGTACGGCCAACAGGACTAGCTGCTAGTCTCAATTAAGAGATTTCTATGTTCTTTGGGACCTTGTTGAGGAGATGACGGGTGGTTTTCTCTTGTTGGTTGGATAAGTGGGAAGAGAAGTGGTTGCAAAATACCCACAAGTCTACAAGCACGGCTTCGTGCTGCGTTTTTAATTGTCGGTGATCTTCAGAATTTTGACATGTTCTTCTGTCTGCCTGGTAATAAAAGAACAGAATGTTACTTAACAGCCTTCTTTAACTCTTGAGGGAAGAAATTATGTGAATTCGGATATCTTGCTCTTAACTTCACTAATTATAAACAACTTTGTTTTGTACATGAAATATATACTGCTAATGTTATTTCTAATTGGTCAGGAGATGTTGTAAGCACAATTCACTTGAATCCTTCGATTGTGTACTGTGAAACTACAAGTGAAAGGGCTGATGAGTTACGAAACTTTGAAATTTATATCCAGCTTAAGTGACAACGGATTGCAGCTTGTCGGTAACTTGTGAGAATTGGAGCAGCTAGCATAGCCGGAACAACACTTTTAAAAGGAAATTAATAGTGTTGCGGAGTCGCGGACTTGCTGTAGAAATGCTTAGTGTCGTTTATTATCAAAAACTACGGATTACCATGGTTCATCATTAAGGTTTTTTTTACCTACTCTGGACTACCCACTGAAAGGTTAAGGGAAAATGGCCTTTGTGTGGTTCTTCTGAAGACAGCATGAGGTAGCAATTAGCCCGTGGGTCAATGGTTTATCTTCTTGCCCAGACCTAATTTCACGAGAACCAACTAATTGGCAACTCTCATAGTTCTCCGTTTTTTCTTTTGCCTCTTGACTTTTCAGCTCCATTGGAAGAGTAAAGAACTGAGATTCTGCATGTAGTACATAAATAGCTTCGTTATTATTTTTACCTTTGCCTAAGCAGCAAATACATTGTTCAGTGTGTGGGGACATTATTTAGGGTGGTACAACCTACCTACAAGCCATGATTTTGTATCCCGCGGACACCTTATAGCCGGATAAGATAACCACCCTTCAGTTGTACCGCGGAAAGGTACCTACTTGGCCCCTGTGCATCCCAGTGGGTTGCCTTACATAATCGGGCAGGAGTTTACATTCCCAATCGGGATTCTTCCGCCACCACTAAGCCTAGGCGCAGACTCATCGCTTGTCTGATTCCCGGTCGACGTCTTTGAGGAATCCCTGGCTGTAGGCGCAGTAAGGCCATGTCTCATCGCATTCATAAAATCAATATTGGCATTCGGATTTTTGTCCGACTCACGATCGCTCTCATTTGCAGTTGTTGACATTTTCTGCTATCTTGCATTTCTTGTGATTCTAAATGCTATTTATAGGTTAACCGATGATGCTAAAAGTTAAAAGGCATCTCATGCTCCTTCCAAAATGCTGCACTATTCGTTGGATAGGTTCTTAAAACTTTATTCGCCACTTTGGATGGATTCCTTCATATCTTGACGCAAGGTTTCTACTTGCGTCTAATAGTTGTTCCCAAACTATTCTGGTCGTATTCAAAGGCCCACTGTGGTCCCATTTTGCATGACACGTCCGCACAAACAACAGTCATATTCAACGCTCACAACCGGTCAAAGCGTGCACGCTCAAGTCACGTGCACTTCTTACTTTTTCTACGTGACTTCGTCACTAAGAAACTCATCCTTGTGCGACGCCGCATCACGCTTCTACCGTCGCACTTCACACGTCGCCCATCGGCGCGCCATGGCACTTGCCCAAGGAGGTTGGCCTTGGCCTCCCCCTTGGGGTCGGCCTCGGCCTCCTCTTGAGGTTGGCCTTGGCCTTCCCCCAAGGGTTTGCCTTTGGCCTCCATCCTTAGCACCTTCACTACTCTTCAAGAGGCCTTACATCGTCCGTGACCCGCGTCGCTCGTCCTCCGGAGGTCAACTCCGCGACCTCCGTCGCCGGTCGTCTGGAGGTCAACTCCGCGACCCCCGTCGCCCGTCGTCCGGACGTCAACTCTGCGACCCCCGTTACCCGTCGCCTGGACGTCATCTCCGCGACCACTTCGCCCAGGCTTCACTCCGCAACCCCAGTCGCCTGGACGTCACTTCGCGACCCCGGCCGTCGCCCGTCGCCCGTCGCCCGCGCTCGCGTGCCAACTCCGCGACGCTGGTTGTCCGACGCCCGGACGCCGCCTCCGCGACCCCCGTCGCCGGCGCCCGGGCGCCGCCCTCCCACACCCCGTCGCGCCCATGCGCCACGCCGCTGATACAGCCGTGCCCCCAGGCTTTCTATCACAATACCGTGCCCCGGCACCACACTCACTCACCACACCATGCGCACCTTGCCTTGGTCGTGGAACGTGCTTCGACCCACTTTCTAGAGTGTACATTATCCTGTGGGGATAGGCGACTCCTCCGGGACGCTATATCCGCCAGGGAGCTCTTCAACTCCCATTCCGCCAGGTAGACGGCTCCTCCGGAATATTACCTCGGCCAGTCGGGTAGACTGCTCCACTGGGATGCTACCTTGACGCGCTCCGAGTGCTCTGGCACAAGGACTCACCTGCAATGATAGGCGACTCCTCCGGAACACTATCTCCGCCAAGGAGCTCTCCAACTCCCCTTCCGCCGGGTAAACGGCTCTTCCGGGATGCTACCTCGGCCAGTCGGGTAAACGGCACATCCGGGATGCTACCTTGACGCGCTCCGAGTGCTTCGGCATAAGGACTCACCTGCGGGGATATGCGACTCCTCCGGGACACTATCTCTGCCAGGGCGCTCCAAGTGCTCCGGCACGAAGACTCCCCTTTCGCCCTGTAGGCGGCTCCTCCGGGATGCTACCTTGGCCGGTCAGGTAGACGGCTCCTCCGGGATGCTACCTCGTCCCACGGAATAGGCGACTCCTCCGAGACACTATCTCGGCCAGGGTGCCTGCGTGACTGGCATATGTGCTCCGGCACTAGGGGCTTGCGTCGGCACCCCTAGGGACTATGACCCCCGGGTGACTCCGAGACGGGAGCATGCCTTCGAAGGGCATCGAGCCTAGTTCACCTGGCAGTTGGGCGTCGAGTCTTCCCCACCACTGCCAGGCCTGTGGGACTCTACAAGGGCTTGGATTGGTGGCTAGATCAAGGGGGTTCTCTGGCCACACTGACGCTGTGGGAGCCAGTCTTTCCAGACAGACAAAGCGATGCTGTGAGGAACAGGCTGAGTGAATATGCGATCCGACAGTCCGTGGAGCACCGGCATTCGTGGACCCCCCCCGGTGACGTGTTACTCCTGGGGAACGCCACGTGTCGATTAATGACATCATCATCTCTATAAATAGAGGTCTTGAGAATTCATTTGAGATAGAACATTTTTGGACATTTTCATAACACTTTCACTTTCTCACTCTATAATTCTAGAGAGAGAAGCGAATAGGACCCTGACTCTGGACCTAAGTATCGGACTCTGACTGTCGACGTATCTTCATCCTGCGCGATCGCCCTCGCAGCACTGCCACTCTTGTTCCACCCTTACTGTGTCCTACATCAACATACTTGGAAGCTGACTCGGACTGCAGCCTTTATGGTACCTCCACGTAAGTACGAACCCACCTTCCTTGGCATGAATAGTCTTTCTATAATTCAGCTCTCAGTGTTCACGGATCTAGACCATGATATACTTCCACTGCTAGATAAAAAACGTATGAAGTACTCAATGAAAGTGATAGGGAAATAATTACAAGCTGTAATTAAATGATAGTTTCTGCAGGACTTGGATCTACCGTTCGATCGGTGCCTTGGAAGAACACTAGCAAAGAAGAGAGCACGGACAAGGAAGACATCAGGTTACTGTTTGAGTATTTCACGGTTTCGATGCGTAGAGTAGGCCTAGCTGTAGGTGCTGCCTCCTTGCCCACGAAATAGCCATCGAGATCGTTTGTCGAGTAGTAAACGTCCTCGTAGAATGTATAGGTGGCCCCAGAATTACATCTCAGTTTGCAAAATGCAAATTTTTCTAGAGATCTGCTCAACATTTGTCCTCATGATTGCAGGTGTTGTTTATAAGGTTATCCGTCATACCGAATACATAAGTTGCATCTCATGCGTATTGACACACTATCTGATGGCAAATGGCAAGTTTCTTAAAACTTTATTCCCAACTTTGATGGATTCGTTCAAATCTTCAGGCGACGTATGTCAAAAAAAAAATTTAGTCTTTTTATTACCTGGACCATGATTAAATTTCTTTTCAACAAGTTCTTTTTGTCGGTTGATAAGGCACGATCTGATGCTTAATACTTTATCCCCAACTTGGAATGGACTCATTCATATCTTCAGGCGACGTATACTATTGCAGGAGAAAACGTAGGACAAAAATTTTGTTTAAACCATGTGGCAACCTAATGAGTCAGGTTCCACGGTACTGTTTCCTCCAAATGGAACCTTAATACACTGCCATGTCGTGAAGAGGAAAGCGTATGGCGCTTGGCATTACACTGGAAACACTGAAGTGTTCCTCGGTGAAACAGTTTGCTGCAAAATAATCGTCAGGCTTGATGGAACGCTCGTTTTGCTTTTTTAAGCGACTCATGAACTAGCGTGCTCTTGTACAAAGCACCAAGTTCTTCCTCCAGGATATCGATACCAAAGTTGCGTCTTGCCCAAGGATAGACAAATAGCACCACGTTCTGTCTATCAATGATAGGGAGTATTTACCCAAATTCATGTATGCTGGTTTGTTTTCAGAATAAATTATTGATTGTCATTATTTTTCACTTCTAGCGATCCTTTTGTCACTACTCGGCATAAAAAGTTGAAGCTATAATATTTTTTAAAGTTGAAATGTTTTTTTATCATCAAAATCATATGTCAAAGATTCTGTTATCTGAGAAAAGAAATCAGATTCCAAAGCCAAAATTCTTCTTGCGCAAGTAGTACTTCTCAATGCCATGGGCAAGCTTAGCTCAAGTTATTGCTAATTCAGATCTGGAAAACGAACTCAAAATGCTTAGAAGAAATTCATGTATGCATAAGGCACAACTATCCATAGCTTTTCTTCTTGTGCAATTGCAAATAACAGTACATTAGTCTTAAAGGGGAAGTAACAACGACACATAAGAGATCGGAGCCTAATGGCGTGCAAAATTTGTGCAGGCTTACTTTCCAACTATCCATTATCAAACCTTAAGACTCTAAAAATACAGACATGAAAAGGGCTTGCTCAATAGCTCTACTCCCACACACAAAACAATCTAACAACAGACCAGCTCCAATAACTGGATAAAGTCCAGCTTACTTTTTAAGCTGAGATTGGTAATGGCTGGTCTACTGTTCGTTGGAGGGGGAATTGGCGTCCTTTTTGGAATATGCAGCACTGATATGATGCTCAGACTACTGAAAATGCAGAGGGTGAGTGGAGTGCTATGGTCACTGTCATTTTTCACGTGTAGCCTGTAGAATGTGAAAAGCGTCAATGGCTATATGCTGTCTTCCAAACCCAAATATTTAATTATTAGAGCATCTTGTGCTTTTGTGATATTCTTGTTAGCCGTAACCCTATTGGCCCTCCTATTTGACACTTCTAACGTAGTTATTGATTGCACTAAGGATAACTATGTATAACTGCAGAGGAAGGGCAAGTAGTCAAGATTGAAGTGCCAATGAGCTACCATTTTACGTACTTAAAACTTCTGTGACAAAATTCAGAGTTTGCTTTAAATGCCAAGAAAACAGAAAAAGAAAAGTAATTAATGAACATCTCTGTTAAGGATTTGGATCCCCTGCTGTGTAACTCATGGTTACAACAGGGTGTTGTGTTCAATCTGTGGGAGAGAGATAGAGAGGGATGTAACTATGGTTTACACAGCACGCCCTCTCTCACAGATTGAACACAGTACCCTTTCTGTAACAATGGGTTACAGCTGGGGATCCACCCCGTGGTTACAGAAATAGTGCTGTGTTCAATCTGTGAGAGAGAAGGAAAAGAGAGAGAGAGGGATGTAACCATAGTTTACACAGTGGGATGTAACCATGATACTTTGATGGATTCGTTCAAATCTTCAGGCGACGTATACCAAAAGATTTATCTTTAGTCTTTCTATTACCTATTACCTGATCCATGATTTAACTTCTTTTTCAACTGGTTCCTTTTGTCTGTTGATAAGGCACGATTTGATGCTTAATTAAAAGCTTATCCATTCATATCTTCAAGCGGCGTATATTATTGCTAGATAAAACGTAGGACAAAAATTTTGTTTAAACCACGTGGCAACCTGATGAGTTTTACAGTACTGTTTCCTCCATATGGAACCTTAATAGACTGCCATGTCGTGAAGAGGAAAGTGTATGGCGCTTGGCATTACACTGGAAATACTGAAGTGTTCCTCGGTGAAACAGTTTGCTACAGAACGACCGTGAGGCTTGATGGAACCCTCGTTTTTCTTTTTTAAGTGTATCATGAATTGGCGTGCTCTTGTACAAAGCACCAAGTTCTTCCTCCAGGATATTGATACAAAAGTTACGTCTTGCCCAAGGATAGACAAATAGCACCACGTTCTGTCTATCAATGATAGGGAATATTTACCCAAACTCCTGTATGCTGGTTTGTTTTCAGAACAAATTTTTTACTGTCATTGTTTTTCACTTCTAGCGATCTTTTTGTTACTACTCGACATACAAAGTTGAAGCTAGAATATTTTTAAAAAGTTGAAATGTTTTTTTATCATCAAAATCACATGTCAAAGATTCTGTTATTTGAGAAAAGAAATCAGATTCCAAAGCCGAAAATTCTTATTGCGCAAGTAGTACTTTCTCAATGCCATGGGCAAGCTTAGCTCAAGTTGTTGCTAATTCAGCTCCATTGGAAGAGTAAAGAACTGAGATTCTGCACGTGCATGTACTACATAAATAGCTTCGTTTTTACTTTTACCTTTGCCTATGCAGCAAGTACATTGTTCAGTACGTGGGGACATTATTTAGGGTGGTACAACCTACCTACAAGCCATGATTTTGTATCCCGCGGACACCTTATAGCCAGATAAGATAACCACCCTTCAGTTGTACCGCGGAAAGGTACCTACTTGGCCCCTGTGCATCCCAGTGGGTTGCCTTACATAATCGGGCAGGAGTTTGCATTCCCAATCGGGATTCTTCCGCCACCACTAAGCCTAGGCGCAGACTCATCGCTTTTCTGATTCCCGGTCGAAGTCTTTGAGGAATCCCTGGTTGTAGGCGCAGTAAGGCCATCTCTCATCGCATTCATAAAATCAATATTGGCATTCGGATTTTTGTCCGACTCACGATCGCTCTCATTTGCAGTTGTTGACATTTTCTGCTATCTTGCATTTCTTGTGATTCTAAATGCTATTTATAGGTTAACCGATGATGCTAAAAGTTAAAAGGCAACTCATGCTCCTTCCAAAATGCTGCACTACTCGTTGTATAGGTTCTTAAAACTTTATTCGCCACTTCGGATGGATTCCTTCATATCTTGAAACAAGGTTTCTACTTGCGTCTAATAGTTGTTTCCAACCTATTCTGGTCATACCAAAAGGTCCACTGTGGTCCCATTTTGCATGACACGTCCGCACAATCAACAGTCATTTTCAACGCTCACAACCGGTCAACTTGTCCACGCTCAAGTCACGTGCACTTCTTCCTTCTTCTACGCACCAAGAAACTCATCATTGTGCGACGCCGCATCACGCTTCGACCGTTGCACTTCGCACGTCGCCGGTCGGAGCGCCATGGCACTTGCCCAAGGAGGTTGGCCTTGGCCTCCCCCTTAGGGTCGGCCTCGGCCTCCCCTTGAGGTTGGCCCTGGCCTTCCCCCAAGGGTTGGCCTTTGGCCTCCATCCTTAGCACATTCACTTCTTTTCAAGAGGCATTGCATCCTCCGCGACTCCCGTCGTCCGAACGTCAACTCCGCGACCACGTCGCCCAGACTTCACACCGCGACCCCAGTAGCCTGGACGTCACTCTGCGACCCCGTCGCCCGCGCGCCAACTCCGTGACGCTCGTCATCCGTCGCCTGAATGTCGTCTCCGCGACCCCGGTCGCCGGCGTCCGGGCGCCGCACTTCAACACTCTGCCGCGCCCATGCATCGCGCCGCTGATACAACCGTGCCCCCGGCACCTCACTCATTCACCACGCCATAGGCACCTTGCCTTGGTCGTGGAACATGCTTCGACCCACTCTTCGAAGTGTACATCATCCTGCAGGGATATGCGACTCCTCCGGGACACTATCTCCACCAGGGAGCTCTTCAATTCCCCTTCCGCCAGGTAGACGACTCTTCCGGGATGCTACCTCGGCCAGTCGGGTAGACGGCTCCTCCGGGATGCTACCTTGACGTGCTCCGAGTGCTTCGGCACAAGGACTCACCCGCGGGGATAGGCGACTCCTCCGGGACACTATCTCCGCCAGGGAGCTTTTCAACTCCCCTTCCACCAGGTAAACGGCTCATCCGGGATGCTACCTCAGCCAGTCGGGTAGACAGCCCTTCAGGAATGCTACTTTGACATGCTCTGAGTGCTCCGGCACAAGGACTCACCCGCGGGGATAGGCGACTCTTCCGGGACACTATCTCTGCCATGGAGCTCTTTAACTCCCTTTCCGCCAAGTAGACAGCTCCTCCGGGATGCTACCTTGACGCACTTCGCGTGCACTGGCACAGGGACTCGCCCGCGGGGATAGACGCCTCCTTCGGGACACTATCTCTGTCAGGGAGATCTAAGTGCTCCGGCACGAAGACTCCCATTCGCTCCTCCGGGATGCTACCTAGGCCGGCCGGGTAGACGGCTCCTCTGGCATGCTACCTTGGCCTGCAGAATAGGCGACTCCTCCGGGACACTATCTCCGCCAGGGTGTCTGCTTGACTAATCTACATGCTCCGACACTGAGGGCTTTCATCGACACCCCTAGGGACTACGACCCCAGGTCACTCAGAGACGGGATCATGTCTTCGGAGGGCATCGCACCTAGTTCGCTTGGCAGTCGGGCGGCCGGTCTTCCCCACCGCTGCCAGGCCTGTGGGACTCTACAAGGGCTTGGATTGGTGGCTAGATCAAGTCGGTTCTTTGGCCACATCGACGCTGTGGGAGCCAGTCTTTCCAGACAGACAGAGCGACGCTGTGAGGAGCAGGCCGGATGAATATGCGATCCGACATTCCGTAGAGCACCGACACCCATGGACCCCCGGTGATGTGTCACTCTCGGGGAGCGCCACGTGTCGGTTAATGACATCATTGTCTCAATCTCTATTAATAGAGTTCTTGAGAAGTCATTTGGACGAAACATTAGAGGTTGGACATTTTCAAAACACATTTCACTTTCTCACTCTAGAATTCTAGAGAGAGGAATATATAAGACCTTGACTCTGGATTTAAGCATCGAACTGTGACTGTCGTCGTATATTCACCCAGCACCGTCACTCTTGCAGCACTGCCACCATAGGCTCTGTTTGGGAAGCCCTTGGTCTCTGCCCTTGTTCCACCCTTGTTGTGTCCTACGTCAACATACTTGGAAGCTGACTCGGACTGTAGCCTTTGTGGCACCTCCACGTAGGTACGAACCCACCTTCCTTGGCATCAATAGTCTTTCTATAATTCAGCTCTCAGTGTTCATGGATCTGGACCATGATATACTTCCACTGCTAGATAAAAAAACGTATGAAGTACTTAATGAAAGTGATAGGGAAATAATTACGGGCTGTAATTAAATGATAGTTTCTGCAGGACTTGGATCTACCGTTCGATCGGTGCCTTGGAAGAACACCAGCAAAGAAGAGAACACGAACAAGGAAGACATCAGGTTACTGTTTGAGTATTTCACGGTTTCGGTGCGTAGAGTAGGCCTAGGTGTAGGTGCTGTCTGCTTGCCCACAAAATAGCCATCGAGATCATCTGTCGAGTAGTAAACGTCCTCGTACAATGTATAGGTGGCCCCAGAATTACATCTCAGTTTGCAAAATGCCAATTTTTCTAGAGATCTGCTCAAAGTTTGCATTTGTCCTCACTCCTCGTGATTGTAGGTGTTGTTTATAAGGTTATCCGTGATACCGAATACATAAGTTGCATCTCATGCGTATTGACGCACTATCTGATGGCAAATGGCAAGTTTCTTAAAACTTCATTCCCAACTTTGATGTATTCGTTCAAATCTATGTCAAAAAAAAAATTAGTCTTTTTATTACATGGACCATGATTAAATTTCTTTTCAACTGGTTCCTTTTGTCTGTTGATAAGGCACGATTTGATGCTTAATTAAAAGCTTATTCCCAACTTGGGATGGACTCATTCATATCTTCAAGCGGCGTATATTATTGCTAGATAAAACGTAGGACAAAAAATTTGTTTAAACCACGTGGCAACCTAATGAGTCAAGTTCCACGGTATTGTTTCCTCCAAATGGAACCTTAATAGACTGCCATGTCGTGAAGAGGAAAACGTATGGCGCTTGGTATTACACTGGAAACACTGAAGTGTTCCTCGGTGAAACAGTTTGCTACAGAATGATCGTGAGGCTTGATGGAACGCTCGTTTTGCTTTTTTAAGCGACTCATGAACTGGCGTGCTCTTGTACAAAGCACCAAGTTCTTCCTCCAGGATATCGATACCAAAGTTGCGTCTTGCCCAAGGATAGACAAATTGCACCACATTCTGTCTATCAATGATAGGGAATATTTACCCAAATTCATGTATGCTGGTTTGTTTTAGAATAAATTATTGATTGTCATTATTTTTCACTTCTAGCGATCCTTTTGCTACTACTCGGCATAGAAAGTTGAAGCTATAATATTTTTTAAAGTTGAAATGCTTTTTTATCATCAAAATCATCTGTCAAAGATTCTGTTATCTGAGAAAAGAATCAGATTCCAAAGCCAAAATTCTTATTGCGCAAGTAGTACTTCTCAATGCCATGGGCAAGCTTAGCTCAAGTTATTGCTAATTCAGATCTGGAAAACGAACTCAAAATGCTTAGCAGAAATACATGTATGCATAAGGCACAACTATCCATAGCTTTTCTTCTTGTGCAATTGCAAATAACAGTACATTAATCTTAAAAGGGAAGTAACAACGACACATAAGAGATCGGAGCCTAATGGCGTGCCAAATATGTGAAGGCTTACTTCCCAACTATCCATTATCAAACCTTAAGACTCTAAAAATACAGACATGAAAAGGGCTTGCTCATTAACTCTACTCACACACACACAAAACAATCTAACCCCAGACCAGCTCCAATAACTGGATAAAGCCTGTTCCCAACCTATTCTGGCCGCACCTAAGGGCCCACTAGGGGTCCCGCTTCACGCGCACACGTCGGCTTCTTCAACAGTTATTTTTCCAACGCATCGAACCGGTCAAAATGCGCGCTCCCAAGCCGCTTATATTTCTCGTTTTGCACGTGGCTTAGGTGCCGATTACTTCACGTTAACGTCGCTCACGATAACACGATCGTCACGCCAAGACCGCCCGAACACCTTGTCACCAAAAATATTGGCCGACGGCACATTTTGGAGCAACGGGGTCAAGGGGCAATGGCCTTGGCCAACCCCAGAGGGTCGGCCTCGGCCTCTTGGAGGGGTTGGCCTTGGCCATTTTCCCCCGATGGTTAACCCCTCCGCGCAAACTCCTTTTCGCACTTTATTCGCTTCGTGTGCTCCATACGTAACCTTGGCACCTCGCCCGCTATGTGGGTATGGTTCTTGGCAACGCACTCGTCATAACGTAACTTCCGGATTCATCATTGCTTATCAAAACACCTACCGACGGCGCACCCGAAGTTCGCAAAAGGAGAAGTGACCTTGGGCTCCGAAAATGGAAGACAACCATTTGGCCTTGGCCAACCCCAGGGGGTCGGCCTCGGCCTTCCCCAGGCCATGGGGGTCGGCCTCGGCCTCCTCGAGGGCTTGGCCTCGGCCATTTTCCCCCGGTGGTTCACCCCTCCGCGCAAACCCATTTTCGGCATGATACGTGCCCGGCACCAAGTATTGCTCCGCGACGTTCGTCGCCGCGCCCTCGCGCCATCGTCATGATACGTGCCCCCGGCACCAAGTATTGCCCCGCGACGTTCGTCGCCGCGCCCTCGCGCCATCGTCATGATACGTGCCCCCGGCCCCAAGTATTGCCCCGCGACGTTCGTCGCCGCGCCCTCGCGCCATCGTCATGATACGTGCCCCCGGCACCAAGTATTGCCCCGCGACGTTCGTCGCCGCGCCCTCGCGCCATCGTCATGATACGTGCCACCGGCACCTTACGCACTTCGCCGCGCCCATGCGCCGCGCCGCTGATACAGCCGTGCCCCCAGGCTCTCTGTCACACTACCGTGCCCCCGGCACCATAAGCACTTTGTCGCGCCCATGCTCCACCATTGACACCAACGTGCCCCCGGCACCTTACGCACTATGTCGCGCCCATGCGCCACCATTGACACAAACATGCCCCCGGCACCTTACGCACTCCATCGCGCCCATGCGCCGCGCCATTGACATAGACGTGCCCCCGGCACCTTACTCACTTCATCGCGCCCATGCGCCACAATCATGTCATCATGCCCCCGGGCACCACACTCATTCATCACACCATGCGCACTTGCCTTGGTCATGGAACATGCTTCAACCCACTCTCCGGAGTATACATCACCCGCGGGGATAGGCGACTCCTCCGGGACACTATCTCTGCCATGGAGCTCTTCAACTCCCCTTCCGCCAGGTAGACGGCTCCTCCGGGATGCTACCTTGACATGCTCCGAGTGCTCCGGCATACGGACTCACCCGCGGGGATAGGCGACTCCTCCGGGACACTATCTCCGCCAGGGAGCTCTTCAACTCCCCTTCCACCAGGTAGACGGCTCCTCCGGGATGCTACCTTGACATGCTCCGAGTGCTCCGGCATAAGGACTCACCCGCGGGGATAGGCGACTCCTCCGGGACACTATCTCTGCCAGGGAGCTCTTCAACTCCCCTTCCGCCAGGTAGACGGCTCCTCCGGGATGCTACCTCGGCTAGTCGGGTAGACGGCTCCTCCGGGATGCTACCTTGACATGCTCCGAGTGCTCCGGCATAAGGACTCACCCGCGGGGATAGGCGACTCCTCCGGGACACTATCTCTGCCAGGGAGCTCTTCAACTCCCCTTCCGCCAGGTAGACGGCTCCTCCGGGATGCTACCTTGGCCTGCGGAATAGACGACTCCTCCGGGACACTATCTCCGTCAGGGTGCCTGCGTGACTGGCCTACGTGCTCCGGCACTGGGGGCTTGCGTCGGCACCCCTAGGGACTATGACCCCCGGGTCACTTCGAGACGGGAGCAGGTCTTCGGAGGGCATCGCGCCTAGTTCACCTGGCAGTTGGGCGTCGGGTCTTCCCCACCGCTGTCAGGCCTGTGGGACTCCGCAAGGGCTTGGATTGGAGGCTAGATCAAGGGGGTTCTCTGGCCACACCGATGCGGTGGGAGCCAGTCTTTCCAGACAGACAGAGCGACGCTGTGCGGGGCAGGCCGGATGAATATGCGATTCGACAGTCCGTGGAGCACCGGCACCCGTGGACCCCCCGGTGACGTGTCACTCCCGGGGAGCGCCACGTGTCGGTTTATGACATCATCATCTCAATCTCTATAAATAGAGGTCTTGAGAATTCATTTGCACAGGACATGGAAGTTGGACTTCTTCTTCACTCTCACATTTTCACTTTCTCACTCTAGAATCCTAGAGAGAGAAACATACAGGACCCTGACTTTGGACCTAAGCATCGGACTGTGACTGTCGTCGTATATCCATCCTGCGTTATCGCCCTCGCAGCACTGCCACCCTCAAGCTCTGTCTGGGAAGCCCTTGGTCTCTGCCCTTGTTCCACCCTTGTTGTCTCTCACTTTACATACTTGGAAGCTGACTCGGACTGCAGCCTTTGTGGCACCTCCACGTAAGTACGAACCCATTTTTCGTGGCATCAAAGTCCAGCTTACTTTTTAAGCTGCGATTGGTAATGGCTGGTCTACTGGTCGTTGGAGGGAGAATTGGCGTCCTTTTTGGAATTTGCAGCACTGATATGATGCTCAGACTACTGAAGATTTATTTTTTTGGTAGAAACAGACTACTGAAGATGCAGAGGGTGAGTGGAGTGCTTATGGTTACTGTCATTTTTCACATGTAGCCTGTAGAATGTGAAATGCGTCAGCGGCTATATGCTGTCTCGTCCAAACCCAAATATTTAATTATTAGAGCATCTTGTGCTTTTGTGATATTCTTGTTAGCCGTAACCCTATTGGCCCTCCTATTTGACACTTCTTACGTAGTTATTGATTGCACTAAGGATAACTATGAATAACTGCAGAGGAAGGGCTTGTAGTCAAGATGGAAGTGCCAATGGGCTACTGTTGTGGCCAAAAATTGACCGGGACCGAACGAGCGTCGGTTGGGACCAAAAGAGCACGCGAGCAGACCTGCAAAGCACAACACGAGCAAACGGTGACATGCCAGGACCCCCGGAGGGGGCTCCGGCGGGGAGTCTCCGATGCTTAAGTCAGTAAGCCATCTTTAGAGAGAAGCTGAGAATGAGAATATTATAGATCATCCCGCCTTACCTTCTTCCTCCTTTTTTCCATTTTATAGGAATGTACTTAAAGGGTCGGTTACTTGTCATAATGGGTAGTTCTCCTCATTAGTGGGAGGTTACCAGGTTTTAATGGGCAGTTAACAAAACATGATGGGTGATTATTACCCATAATGGGAGAGTGGGTAAATGCCACTTCCTAGCTCTCCAAAAGTCACCGGGCAGTTACTCTCTGAGTTCGACACGTGTCGCTCTCCCCCAGGTGTATCTTTTTACCTATATCATTTGCCCCCCATTCCATGTTCTTTCTGAAAAAGAATGTGGAAGCAGTATAATTAACTTAGCATCGAATTTTGGACCCTATTAAGGGATGCTCCGCGTTAGGAATTTAAACCAAAAGTGATCTCTCTCTCATTGGTAGAGTGCAGAAACTTTTGGTTTGGCAAAGACGGGCTTGTTTACCCCGCCTGTCGAATACAGGTTTAGAAGGGCTCGCCTACTCGATTGGCAGAGTAGAGGCCTTAAATGTGCTCGTCTACTAGGCCAGCTGAGTAGAGAGCATGGATGTTGTCTTTTGCTTAGCTGGTCGAGTAGAGTTTTAAAGGAGCTCATCTGTTGGGCTGTGCGAGCAGAGAGATAGACTAATGTGCTAGTCGTCTGCTTGGCTTTGGTGAGATGACTCTAATGTGTTCGTCTGCTTAGCCTAGCGAGCAGAGAAACTAATGTGCTCGTCTGCTTAGCCTGGCAAGCAGAGACTTAGAGTTTCTAAAGATGTTCGTCTGATCGGCTTGGCAAGCAAAGAGATTGAGAGGCTCTAATGTGTTTATCTGCTCGGCCTGGCGAGCAGAGGCTTAAAGGCTCTAAAGGTGCTCGTGTGCTTGGCTTGGCGAGCAGAGAGATTGACCTCGGAGGGAGCTTTGTATACTCGACTGGGCGAGTATAGGCAGCGGGGTCTAATGTGCTTGTCTGTTCAGTTTTGCGAGCAGAGGTTTAGACCTCGAATGGAGTTCGTCTACTCGGCTAGAGCAGAGGCACGAGTCTGTGCGCTCATCTGCTCGGCAGAGGCTAAGACCAAATACCATCGTCTACTCGGCTAGAGCAGAGGCATGGGTCTGTGCGCTCGTCTGCTCGGCAGAGGCTAAGACCAAATACCCTCGTCTACTCGGCTAGAGCAGAGGCATGGGTCTGTGCGCTCGTCTGCTCGGCAGAGGCTAAGACCAAATACGCTCGTCTACTCGGCTAGAGCAGAGGCATGGGTCTGTGCGCTCGTCTGCTCGGCAGAGGCTAAGACCAAATACGCTCGTCTACTCGGCTAGAGCAGAGGCATGGGTCTGTGCGCTCGTCTGCTCGGCAGAGGCTAAGACCAAATACGCTCGTCTACTCGGCTAGAGCAGAGGCATGGGTCTGTGCGCTCGTCTGCTCGGCAGAGGCTAAGACCAAATACGCTCGTCTACTCGGCTAGAGCAGAGGCATGGGTCTGTGCGCTCGTCTGCTCGGCAGAGGCTAAGACCAAATACGCTCGTCTACTCGGCTAGAGCAGAGGCATGGGTCTGTGCGCTCGTCTGCTCGGCAGAGGCTAAGACCAAATACGCTCGTCTACTCGGCTAGAGCAGAGGCATGGGTCTGTGCGCTCGTCTGCTCGGCAGAGGCTAAGACCAAATACGCTCGTCTACTCGGCTAGAGCAGAGGCATGGGTCTGTGCGCTCGTCTGCTCGGCAGAGGCTAAGACCAAATACGCTCGTCTACTCGGCTAGAGCAGAGGCATGGGTCTGTGCGCTCGTCTGCTCGGCAGAGGCTAAGACCAAATACGCTCGTCTACTCGGCTAGAGCAGAGGCATGGGTCTGTGCGCTCGTCTGCTCGGCAGAGGCTAAGACCAAATACGCTCGTCTACTCGGCTAGAGCAGAGGCATGGGTCTGTGCGCTCGTCTGCTCGGCAGAGGCTAAGACCAAATACGCTCGTCTACTCGGCTAGAGCAGAGGCATGGGTCTGTGCGCTCGTCTGCTCGGCAGAGGCTAAGACCAAATACGCTCGTCTACTCGGCTAGAGCAGAAGCATGGGTCTGTGCGCTCGTCTGCTCGGCAGAGGCTAAGACCAAATACGCTCGTCTACTCGGCTAGAGCAGAGGCATGGGTCTGTGCGCTTGTCTGCTCGGCAGAGGCTAAGACCAAATACGTTCGTCTACTCAGCTAGAGTAGAGGCATGGGTCTGTGCGCTCGTCTGCTTGGCAGAGGCTGAGTAGAGGCAGAGAGGTCTAATGTGTTTGCGAGGAGAGGCTGACCTTGATTGGAGCTCGTCTGCTCGTCTTGGCCGAGTAGAGGCCTTCATGGCTTCTTTACTCAGCTTGGTCGAGTAAAGAGCTAGGAATTCGAAGGATCTCTGCTCGGTCCGACAAGTAGTGACTTAAGGATTCGAAAGACCCCTGCTCAGTCTGATGAGCTGAGAGGTAGGAGTCGATCGAGGCTCTTCCACTCGTTCTGGCAAGCAGTGAGCTAGGAATCTGAAGGATCTCTACTCGGTTTAACGAGCAGAGAGGTAGGAGTCCATTAGAGCACCTGTTACTCCAATGAGTGAGAGCTAGGAATCAAAAGGAGCACGTTTGCTCTACGAGGCTTACATGACTCCTTAAGAAAGGAGTATGAGTGCTTAGCTGGACCAATGTTTTAGCGACCCTATATTGAGATGAGGCCGGGTGCCCAGCTAAACTAACACAAATATCCTTACTGAAGGTGCGCCAAATGATTAACGGCATTGTGATGCTGAGCTTCTCAAATAATTGATCATGAGCAGCTAAAGCACGGTTAAGGTACTAATGAGTGATCTGGAATGACGACGCTCCTCGTCATTTAGAAAAGGTGTGTGGTCATTACAATAGTTTTTGGTTATTCTCGTGATGCACAAGGCGAGATTATTTTTGAATTCGCTGTTCGGGTGACCTTGGACGTTGGTTGCAAAAGCTCTCAGCGTAATGATGAGGAGGTTAGGTGAGGCATCATTGAATAGGTTGCCTTTGACAGGTGGTGGTTTTGTAGTGCTCGGTAAATCCGAGAGGGACGATTGACCAAGGCTTGAAACTGCTTGATAGATTCTTACATGGCATGAGTGGTGATGAGCTGGTCGTGCTGCTCAGCCATCGTATGAGGGGGAGTGCAGGCTCCATGCAAGATTGGTCGTAGTATTATATACATGTAGCCCCCCTGACTAAGAAGGCATAGGTGCTAAGATGGCTTCTTAGTCATTGTGTAGGGCTCGTAAACAAAACCATTGTTTGTCGGCTCGGTGAGACAAGTAGATAAAGCTATGTAGTCCGATCTATTTGCTCGGCTAAATGAGCAGATGAAGTTAGGAGACCGTGGAGTCCGTCAGAGCAAGATGCCACTAGATGACTAACAAAGACGTTGCAGCATTTTGCCGATACGCTGTGCAGCGATGTGCAACAGTGTGGCAAAAATATGGGCACGAGATCTCAAATTCGCCGAACGTACTAGTGAAGCTATAATCATAGGTTTTGACGCTCTCATGGTTATCAAATTCATAATAGCGTGTGCGTGGCCATTACACAAGTCAACATGTGACGCTTAGTAGGCAGGATGCTGCCTTTGAATCTCTTAGTATAACTAAAGCCACATGGGCTGTGAATTTTCTTCAAGTATGAAGTGGGGTGCAGTATAGACCCACGCAACAGAAAAAACATGGGGCGAAAAAATATAAAGCGAGCGTACAAACTGATTTAAGGCAACTATATTTTAGCGCTAAACTGAGAGAAGTAATCATACTCTGTGACACCATAATGATCATGTCAGTTAAACAGTTGAGGGGTGTTGCTAACGCAAGTGAGGGTTTGAAATAACTTATAGCACTCGTATGACCTGATTGTGTTTAGCCGATTGAAGCAATAGGATGTTGGTAGGCCGAATTTGAATAAACAGGTCTAGGTGTATTAAGCAATACAAAAGCGTATGCTAACCATGCCGACGCTTAAAATCATAGCCCTTGTGTATTATGACGTGTACAAAAAGTGCATATACATGTTTTTAGTGACGAATATGGCTACACATGTATAGGCTATAAGACACATGTTGCATATATCAAATAAACAGAACTTTGTGGGTTCTAAGTTTAAATATGCAAATTTATGGGCTAAAAACTTAAGTCCCTAAAAAGGAAAGTGTGCACCTGATTTATTCGATTGGTGGCTCAAGCTTTTATCCTTCAAGCCATCAAAGCACTGCTGAAGCGACGTCGCCACTGCTCGATTGCGCTTGGCACTGTTCGGTGCAGACCCATGGCAGTGGAGCGTCCGCGGAGACCGTGACAGCCCATCATTTGGCAATCACGGCAATTGGACGCGACAACGACCAGCAATGGTGGCGCACGGCGGTGGCGGAGCTGCTATCGGGCGCGACTGCAGAGAGCTGGCCTGAGAAGTCGCGGCAGTGGCCGGCTCAAACGAATCCACGGCCGCCCGAATCTTCAATAAGTGATGGGGTGGCTGCACTATCACAGTAGGTGAGTCGTGATTGGTGGGGCGTTTGACCCTGACGGCGCTGCCGGCAAAAAGAGCAGTCGCCGGTCACTGGCGAAGGCCTTGGTTCGGTGGCCGAATGGAACCTTCATGGTGAGTGGACCTGTGGTTGTTCCGGCGTAGCAACCCTGACTGATTGGTCCATTGCCAGGTAATAGCGGCCGATTAACGGCGTTAGGGCGTCGATTGATTGAGGAATGAAGACCCATGGTGGTAGTAATTAAATGGTTACGACGGCGCTGCCCTCTATTGTGATGGAGTTGATCTGTTCTCTCCCGATGGTGGCCAATGAATTGTTGGGCTTTTGATTGGCGGAGCGTTGACTGGTGGCGGTTGCGACGTTGTGGGTTTGAACATAACGGGTTTTGCAGATGCCGTTGGTCGAGGTGAAGTGGCACTGCCGATCAGAAATTGATGAGGCAGCTTATTGCAGCGTTGGGAATTTGGGCGGCGAGGTTGTAGCCTTTTTGCCATCATTCCACCGGCTGAAGGTGCCGGTCATAAGCGCTGATCTTGGTGCGTAGGGCTCATCTCGTGCGTGGTGTGCGTCTGTTGGAAAACGTTCGGATGGGAGCTTCATTAGCGTCACATGTCTGGTAGCGTAGGCCCGAGGACGCGAACTGGAGGATGCAAAGAACATTGCGCCGGAGTGTTGCCGGAGGGAACGGCAGCGACGGTGCTATTGGGCATGCCTCCCCGGTGCCGATGTGTAGCTCTCTTCATTTTTATTTTATTTTTGTGTTGCAATGATACACCATAGAAGATGGCCGCAGTTTGTGCAGTTGGTTGGTTAGTGCGCTCATAGTGGCGTGGAGTTGGATGAAATGGATTTGGCGGAGAGTTGGCCGGAGAGGTACTGGCAACTCGCCGCCTTGTTGCGACGACGAAGAATTGTTGAGACTGTGATCGACAACAGCGGTTGCTGTCGTGTGGCCGGCGCCAAGTAAATCTGCGACGGTGCGGGTCTTCGGTACGTGATGCCGCGACGGCGCAATCGTGGTTGGTTTGCAATCTATTCAATTGTGTTGCGAGTGACAGCGGCCGGGCTTGACGGTGGCAGACCTGTGATTGATTTGTAGTTGGCCGTGGCATGGCAGTGGGGTCGTTCCCGTTTTGTGGTGGCTGCTATTAGATAGCAGGAAAAAGGGGGACAGTGCCTTGACTCCGTGGACGCGCGTTTAGCGGCGGTTGGGGGTGAACTTATCACTGTGCGCAGCGTTGTCCAAGCTGCCGAAGCATCGCCGGATAGAAACATCGGCAATTGTGTGCGATGATGAACATATCCTTTTCTTTTTCCTTTGCTGACTGCCGCCGAATTGGCAGCCAAGACCATGGTTTCGGCGCCACCGCTGTCCTTGGTTACTGTAGCACTGTTGGCGTTGTTATTTTTTGTGGTGGCAGGCCGTGATGACTGGATTGACTTCCCACGGTAATGGGCGACCGCACTGTTCTTGTAACAGTGGCGGTGGTGTGTGCCCACTGGCGAAGCTTTGCCGGACGTGAAGGTCGGTCTTGGTGCTTGGTTGTCATGAGACTTGGTCTGAATATTTGAATATTGTTGTCGGTAGCCACGCGATTAACTGTTGGTGGTGCGCCGCCAGTGCTGTCGAAGGTTTACACTTCGCTTCAAGATCTGCCTGGCTCGTAGGTCCCACGGATGGCACCAAAATGTTGTGGTCAAAAATTGACAGGGACCGAACGAGCATCGGTTGGGACTATACGAGCACGCGAGCAGACCTGCAAAGCACAACACGAGCAAACGGTGACACGCCGGGACCCCCGGAGGGGGCTCCGGTGGGGAGTCTCCGATGCTTAAGTCAGTAAACCCTTTTTAGAGAATAGCTGAGAATGAGAATATTATAGATCATCCCGCCTTACCTTCTTCCTCCTTTTTTCCATTTTATAGGAATGTACTTAAAGGGTCGGTTACTTGTCATAATGGGTAGTTCTCCTCATTAGTGGGAGGTTACCAGGTTTTAATGGGCAGTTAACAAGACATGGTGGTTGATTATTACCCATAATGGGAGAGTGGGTAAATGCCACTTCCTAGCTCTCCAAAAGTCACCGGGCAGTTACTCTCTGATTGCGACACGTGTCGCTCTCCCACAGGTGTATATTTTTACCTATATCAGCTACCATTTTACGTACTTAAAACTTCTGTGACAAAATTCAGAGTTTGCTTTAAATACCAAGCAACAGAAAAAGAAAAGTAAGTAATGAACATCTCCGTAAAGGATTTAAATCTCCTGATGTAACTCATGGTTACAGCAGGGTGCTGTGTTCAATTTGAGTGAGAGAGAGAGAGAGAGAGAGAGGAATGTAACTATGGTTTACACATCACGCCCTCTCTCACATATTGAACACAGCACCCTTTCTGTAACCCCATGGTTCAGAAAGGGTGCTGTGTTCAATCTGTGAGAGAGTGGGATGTAACCATGGTTTACACAGCACCTCCTCAAATCCCCTGTTGTAACCCTGGGTTACAGTGGGGGTGCTGTGTTCAATCTGTGAGAGAGAGAGAGAGGGGAAGAGAGAGAGGGATGTAACAATGGTTTACACAGTGGGATGTAACCATGATACTTTGATGAATTCGTTCAAATCTTTGGGCGACGTATGCCAAAAGATTTATCTTTAGTCTTTCTATTACCTGATCCATGATTTAACTTCTTTTTCGACTCGTTCTTTTTGTCTGTTGATAAGGCACGATTTGATGCTTAATTAAAAGCTTATTCCCAACCTGGGATGGACTCATTCATATCTTCAGGCAATGTGTATTCTAGAGAAAACGTAGGACAAAAATTTTGTTTAAACCACGTGGCAACCTGATGAGTCAGGTTCCACAGTATTGTTTCCTCCGAATGGAACCTTATTAGACTGCCATATCGTGAAGAGGAAAGCGTATGGCGCTTGGTATTACACTGGAAACACTGAAGTGTTCCTCGGTGAAACAGTTTGCTACAGAACGACGGTGAGGCTTGATGGAACCCTCGTTTTGCTTTTTTAAGTGTCTCATGAACTGGCGTGCTCTTGTACAAAGCACCAAGTTCTTCCTCCAGGACATTGATACCAAAGTTGCGTCTTGCCCAAGGATAGACAAATAGCACCATGTTTTGTTTATCAATGATAGGGAATAGTTCCCCAAACTCCTGTATGCTGGTTTGTTTTCAGAATAAATTATTGACTGTCGTTGTTTTCCACTTCTAGCGATCCTTTTGTTACTACTCGACATACAAAGTTGAAGCTAGAATATTTTTTAAAAGTTGAAATGTTTTTTTTTTCATCAAAATCATCTGTCAAAGATTCTGTTATTTGAGAAAAGAAATCAGATTCCAAAGCCAAAAATTCTTATTGCGCAAGTAGTACTTTCTCAATGCCATGGGCAAGCTTAGCTCAAGTTGTTGCTAATTCAGATCTAAAAAATGAACTTATAATGCTTAGAAGAAATTCATGTATGCATAAGGCACAACTATCCATAGCTTTTCTTCTTGTGCAATTGCAAATAACAGTACATTAATCTTAAAGGGGAAGTAACAACCAAACATAAGAGATCAGATAATAAAATAAAAGTGACTGGAACGAACCCTACTGAAATGTTTAGAGGAGCCTAATGGCGTGCAACATATGTGAAGGCTTACCTCCCAACAAAGGGACGTGTATACCATTCCGGATGGAATCTAATTCCTTGAAATTGAAATCTTAGCCGCCCCCCCCCTTCCCAATCTAATTCTACTGAAACCTTAGAGTCCAGGAGATACAATGATTCTACCGTTTCCCTACTCGCCCAAACCTAAGAAGAAATGCCTATCATTCTTTTTTCCTGGAAATTCGAGTTTGTGTTTCTTTCTCTTTCTTTTTGTTGGTTAGATAGATCGTTGCAGTGGGTGTAAAATGGAGCAAGCACTGAAATGTCAGTACGACGATGCATGGGATGATCGGGTGGAAATTACTTAGGCCCTATACGTTTACGGTATTTATTTTTTGTTTTTGTAATGATTATGAAAAAGATATTTTTTTCTTGTACTTTTACCATTTTTTATATTTGTATCGGATTTAAAAAACACATCGACCCTTTACAACTCGTGTAGGAGAAAACTCTGAAGATTTTTACTGTTCACTCTTTTCCCTTACAACCTCTATGACCCCTACATGCATAGTCATGTCATAGCGATCTCTCTCTCTCTCTCTCTCTCCCTCTCCCTCTCCCTTTCTGTTTGTGGTTCATTTTTTGTCTCCTTATTTCCAATGAGCAGATCCCCGACTACCATATCACTTCATTTCTTAAGTGCCGAAAGTAATAGAGAAGCTGCGGTCGAGTCATTTGTTCCCCTCAGCTGCCGCTGCCAAAGACCCAGTACAGAGAAGACGGAGACGCCGCTAGTACCTGTCGTCTCCCTAACAAGCACCCAACGGTTGGTCGCCGTAGGGAGAGTGACAGTTTGGGCGAGAGAAGAGGCGAAGGTCGAGTCACTGTGAGTGGCGGAGAGATTGAGAGAGAAGAAGAGAAAAGTAATGGTAGGGAAATGGGGAGGGGAAGTCTGAGACAAGGTGAATAATGGGGTGAGCCCGACGTGATGATTATACTGTTGACTTTCTTAGGAGATGTAAAAAGTGGGTATGGAGGGGTTATTGAGAAAATAAATGGAGAGTATAAAAATAATTTGTTAAGTTAAAAGTATGGTTAAAATGGAAAAATATGAGTACAAATAGTGTAAAAAATACTAAGTATACAAAAATGTATCCAAAAAAATTAGTGAAAATAGAAATGAAAATGATAAACGTACAGAAAAATAAATAAATACGAAAAAAAACTTAAAAGTACACAATACGATTTTAGAATTAAATATTAATATTTAAAAAAAAAACAAAATATAAAACACAAAAATAAATTGCAGTGCGCTAACACTCACCGTAATTTGTCCACTGCAATCTACGAGGACGTTTTCTTGTTCACTGAAATTTGCCTCAAAGATGGAAGTCTTCATATAGGACGTTACTCTCTAGTTTCAATCCGACGTGACGGCTCTATGAAATAAGCTATTTCCTCATTATGACTATCTACAAATGATTTGTACGGATTTGGAAATAAGAACAGCACTAGTGGTAAAGATGATGTGATTGAATGTGCTCAACTGTAAGGATGTGACTGTTGTGGAAGCTGATGACTCAAAGGGAAAGGTCATGGAGTCCGTTGGTGAGGAGGTAGTGGAGGATTTATGTGTGGAGCCAAAACATCTTTCCAAGAACATTTTGGTACCTGATGGCTCGAACGATGTTGCTGTCTTCATAGATGATCTGGAAGGAACTCGTATGTAACAAAAGAGCTATCAAAAGAGGTACCGCCAACAGCAGGGACGGAGCTACGTTTGAACGGGGGGGGGGGGGGGGCGCTAATGTAACCCCTCAACTTCCCAAAAAAAAAAATCAGTATGCGACTCTCTCTCTACGCCAAGTCTCTCACCCACTCCCCATACCCAGACAGCACACACCCATTCGGCCACTCACCGATGACGGTCAACGGCGACACGCGGACACGGCAGCGGGCAGGGGCTCCTGCCTCCTTGAGTTGACTCTCTCTATTGAGCTCGGCTCAGATCTGGAACGAGTGGAGCCGTGGACGCGCCGATCTGGAAGTATAAGTGATCGGCGAATGGCGACGGCGAGGCGATGACTCCACCGGCCAAGAACCCACTGCCGGCGACGACGACTGGTGACCCTTGCGGTCAATTAGTCAATTGCCTAATTTGCCTTCATCGTTTTTAGATTTAGGTATTCATTTTTCAGCTTGATGACTGATCATTTGCTAAATTGCTTTCCTAATTTGATTTTCCTACATTGATGGATTTGATTCCCTGAGTATTGAGATGCTTTCCTAATTTGAGATACTTCCGTAATTCATTCTTGTTTGTTTGCTTATTTGGTAGTACGAGAGGGGGTGAGTGCAGCTTGTGGTGATCACTGGTGAGCCCAAAATGGCTTCCAAGTCCTAACCAATCACCCAGAAAAGACGGGGGCTCAATGAATTTTGGGGTTCCATTAGGTTTCCAACTCTCGTTCATGCCCTGCGAGAGTGGAAAACCTAGTACTATACCAATTTGAAAATCCTCTTCTTCCCTTTTCTTGTCTATTTATTGTGTTAGGGCTCCAAAATCCTGCTCAAAACACGGAGAAGATGCTGAAAATTGAGTTTGGAAACTATGATTTTGCATGAGTACATGCTGATTGAGATGATTTTCTCATCCATTCTTACTTGTTTGGTTATTTGGTAGTACGAGAGGGGGTGGGTGCAAACTGCGGTGATTAATGGTGGGTTGGATTATAGAATTCCGATCATTTTTAATGAAGTTTGGCCTTTAATTTTTTTTCATTTGAATGCACACGTGTTACTTATAATTTTATTATTTTTTTGTGAAAGACTACGTTTTTATCCGAAAAATGTGCACTTGCGACACTTTTCAAGTTTTAAGAGTAGCCAACCCATGATAATCACTTTGCAGACAATTAATTTTAAGCGATAAAACCTTCTTAGAGCAAATCTGAAACTATCAGAAAACCATTTCGAGCTAAGGTAAAAACCATCTCACACATTTGGAATTTGTTTTTTGTTTTCTTGAAGCTTTATTCTAAATCAATTTGGTTGATAATATTCTGATGGTGGTGGCTGTGGTTTCGGGCTAGTGGCGGTAAATGGCTGTGGTTACAGAGAATAGCACCCCTGGATTGAAATCCTGGTTCCGCTACTGGCCAACATGACTAGCTACTAGTCTTAATTAAGAGATTTCTATATTCTTCGGGACCTTGTTGAGGAGACTGACTGGTGGGTTTCTCTTGTTGGTTGGATAAGTGGGAAGAGAAGTGGCTGCAAAATACCCACAAGTCTACAAGCACGGCTTCGTGCAGCGTTTTTAACTGTCGGTGATCTTTATAATTTTGACCTGTTTTTCTGTCTGCCTCGTAATAAAAGAACATAATGTTACTTGACAGCCTTCTTTGACTCTTGAGGGAAGAAATTACGTGAATTCGAATGTCTTGCTCTTAACTTCACTAATTATAAACAACTTTGGTCAGGAGATGTTGTAAGCACAATTCACTTGAATCCTTCGATTGTGTACTGTGAAACTACAAGTGAAAGGGCTGATGAGTTACGAAACTTTGAAATTTAAATCCAGCTTAAGTGACGACGGATTGCAGCTTGTCGGTAACTTGTGAGAATTGGAGCAGCTAGCATAGTTGGAACAACACTTTTAAAAGGAAATTAATAGTGTTGCGGAGTCGCGGACTAGCTGTAGAAATGCTTAGTGGCAGATCCTATTCGTTTATTATCAAAAACTACGGATTACCATCATTAAGGTTTTTTTTACCTACTCTGGACTACCCACTGAAAGGTTAAGGGAAAATGGCCTTTGTGTGGTTCTTCTGAAGACAGCATGAGGTAGCAATTAGCCCGTGGGTCAACGGTTTATCTTCTTGCCCAGACCTAATTTCATGAGAACCAACTAATTGGCAACTCTCATAGTTCTCCGTTTTTTCTTTTGCCTCTTGACTTTTCAGCTCCATTGGAAGAGTAAAGAACTGAGATTCTGCATGTAGTACATAAATAGCTTCGTTATTATTTTTACCTTTGCCTAAGCAGCAAATACATTGTTCAGTGTGTGGGGACATTATTTAGGGTGGTACAACCTACCTACAAGCCATGATTTTGTATCCCGCGGACACCTTATAGCCGGATAAGATAACCACCCTTCAGTTGTACCGCGGAAAGGTACCTACTTGGCCCCTGTGCATCCCAGTGGGTTGCCTTACATAATCGGGCAGGAGTTTGCATTCCCAATCGGGATTCTTCCGCCACCACTAAGCCTAGGCGCAGACTCATCGCTTTTCTGATTCCCGGCCGACGTCTTTGAGGAATCCCTGGCTGTATGCGCAGTAAGGCCATGTCTCCTCCGATTCATCAACGCAATACCGGCAGTCGAATTTTCGTCCGACTCACGATCGCTCTCATTTGCAGCTGTTGACATTTTCTCCTATCTTGCATTTCTCGTGATTCTAAATGCTATTTATAGGTTAACTGATGATTCTAAAAGTTAAAAGGCATCTCATGCTCCGAATGGCGCAACACCGCCATTCGGATCGTGGTCCAAGCGATAACAGCCATCGTACGTCGTGTTGTCAACCTCACGATCCATTTCACTTGCAAAAACCACCTCTGTTGACATTTTCTGCTATCTTGCATTTCTCGTGATTCTAAATGCTATTTATAGGTTAACCGTGTTGGGAGTTAATCTTGATTCACATAATTATGACAATTGATGAGGAAGAATGAAGACATGAATAAATGAAGAGAAGCTGAAAAGTGAAAGGTTAGAGGAGTTACTCATAACCTATGGAGTGATTAATTAGGGAGATGAAAAGTGAAAGGTTTGGGAAGTTATCTTTAGGAGTTAAATGAGTCTTTAAATGTCTTAGTATAAAAATGTGTGTCACCTAGTTATTATATATATGTGAAAAGAGAGAAGTAAGAGAAGTGAAAGAGATAGTATTGTAAGTGTGGAAAGATGGAGTGAGTTTTATGAAATAGAAGTGTTGATTGAGTAGTGAAAAATATCTTAGAGTGTTTTCTCCTCTCCACTTCCTCCTCCTCTACTATAATACTCAAAAGTATTTTCACTGCAAATATATCTCCCTTATATTGTGCCCACCACGCAACAAAGTGACATCAGAGCAGAGGTTCTAATAGCGGCAACAACTGGAGCATTTCCCTTTCCAAAGCTCGTGAAAGACAACTATGAAAGGTGGAGCATCCAAATGAAAACCTTTCTTGGTGGCCAAGATGTTTGGGAGGCCGTAGAAGAAGAATATGTGGAACCGGAAAACTTGGCCTGTGCTAGCCAAGCTGTGAAGAAGCTGCCAAAGAAGCCCGAGTGAAAGATCAAAAGGCTCTTTCACTCATCCAACTTGGCGTCGATGACAATATTTTTGAGAAGATTGCACAGGCCACCACCGCGAAGAGAGCATGGGATACGTTGGAAAATGTTTTTAAAGGCATCGATAAGGTGAAAAAGGTGCGACTCCAAAGCCTTCGAGGTGAATTTGAGTCTTTACAAATGAAAGACTCCGAGACGATATTTGACTACATCTCTAGAGTTCTATCGGTTGTGAACCAACTTGAAAGAAATGGTGAAGAGATGGAAGATAGTCGGGTGGTCGAGAAGATCCTTCGATCTCTTGATCCAAAATTCGACCATGTAGTTGTTGCTATCGAGGAGTCCAATGACACCGAGACTATGACGGTCGATGAGCTTTCGGGAAAATTTCAAGTCCATGAGGACAAGATCAAAAGGAGGAACAAAGAGCCTATCTCGCAAGCTCTTCAGGCCAAGATAAGTATCAACAAGAGGAAAGAAGGCACCAATAAGAATCAAGGTGGTCGAGGTAGAGGCCGTGGACAAGGCCGCGGACGAGGTCATGGCAGAGGCGGTGGTGTACCAACTCAGTACAACAATAATGAATCGGGTTCGGAATTTCGTCCATCGAAAGGACGAGGTTGAGGAAGAGGTGGCCATTATCAACGCCAAAATAAGAAAGACGTTGAATGTTTCACATGCCATCGATATGGACACTACTCTTGGGAGTGTCGAGACGAACAAAAGGAGGAAAATGTGAAGGCCCATTATGCGGAGGAAAATAAGGTGGGTGATGACACGGTCCTGTTGGCACACGATGGATCAAAAGAAGAAAAGGAGAATTCTTGGTATCTCGATACCGGCGCCAGCAATCACATGTGTGGCTACAAACACATGTTTGTCGAGATGGATGAATCGATGACGGGAAATATTACATTTGGAGACATGTCCAAAATCCCAGTCAAAGGCAAAGGCAAAATTCTGATCAAATTGAAGAATGGAGGCCATCAGTTCATCTCAAATGTTTATTATGTTCCGGAGATGAAGGCAAACATTTTGAGCATGGGCCAATTGTTGGAGAAAGGCTACGACATCCATATTAAAGATAAAAGTCATTATTTGAGAGATGATAAAGGGAGCTTGAATAGCTCGTGTTCCGATGTCGAGCAACATGATGTTCTTGATGAATATACATCATGATGCGTCTAAATGTTTGAAGGCTTGTTTTGATAACCAATCTTGGTTATGGCATTTGAGGCTTGGATATCTCAATTTTGGAGGTCTGAAATTGCTATCGACGAAGAATATGGTAAAGGGATTGCCATCGATAGATCAGCCAGACCAACTTTACGAGGGTTGTCTTGTCGGGAAGCAACATCGACACAGTTTCCCAAAGGAGTCGATATCGAGAGCAAAAGCGTCGTTGGAGCTGATACACACTGATGTGTGTGGTCCAATCGATCCAGCATCTCTTGGTAAGAACATATACTTTCTACTGTTCATTGATGACTATAGTAGGAAAACATGGGTTTATTTCCTCAAGCAAAAGTCAAAGGTGTTCTCAACCTTCAAAAGGTTTAAAGCTCTTGTGGAGAAGCAAAGTGGATATCAGATCAAGGCGATGAGATCTGATCGAGGTGGAGAATTCATATCTAAAGAGTTCAAGGCATTCTATGAAGAGAATGGCATCCGTCGACCGCTTACCATTCCATATTCACCTCAACATAATGGAGTGGTGGAAAGAAAGAATCGGTCGATAGTAAAGATGACTCGAAGCATGTTGAAGAGCAAGAATTTGCCCAAGGAATTTTGGGCTGAAGCAGTCGATTGTGCGGTCTATTTGTCGAATCGAAGTCCAACAAGAAGTGTGTGGAATCAAACACCGCAAGAAGCTTGGAGTGGATACAAGCCAAGTGTGTCCCACTTGAAAGTATTTGGAAGCATTGCATATGTGCATGTTCCTGATCAGCAAAGGAAGAAGCTCGATGATAAAAGCGAGAAGTTTATCTTCATCGGTTACAGTCAAGAGTCAAAAGGGTACAAGTTATACAACCCTGTTGACAAGAAAATGAAAGTTAGTCGAGACGTGACTTTTGATGGGAAGAGCTCATGGGACTGGACTGATCAAGACAAGGAGCATTATGTTTTATATCCAATCGATATTGATAGAAAAGAGGAAGAAGAAGAGTCGATAGAACCTGTGACTCCCTCGAGTCACGTATCTCCGACTCAATCGAGTCCATCATCATCATCGGTCGATAGTCCTGTCAAGGCAGGACCACAAGGCACAAGATCTCTGAAGGAGATTTATGATGACTTGAACCTGAACCAAGGCATGTTTTGTCTCTTTGCCGATATTGAGCCAATTGATTTTGATGAGGCATCAAGAAGTGAAAAATAGAGAAAGGTCATGAATGAAGAGATCAATACCATTGAGAAGAATGATACTTGGGAGCTGACCACTCTTCAATCGGGAAAGAATCCTATTGGTGTAAAATGGGTTTATAAAGTGAAGAAAGATTTCAAAGGCGAGGTTGAGAGATACAAAGCAATGCTTGCTGTCAAAGAATACAAGCAAAGGGCTGGAATCGACTATGATGAAATCTTTGCCTCAGTCGCTCAATTGGAAATGATACAATTGTTGATATCTCTAGCAGCTTTAAACAAGTGGAAGATCCATCAGATGGATGTGAAGTCAGCCTTCCTTAATGGTTTTCTTGATGAAGAAGTCTATATCGAACAACCCGAAGGATGTGTTGTTCAAGGCCATGAAGAGAAAGTGTTAAGGCTGAAGAAGGCCTTGTATAGGTTGAAGCAAGCACCAAGGGCGTGGAACAGTCACATCAACAAATATTTTCAAGAGAGAGGCTTTAAGAAGTGACCACATGAGCATGCCCTCCACTTCAAGATGAATGGAAAATGTGATATCTTGATAGTCTGTTTATATGTCGATTTAATCTTTACAGACAAAAATGGGAAGATGTTTGATGATTTCAAGAAGGAAATGGCCAAGGAGTTTGAAATGACTGATATCGGTTTGATGTCATATTATCTTGGGATCGAGGTAAAGCAAATAGATGATGGGATTTTCATCTCGCAAGAGGCATATGCAAAAGAAGTGTTAAAGATGTTCAATATGGAAAATTGCAACCCAATTAGTATCCCCATCGAGGTTGAAAAGAAGTTGTCAAGACACGTCAAAGAAGGTCCAATCGATCGGACATTGTTCAGAAGCTTGGTTGGTAGTTTGAGGTATTTGACATGCACAAGGCCTGATATCCTATATGCAGTTGGTTATATCAGTCGATATATGGAGAATCCAACAACTTATCATTTCAAAGTGGCGAAAAGGATACTTCAGTACCTTAAAGGTACAATTGATCTTGGTATATTTTATCCTGCATCAGGTGATATGAAATTAGTAGGATATAGTGACAGTGATTAGGCCAAAGACGTGGATGATCGAAAAAGTACAACTGGATTCATTTTTTATTTTGGTGAAGCAGCATTCACATGGACATCAAAGAAGCAATCGATAGTGATTCTATCGACATGTGAAGCTGAATATGTGGCTGCAACATCGACTGTTTGTCATGCGATATGGCTAAGAAGTTTACTCAAAGAGCTCAGTTTTTATTCAAGATGAATCGACACAGATTTATGTCGATAACAAGTCAGCCATAGCTCTTGCTAATACTCCAGTCTTTCATGATCGAAGCAAGCACATCGATACACGGTATCATTTCATCCGTGAGAGCATTGCTAAGAAACAATTCCAAGCCAAGTTTGAGAAGTCCGAAGACCAAGTTACGGATATCTTCACAAAGCCCCTGAATAGAGAAGTTTTTGAGAAGTTACGGAGTCGACTTGGAATGAGAGAATCAAGTTTAAGGGGGCGTGTTGGGAGTTAATCTTGATTCACATAGTTATGACAATTGATGAGGAAGAATGAAGACATGAATAAATGAAGAGAAGTTGAAAAGTGAAAGGTTAGAGGAGTTACTCATAACCTATGAGTGATTAATTAGGGAGATGAAAAGTGAAAGGTTTGGGAAGTTATCTTTAGGAGTTAAATGAGTCATTAAATGACTTAGTATAAAAAAGGTGTGTCACATAGTTATTATATATATGTGAAAAGAGAGAAGTAAGTGAAGTGAAAGAGAGAGTATTGTAAGTGTTGAAAGAGTTAGTGAGTTTTATGGAATAGAAGTGTTGATTGAGTAGAGAAAAATATACAAGAGTATTTTCTCCTCTCCACTTCCTCCTCCTCTACTATAATACTCAAAAGTATTTGCGCTGCAAATATATCTCCCTTATATTGTGCCCACCACGCAACAAACCGATAATTCTAAAAGTTAAAAGGCATCTCCATCAATGAATGAAGATTACTCCATATCTCGCAAACACCATCACAGACTACAAAATCTCTGCTCAACTTTTGATCGGCATTTACACAGCTGTCGAAAAATTGAGTTCCATCCAATCAAACTACAAGTAAAATGCAAAATTAGACAAATGGACAAATAGTCATATATAAAGTATCCAATACGATTCCAATTCATAAAGGAGAAATTGATATTAGGACCCATATGACATGCATTATGTTACCATATGCCATTGGAAGGCTATTGGCAGCTAAATTACAGCACTGCCAGCTCCATATATTCCAGCTAAACATGAATGAATGGACTAAAGACAATAGCATACATGTAAATGTATCGATAGTTATATCAGCTAAACAGAAAAAGTATCGATATTAATGAATTGCTACTAACCTTTACGACTGAAGTAAAATTATCTTCTAATATAATAATATCCGAGCTCTCTTTTGCAACTTATGTCCCACTTATGCCCATAGTAAGACAAATACCAACCTACTTTCCACAAAAGTGAACCAGATAGTTCAATGAAGCCAGAAAATGAGACCAAAAGAAACTGGAAAAAAACTTTTTAACCCCATTTGAACATAAAAAAACCCGAGATTGTCGAGCGCAAAAAAATATGCATATAGAATCTCATCCAAAATTAGTTACAAAGTATTACCTACTAATCATACAATTTCATCCGAAATCAGAAAGCGGATTTTGATTCTCATGAATGAACAAGCAAACAGGGTAGTCATGCCAATATTCCAATCCAGCTCATTCAGCTCCTTCACTGACTTCTAAATGCTAACAGATAACTACTGTAATACATTGCCAACAAGCTGCAATAATGTTATTCACATACATTAGGTACATTCCATACGAAGAAGTTCACAGTTTATTGCTGTTTTCCCTTTGCATTTTTGCTCTCAAGGATGGATATATCACAGTAAAAATAAAAATTAAAGAAAAGAATCCTAATTCAATCACTTTCGGAGTAGACTCATACAAAGAATTGTAGTAAGGAAAACAAAACTGCTAACTTTGTAATTGTAGCATCGAACTCTTCATATGAAACTCATTACACAAGAAAATAGGAGCAGGACAATTTGACACAACCATAGACAAAAACTGCAGCTTATAATATCCTTGTTCAACTAAAATTTGATTAAACACTACTCGTTAGCAAAATGCACAGCGCACAGCATAGTGTGTGCACCGCATTATCAGCAAAATTTGGAATCCATAAATGATAGGTATCGCAATTTGATGACTGTGACAGCTATGAGCTCGGCGTTAATATAGTTAATCGCATCTTTTGCCTCGCATCTATTCATCTCACATCTATTCATAGCTGAAGAAGTTTACAGAGTTCTTACAAGTTGATCAAACCTCCATTGAGAGGTCTAGTAGCCAAGCACATATCAACAATTTGCACCTCTGTCTAGCCAAGTAACACTTTTTTATTTATATTCTTATGAAAATTTTCTCAACAAGGAGGCGTCTTTTAGATTTAAGCATTTGAAGGACCAAAAAAAAATGCGGTAAGAGTACACAGCTATAGGATGAGAATCACATTCTCAAACAACTGCCTGCATTATATTGATGACTGACTCATCTTGCAAATTGCACCTCATCTCTCCACCAAGTTCTAGTTAGACCAACAAATCATGCTTTACTAACTGCTATATGTAGGGTACAGTACAACTATATTCTGAAATCTGGGCTTATAATTTATGCTACTCGGCGATCTCAAATATAATTTCCTAGATTAAATTTTCATTTAGGCATTACATCAAACACCTCCCGCACACGAAATCCTGGTCCACTAAAGCAATCAACTACACAGATAAATCAAAACTAGGGCAAATGGGTATTTATAATTCTTGTTCGCTGATGATTTAAGCAGCGAGTAAAAGTCTCCCAAACTTGTTTCCAATATGAAAGTCTACTGTATAAGAACAGAGGAAACGTACGTTCACGCAATCACTGTAACAGAGATCAACGAACATCACATATACCTTGGTTTATAGATACGCTAGAGATTCTGGGAGCAAAAACCCTCTATGTATGGAACAGTGCTTGGGCAATTTAGGCCACCTGTTTTATGAGTCTGAGCCCTTCACTATAAAAGAAAATTGCTACTTAACATCATAAAAACAATCAATTAACAACATTAATTATTTCTTTGGTGAAAGAAATTACCTGATTAGATGAATCTTAAAGTGTGTTCATTCCCAAAGCAAATTGAAGATTCGTTTGAGAGAAGCTTTGAGACTTCAAATCTAGAAAAAATAAGAGAAATTCAGCAAGTTGGACAGATTAATGGAGAATGGAGAGAGAGAGAGAACCTGATGATGGTGGGTGCTTGTACTACTGGTTCTACCAGCAAAAATTGGTGGTGGTTCTCGTGGCAGATTCACGGCATAGACACGGGAATTGGAAAGAAAAAGAGATGGGGACAGAGAAAGAACGTAATCCATTGAAAGAGAACTCAGATTTGCCCAGTTGGAGTGTAGGTTACGGGGACATCGGATTTCAGTTTCGCAAGGAGAGATGGTGGCCAGATGGAATGAAAAGAGGAAGATAAGGGAATTTGGGGATATATTGGGGGTAAACACTCGACAGCCGGATATCCCTAGGAGGACCTTTATAGAGGCGATCAATTAGGACGCTGTAAAGCGTCTTATTACGTATGAAAAATAGAGGCGCTTTTATCCTAGCGTCTTATAACGAATTTTTTAGAACGCTTCTTATAAAGCTTCTCTTTATAAACGTTGTTACAACTAGATTTTGTTGTAGTGTCCTTCCAAAATGCTGCACTCTTTAATTTGTTGGATAGGTTCTTAAAACTTTATTCGCCACTTCGGATGGATTCATTCATATCTTGAAGCAAGGTTTCTACTTGCGTCTAATAGTCTTTCTATAATTCAGCTCTCAGTGTTCATGGATCTGGACCATGATATACTTCCACTGCTAGATAAAAAACGTATGAAGTACTCAATGAAAGTGATAGGGAAATAATTACGGGCTGTAATTAAATGATAGTTTCTGCAAGACTTGGATCTACCGTTCGATCGGTGCCTTGGAAGAACACCAGCAAAGAAGAGAACACGGACAAGGAAGACATCAGGTTACTGTTTGAGTACTCCACGGTTTCGATGCGTAGAGTAGGCCTAGGTGTAGGTGCTGTCTGCTTGCCCACAAAATAGCCATCGAGATCATCTGTCGAGTAGTAAACGTCCTCGTACAATGTATAGGTGGCCCCAGAATACATCTCAGTTTGCAAAATGCCAAATTTTCTAGAGATCTGCTCGAAGTTTGCATTTGTCCTCACTCCTCGTGATTGTAGGTGTTGTTTATAAGGTTATCCGTCATACCGAATACATAAGTTGCATCTCATGCGTATTGACGCACTATCTGATGGCAAATGGCAAGTTTCTTAAAACTTTATTCTCAACTTTGATGGATTCGTTCAAATCTTCATGCGACGTATGTCAAAAAAAAATTAGTCTTTCTATTACCTGGACCATGATTAAATTTATTTTCAACTGGTTCCTTTTGTCTGTTGATAAGACACGATCTGATGCTTAAAAGCTTATTCCCAACTTGGGATGGACTCATTCATATCTTCAAGCGGCGTATATTATTGCTAGATAAAACGTAGGACAAAAATTTTGTTTAAACCACGTGGCAACCTGATGAGCCAGGTTCCACACTGTATCTTCCAAATGGAACCTTAATAGACTGCCATGTCGTGAAGTGGAAAGTGTATGGCGCTTGGCATTACACTGGAAATATTGAAGTACTTTCCTCGGTGAAAGTGTTTGCAACAGAACGATCGTGAGGCTTGATGGAACGCTCATTTTGCTTTTTTAAGTGTCTCATGAACTGGCATGCTCTTGTACAAAGCACCAAGTTCTTTCTCCAGGATATTGATATCAAAGTTGTGTCTTGCCCAAGGATAGATAAATAGCATCATGTTATGTATATCAGTGATAGGGAATATTTACCCAACCTCATGTATGCTGGTTTATTTTCAGAATAAATTATTGACCGTCATTGTTTTCTGCTTCTAGCGATCCTTTTGTTACTACTCGACATAGAAAGTTGAAGGTAGAATATATTTTTTAAAGTTGAAACGCTTTGTTATAATCGAAATTATATGTCAAAGATTCTGATATCTGAGAAAAGAAATCAGATTCCAAAGCCAAAATTCTTATTGCGCTAGTACTTCTCAATGCCATGGGCAAGCTTAGTTCAAGTTGTTGCTAATTCAGATCTAAAAAATGAACTTGAAATGCTTAGAAGAAATTCATGTACGCATAAGGCACAACTATCCATAGCTTTTCTTCATGTGCAATTGCAAATAACAGTACATTAATCTTAAAGGGGAAGTAACAACCAAACATAAGAGATCAGATAATAAAATAAAAGTGACTGGAACGAACCCTACTGAAATGTTTAGAGGAGCCTAATGGCGTGCAAAATTTGTGCAGGCTTACTTTCCAACTATCCATTATCAAACCTTAAGACTCTAAAAATACAGACATGAAAAGGGCTTGCTCAATAGCTCTACTCCCACACACAAAACAATCTAACAACAGACCAGCTCCAATAACTGGATAAAGTCCAGCTTACTTTTTAAGCTGAGATTGGTAATGGCTGGTCTACTGTTCGTTGGAGGGGGAATTGGCGTCCTTTTTGGAATATGCAGCACTGATATGATGCTCAGACTACTGAAAATGCAGAGGGTGAGTGGAGTGCTATGGTTACTCTTTAATTTTTCACAGCGTCAATGGCTATATGCTGTCTTCCAACCCCTCACTTTTTGTTGAAATATTTAAGAGCATCTTGTTCACTGCAATTTGTCTCAAACTTTACTACACGAAAGTCTTCATATTGGACGTTACTCTGTAGTTTCACTCCGACGTGACCGGTCTAAGAAATAAGCCATTACTTCATTAAGACTATCTACAAATGATGTGTACGGATTTGGAAATAAGAACAGAACTAGGGGTAAAGATGATGAGATTGAATCTGCTCAACTGTAAAGATGCGAGTGTTGTGGAAGCTGATGACTCAAAGGGAAAGGTCATAGAGTCTGTTTGTGAGGAGGTAGTGGAGAAGCATGTGTGAAGCCAAACCATCTTTCCAAGAACATTTTGTGACCTGATGGCTCGAACGATGTTGCTGTCTTCATAGATGATCTGGAAGGAACTCGTATGCGCCAAAAGAGCTATCATAAGAGGTACGGCCAACAGGACTAGCTGCTAGTCTCAATTAAGAGATTTCTATGTTCTTTGGGACCTTGTCGAGGAGATGACGGGTGGTTTTCTCTTGTTGGTTGGATAAGTGGGAAGAGAAGTGGTTGCAAAATACCCACAAGTCTACAAGCACGGCTTGGTGCTGCGTTTTTAATTGTCGGTGATCTTCAGAATTTTGACATGTTCTTCTGTCTGTCTGGTAATAAATGAACAGAATGTTACTTAACGGCCTTTTTTAACTCTTGAGGGAAGAAATTATGTGAATTCGGATATCTTGCTCTTAACTTCACTAATTATAAACAACTTTGTTTTGTACATGAAATATATACTGCTAATGTTATTTCTAATTGGTCAGGAGATGTTGTAAGCACAATTCACTTGAATCCTTCGATTGTGTACTGTGAAACTACAAGTGAAAGGGCTGATGAGTTACGAAACTTTGAAATTTATATCCAGCTTAAGTGACAACGGATTGCAGCTTGTCGGTAACTTGTGAGAATTGGAGCAGCTAGCATAGCCGGAACAACACTTTTAAAAGGAAATTAATAGTGTTGCGGAGTCGCGGACTTGCTGTAGAAATGCTTAGTGTCGTTTATTATCAAAAACTACGGATTACCATGGTTCATCATTAAGGTTTTTTTTACCTACTCTGGACTACCCACTGAAAGGTTAAGGGAAAATGGCCTTTGTATGGTTCTTCTGAAGACAGCATGAGGTAGCAATTAGCCCGTGGGTCAATGGTTTATCTTCTTGCCCAGACCTAATTTCACGAGAACCAACTAATTGGCAACTCTCATAGTTCTCCGTTTTTTCTTTTGCCTCTTGACTTTTCAGCTCCATTGGAAGAGTAAAGAACTGAGATTCTGCATGTAGTACATAAATAGCTTCGTTATTATTTTTACCTTTGCCTATGCAGCAAATACATTGTTCAGTACGTGGGGACATTATTTAGGGTGGTACAACCTACCTACAAGCCATGATTTTGTATCCCGCGGACACCTTATAGCCGGATAAGATAACCACCCTTCAGTTGTACCGCGGAAAGGTACCTACTTGGCCCCTGTGCATCCCAGTGGGTTGCCTTACATAATCGGGCAGGAGTTTGCATTCCCAATCGGGATTCTTCCGCCACCACTAAGCCTAGGCGCAGACTCATCGCTTGTCTGATTCCCGGTCGACGTCTTTGAGGAATCCCTGGCTGTAGGCGCAGTAAGGCCATGTCTCATCGCATTCATAAAATCAATATTGGCATTCGGATTTTTGTCCGACTCACGATCGCTCTCATTTGCAGTTGTTGACATTTTCTGCTATCTTGCATTTCTTGTGATTCTAAATGCTATTTATAGGTTAACCGATGATGCTAAAAGTTAAAAGGCATCTCATGCTCCTTCCAAAATGCTGCACTATTTGTTGTATAGGTTCTTAGCCACTTCAGATGGATTCATTCATATCTTGAAGCAGGGTCGTTTCTACCTGCGTCTAATAGTTTTTCTATAATTCATCTATCACTGTTCATGGATCTGGACCATGACATACTTCCACTGCTAGATAAAAAAACGTATGAAGTACTCATTGAAAGTGATAGTGAAATAATTACGGGCTGTAAATGATTGTTTCTGCAGGACTTGGATCTACCATTCGATCGGAGCCTTGGAAGAACACCAGCAAAGAAGAGAACACGGACAAGGAAGACATCAAGATGCTAGTGAAGATGTGGTGGGATATTTGTGACGACGGGACGAGTACATCACAATGTTGCTGCCGTTGAAGCTGACACTGATCAATCTAAACTTGGCAATTCACATGAAATACTGAACACATATGCAAGGGTCCAACTTTATGTGTCACGACGTAATTAATGAAGATTTAAATTCAAATCAAACTGATCCAAATCAGTTTGATTCAGAAGATTTGGCAACTAACCATCTCTCCAAGAAAATAGGTTAAGATCAAATTTGCAGTTTGTATCTCAAATTATGTAGCTGCCTTGTAGCTTTAGAACTCTAGAATCTGTGTGTTTATATACAAGAGACCGTGTGGAAGCACATTGATACCAGTCTTGCATAAATCGAATAGCACCACGGCATATCTGTACTCAACCTCCAACAAGTTGATTCACTCGTCATAAATTTATTTGGATCCCTTATACTAAGATTGAACTGCCATTGTTTCTTCTGCTTTCGTTGCTTTCGTCTACCTTTTTCCTCGGTAATGATTCCAGTACATGCGCAATAAAATCAGATCCCGAAAGCTACTTCTCTACGCCTTGGGCAATCTTATCGCCAATTGTTGCTTGGTATCAGCTTCTTATCTAACTGAAATGTTAGTATTCTTAATAATCAAAGCTGTACAGACGATCAAATATAAGATCGAGATCAAATCTACTGTACGTTGTGTAGTCCAGGTTCAACTTGTTCTTGATTTAACTTGCTCTTGAGATGTTTTTATCCCTACGGATGAAAAGAGCATTGAGATATAAGCGGATGTACCCAATTGCATGCATTTCGAAATGTGGTTCTCCCCTCATTGGCACATCTAATGGCCCAGATTCCCAGATTTTCAAGTGCTGGATGCAAGTGTTTCACATTCTGAATATTATGAATTCCGGTAACCTTCTAAGTTTTTTCATCTTTTCCCCATCCGCCGGTTAGAGTAGTAAAATGGAACCTAGACAAGAAATAGCCCCAATCCACCGCGATAGAGTTAGTTTGATAACCTATTCCATGCCGGTATTTTCGACGCAATTATTGATGCCAAGGAAAGTGGGTTCGCGGTCAACGTGGAGGTGCCACAATGAATGCAGTCCGAGTCAGATGTCAAGTATGTTGATGTAGGACACAGCAAGGGTGGAACAAGGGCAGAGACCAAGGGCTTCCCAAACAGAGCTTGAGGGTGGCAGTGTTGCGAGGGCGATAGCGCAGGATGAATACACGACAACAATCACAATCCGATGCTTAGGTCCAGAGTCAAGGTCATGTATGTTTCTCTCTCTAGGATTCTAGAGTGAGAAAGTGAAAATGTGAGAGTCTTGAAAATGTCCAAGCTCCTGAATGAATTCTCAAGACCTCTATTTATAGAGATTGAGATGATTATGTCATCAGCCGACACGTGGCGTTCCCCGGGAGTGACACGTCACTGGGGGGTCCATGGGTGTCGGTGCTCCATGGACTGTCGGATCACATATTCACCCGGCCTGCCCCGCACAGCGTCGCTCCGTCTGTCTAGAAAGACTGACTCCCACAGCGTCAGTGTGGCCAAAGAACCCCCTTGATCTAGCCTCCAATCCAAGCCCTTGCAGAGTCCCACAGGCCTGGCAGCGGTGGGGAAGACCCGAAGCCCAACTGCTAGGTGAACTAGGCGCGATGCCCTCCGAAGACCTGCTCCCGTCTCAGAGCGACCCGGGGGTCATAGGCCCTAGGGGTGCCGATGCAAGCCCCCAGTGCCAGAGCACGTAGGCCAGTCACGCAGGCACCCTGGCAGAGATAATGTCCCGGAGGAGTCGCCTATTCCGCGGGCCGAGGTAGCATCCTGGAGGAACCGTCTCCCTGGCGAAAGGGGAGTCTTCATGCTGGAGCACTTAGAGCTCCCTGGCAGAGATAGTGTTCCGAAGGAGTCGCATATCCCCGTGGGTGAGTCCTTGTGCCGGAGCACTCGGAGCGCATCAAGCTAGCATCCCGGAGGAGTCGTATACCTGACTGGCCGAGGTAGCATCCCGGAGGAGCCGTCTACCTAGCGGAAGGGGAGTTGAAGAGCTTCCTGGCGGAGATAGTGTCTCGGAGGAGTCGCATATCCCCGCGGGTGAGTCCTTGTGCCGGAGCACTCGGAGCACGTTAAGGTAGCATCCCGGAGGAGCCGTCTACCCGACTGGCTGAGGTAGCATCCCGAAGGAGCCGTCTACCCGACTGGCTAAGGTAGCATCCCGGAGGGGCCGTCTACCTGGCGGATGGGGAGTTGAAGAGCTCCCTGGCCGAGATAGTGTCCCGGAGGAGTCGCCTATCCCCGCGGGTGAGTCCTTGTGCCGGAGCACTCGGAGCGCGTCAAGGTAGCATCCCGGAGGAGCTGTCTACCTAGCGGAAGGAGAGTTGAAGAGCTCTCTGGTGGAGATAGTGTCCCGGAAGAGTCGCATATCCCTGCAGGATGAGTCCTTGTGCCGGAGCACTCAGAGCGCGTCAAGGTAGCATCCCGGAGTAGCAGTCTTGCAAAATGGGAGTCTTCATGCCGGAGCACTTAGAGCTCCCTGGCGGAGATAGTGTCCCGGAGGAGTTGCCTATCCCCGCAGGATGATGTACACTCTAGAGAGTGGGTAGAAGCATGTTCCACGACCAAGCAAGGTGCGTATGGTGTGGTGCCCGGGGGGCATGTAACATGATTGTGGCGCATGGGCGCGATGAAATGAGTAAGGTGTCGGGGGCACGTCTGTGTTAGTGGCGCGGCGCATGGGCGCAACGGAGTGCGTATGGTGCCGGGGGAACGGTAGTGTGACATAAATCCTGGGGGCACGGCTGTATCAGCGGCGCGGCGTATGGGCGCGACAGATGTTCGGACGACAGGCGACGGGGTCGAGGAGTGACGTCCGGGCGATGGGGTCACGGAGTGACGTCCGGGAGAAGGGGTCGCAGAGTAAAGTCCGGGCGACGGGGTCGCGGAGTGATGTCTGGGCGACGGGGTCTCGGAGTGATGTATGGTCCCTTGAAGATAAGTGAAAATGCTAAGTATGGAAGCCAAATGCCAACCCTTGGGGGAAGGCCAAGGCCAACCCCAGGAGAAGGCCGAGGCCAACCCCCAACGGGGAGGCCAAGGCCGAGGCCGACCCCAAGGGGAAGGCCAAGGCTAACCTCCTTCGGCAAGCGCCAAGGTGCGCCGACAGGCGACGAGAGATGTGCGATGGTCGGAGCGTGATGAGCAGTCGCGCAAGGATGAGTTTCTTTGTGACGAAGTCCCGTAGAAGAAGTAAGAAGTGCACGTGACTTGAGGGTGCACGCTTTGACCGGTTATGGGCGTTGAATGTTGACTGTTGCTTGTGCGGACGTGTCATGCAAAATGGGACCACAGTGGGTGTTTGGGTGCGACCAGAATAGGTTGGGAACAATTATTTTGATGGAATCCCATTCCTAGGAATTGAAATGTATTGGCAATCCAATCCTAGTGATAGTGTATGCTCTGAATCCAGACCGTACCTCGACGACGACTCCTCACTTGGTACCATCCAAAGGAAGCATTTGGATAACTGGACATAAATCAATGTTTCTTGGCAGTCTTCTTTAACCTCGATCTTCATTTTTCTTCTGAGAACTTTGTTTGTCACAAAATGGTACGTCAGTTGTTAACTCCTTCAATTTACTTCCGATTCATTGTGAAAGTTTTGTACAAAATATTTACTTGAATTATTTGGTTGTGTATATTCTGAAACTGCAACGGTAGATGTTGATGAGTTACAAACTTTGGATTTCATATCCGGTTGAAATTGTATCTGGTAAGAGTTGGGAGAAGCAGCGTCGGAACAAGAAATAAGCTGCGCTGCGGAGGTGCCTGGTTGCTTTGGAAGTGCTTAGTAGCAGATAGTCTAAGTATCTTGTCAAAATTTACTAATCACCTTGGTGACTACAGGTTGCATCAGAGCAGGGTTTCCTTCTTGTTTCGTTCTCCCATCGGAAGGTTAAAAACGTCTGATGTATACGTTCGATGTTGGAATTACTTGTTGCGGTTGATAGGCAATTAGCACCGGAGGAGGGGTTTTAGGTAGCCAAACCTTTACTTCTACCATACTTAATTCTGGACAAACTACCGATTGACTGATGGAAGAGAGTCAAGAACCCGAGATTATTCATTGATATTTTCACAATGATTTCATAGTAAGAATTATTTGCGTCTTTGCCTGCGCAGCAAATACGTTGTTTACGTGGTATTCGAATTCTTCTTGAACATTATTTAGTGAGGTACTTGAGCTATTGCCAAGCCATTACATAAAGCATACATCTCAAGGGGATGCCTATTTTCAATCAACTCCCTTGAGTGTCCACACCGCTGCCGTCGGGTAGCCGCCACCACTGCAGTCGTGGTACATAGTTGTCGGGCAGCGTACACGATCGTACTTGCCATAGTCATGTGCCCCATGGTAAGTCTCATATCCAGTGTTCTGCATTTCATGGTTGAACTTGCCACCAGGCTGCTTATAAGCATCGTTGCTGTATCCATAATGTGGCGGGTACCCATTTGAGCCGTGGCTGTTGTGCTGAGCACTTGTGCCGTTCCAGCCAGATTGGTGCTTGTTTTTGTCATACCAACCATCGTGCTGCTGAGCATAGCCACCACTAGGCATCACATAACCATTCGAGTACTGAGGAGTAGCGACGTAGGGATTGGCCGTTGGTGCAGCCGGCGCCGCCGGCTTGGTTGGGTAGTTGCTGTACTGACTAGCCTTTGAGTAGTAACCGTCCTGGTACGCACCGTAGGTCTGCTGTTGGTAGCCAACAGTAGGGTACATCTCAGCTTGGATAACCATGTTTTCTTCTTCGAGATTTCTTCTGAGCTTGCGTTTCTCCTTGTGATTGCGAGTGCTACTTATAGGGTCACTTCCTGATTCCACGAAGATAAGAATGCATCTCATGGCTATCATGCATCTTGTGGAATGCCGCACTTTCGACGGTAATCCATCAGAATGGCACCCTGGTGCAGTGGAAAGGTTCCTGAAAACTTTATTCCCAACTTGGAAGGGCATATAATCTGCTTGTTTTGTCGTTCAAATCTTTGGATACAGTGTGATTTAACCTTGAACTACCTAAGAAAACCCACGTAAACTAGGACTAGTGAGAACGTACTTACCAAAGAATATGACCAACGAAAAGCTTTGTATATCTCTATACCATCTCTCGTTATCTTTTTTTTTTTTTTTTGTAAGCAAGTTCAATTCATGAGATAAAAACGTACACCACAGTCTAGTTTCCCTCATCCTCCATTAACAAAAGAAGATGGTGGATGGAGGAAGGGGGAACTACACCCACAAAAAGGTTGAAATCTGCCCATTTAGCTAAAATATGAGCCAACCTATTTACAATCCCATTTACTTTAACAAAGCACCAACAGGTAAGGATTTTCAGCTTCTCCCTTGCATCAGCCATAGATGCGTAACAACGCCAGTTCGGGTTTGTATCAAAATCATTGAACCAACTAACCACAGATTGGGCATCTCCCTAAAAAATGATGTGGGTAAACCTGTATTGTAAAGCCACTTCAATAGCATAAAGGGCTGCCAATGCCTCCGCATGTTCAGGGTCTGTGGCTACACTTTCAGTTATGTGAGCAACAATGATAATCCCCAAATGGTTCGAGATGATAACCGCTTGGATCGACTTCTTTTCCCTGACCGCCGCATCAAAATTGATCTTGATCCAAAAAGGAGGAGGGCTACTCCAAGTATGCATTTCCGTGGTAACTATTTCATTCAGCTTCATTGCCTTACAGTGGTAGTGATAGTTCTTGAGGACAGACGTTGCCACATCATGAGCGTTGATCGTAGCTCGTTGAAACACCTTCCGATTCCTACTCATCCAAATATGCTCCATTGTCGTACAAGCAAACAAGGTGAATCTGTGGTTTCGGTTTGCATTCTGCCTACCTGGGACTTTAGGTTCAAGAATATCCTCCAACCACTTAATCATCAATAAGTCAGAGTCATCAACGATTGGGGTAGGAGGATGGGAATTTTCAGGAGAGAATGTCCACAAAGCTCGAGCTAGAGGGCAGTGGTAAAACAAATGAATTAAAGATTCTTGCTCCACGTTACAAAAAGGACATACCGTATCAATATCCGAATTGAAAACTTGGATTTTGCTTCCTATTGGGAGAATATTCCAAGCAATGCGCCATATCAGAATTTTTTGGCGTTCACAAAGTTTAGCCTTCCAGATAGATTTCCAAATTTGATTGGTGGCTAGCCAATGCCCTTGAAATTTCTGCTCATTTTCGTTTATATATACCGATTTGCAAGAGAACTTCCCAGACTTGGAAATGGTCCAGGCTAAGAAATTCTGGGGGCATGTTGAAGAGATTTTAATCTTTTGAATCTCTGAGATTGTCGATTCCGGAAAGAGTTCCTGCAATTTCGGTATATTCCAAAAGAATGAGTTGTAGTCAATAAGATAATACCATCTCTCGTTATCAATGGACCTGGTCACCAGCTTTTTATTGATACGAAAAGGCATCTATCCCTCACTATTCACCATTTCTCTGCTGATGGCATATGCATACGAAGCACTTGGTGATTACACAACAACTTATGTAGCGTTTGAAGCAGTTTTTGTTTTCAATTTTTTGTTCAGTTTTGAAAACTGAAAAAAAAAACATTTCGATTGACAGACAATTTAAATTATTATTTTTCCTTTTAGTATTATAAACAAGTTTTCAAAATTGGATTGTTCTTGAAACCTCCATTTTGGAGTTTTAGTCTGGCCATCGCCACCACCATCAGTGACTAACACCCACGACACCGCCAACCACCTCTTTTCTCTCTTTTTTTTAATACTTGAGAGCTTTTTCGAAAAAGCTCTCAAGTATTAAAAAAAAAAAAAAAAGAGGAATAATAGAAAAGAGAAAAAAGGAAAAAGAGAAACAAAAAAGTAAAAATTAACTATGCAAAACTCTATCAAACAACTCATCAGTTTTGTGAAAAAAGAAAATTCAGAATTTTTAGTTTTTGTTTTTCTAAAAATAAAAACTGGAAATAGGTTTCAAACACACCTTATGCTTTTATGTTTTTCATTACACGTGGCAAGAGTTGAAAGGCCCATTTCGCGATGTGGGGGTTGGGGGTTTTGGGGGGGGGGGGGGGGGTGTTGTGGCACCTCTGCAGACTGCCATTTCACTAGACCTGACAAAAAAAGACCCGTACCCGGCCAAAAAACCCGGGTACGGGTAGGTATTTTGAAGACCCGTTAAATATAAACACGTACCCGAATCGACCCGTATTTTTCGGGTAAATCCGGTTTGGATACGGGTTACCCTGGCTACCCAAAATTTTACTATATAAATGTTAGGGTTATATTTTATTCTTCGCTCTGTCGTTCTTTTCTCTCATTCTTTCCAGTCGATCTGCGCCGCTACCTCTCCTCTCTCCCTCTCTCTCTCTCTCTCTCTCTCGACATCACTCTACCCCGCGACGCCGCTCTCGCGCGCCTGTCAGATCCATCGATGGCAGCTACTCCACAGCAACTCGACAACCAGCTACTCGACGTCCTTCTCACGCTCCGCCGCCACAGCTCCGACACAGCTTCTTCGATCAGATCCGCCACCGCTCCGTGGCCACCATTTCCGACGCAGCCGCTAGATCTGCTTGTATTATTTGTTTGAAGTCTTTTGTGTGTATTTAAGTATGTTGTAGGTGGTGTTTTTTCTCAGATCTGCCTGTGTTTTATTTTGATTTGCGAGATAATTTTTTTTTTCAGATCTGCTTTTATTTTGTAGGTGATTTTTGGGCATTTGTGTTCAGTTGTTATTGTATGTTTGTGTTCGGAGAATTGGAGTTGAGAATTTGAGATGATAGGTGTTATTATTTTTTTCCCCCAAATCTGCTTGATTTATTTCTCTAAATGATTTTCAGGCATTTGTGTAATTGTGTTAAAGTTATTGTGCCTATTGTATATCTGTGTTTGGAGCTTGGAGTTAAGATGATGGAGTTATTTGAGAATTGAATCTGAGATGATTAATGTAATCAGAAAGTAATTGTTGAGATGATGGATTTATTTGAGAATTGAATATGAGATGATTAATGTAATAAAAAAAACACACTTTAAAAAAATAGTCCACTGAATGTTTATTCAAAAAAAATTAAAAATTTAATAATTTACTCGCGGGTGCGGGTATGGATCCCCAAAAAGCCTACCCGAAAAAGTCGGATAAAATTTATCCGACCCGTTTTTATCTGGACCCGAACGATTTTTACCCCTACCCAGCGGCGGGTATATCCGTTTGCCCGGTCAGCATTTCACATAGAGCAAGGTGTGACGTGGCATTTGCGGCCGTATTGGCCAGGCTAGATATTATGTTTCGAGAAAGGTAGGAGCTAGCGTGGGTTACGAGTGGCTACCTAGAGAGACTGCTTCTGTATGCCAACTCTCACGTTCTTAATTAAATGAAGGAAATGTCTGACGAGGGTAGGGCCTTGCTACAAGTGAAACCACGGTGATGGTTGTCTCCCGGCGGAGCCACCAACTTGGTGGGCCTCTAAAATTACAGAAACACTTCATATTTGCTGCTGGGTGGCAATCAAACTGTCAATGGGTGAAAATTTGGTTTGAACAAGAGGATGAGAAGATGGAGTTCTCGTCAAAAGGTAAAGTTAAAGTTTTCACGTATGTAAAAATATGTTACTTTGGGGAAGCAACTGGGCATTGGGAAGGGACATCGTAGGCTTCCACTCAATCATTTATTGATGTCCCAGCCCCTTTTTTTGGTCGCCCAACCACGTGCCCTGTGACCCCAAAGAGAGACATGCCCCGTGGTGAATCGCCAAATCAGAAAGAATGTTGTGATAATTCGAAATATAGCCCAGATTTATTAGGAAGAAAGCTGATTTCTGTATCGATAAACTAGTGAAGATCAGGGGGATTGATAACGATTAGGGATCCAAAAAAATTTCGGATAGGCTCATAATTGATATTGCTTTCCTAAGTTGCTGGACAAATTACCGGATCGGAAGACACTCAAAGCATTCATCGATTTCGATCTTGAGTTTCTTAGAACTGTTTATTTTTCTCACGTACTTAAACAAAACGAGGTTTATATTACAAATGTTGCAATAATGATTTTTTTTTTTTTGGATTGAAGAGAAAATATATATCAAGGAAACGGAGAGAGAGACAAAAAATGCTCAAAAGGTAAGTAAAAGATTTACGAATGACAACCGCATTCTATAGATAGATAGTGTAAAGCTTATACGCGTGATATTTTTCGATAGATAGATAGTGTAAAACTTAAAATCCGATAACAGTAACGACAATTAGATATTTTTTTGTATAAAACTTACACGCGTGATGTTGCAATGATGTTTGCATAAAGCTTATACGCGTGACATAGATGATAATGGGAAATGTCAAAATGTGAAAAGCCGCACATGGAAAGACAAAGCGCCTCAAAGAGACCGAGGTGACAGCAGGAGCAACAAAGCCAGTTTATGCTCCTTGTCACCGTTGGAATATGCTCAACTAACTACTCTTAACAAGTTAACGACCACCCAAAGCTGTATATATATATATTTATATTTTGTTGCGTGCGTGTGTGCGTGTGTGTGCTGGCACAAGACAGGTGGCTTGGGCCCAAAGTGTCCCATCACCCTCATAATCTGCGTCTCATCAAGCAGAGGACCATAGCCAACGTGAACAAGAGAGCCAGTTTTCTGGATTTTTTGTGTCTCGGTTCGAGGATTGAAAGCCACTATAGCTTTTAGTTAACTCCTCTTATAAACGTAGGGTAAGTACATTGATGGCCGATGAAGAACAATCAGGGGGTGAGACAAAACCTAACCCGAGCGCTCTGACATGACCAACGCTAATGTTTGGCCCGCGTACAAACTCGCAGTTTTCTAACTGAAATCGGGTGCAAATTGTGGATGGCATAAACATTACAAGGCTCCTGCGACTGCAAGTTCGCCCGGCCTCCTCGACTATGGAGAGAGGTCCTTGACTACACAGAGAGGCCATTTCCACTTAAGAGGTTGGGGTCAAAGTGAAGTAACCTCACTGTTGTCGAGGAGAGTTATTTCGGTAACCACCTAAAGCCTGAAAACTTTAAAAAATGGCATGCGAATGGAGACTCGTTCAGACTATCGGGCTGGAAATGAATAAACACATCATGTTGCGCATAAACCATAGTTGGCAATGATTCTTTCCCAACCAAGGTTTTCACGACATGCCAACCTCAAAGCACAAGGACTCGCATAAAAAAATCGTTTCTAAGGCATCAGATACTTAATCATTTGCATCTTCTCTTGTTAAGTGTTGATCAGTTCCAAGCTACAGTTCATTGGAACTATGTCCTCTGTCTGTCTGCAGAGGTTCCCCAAGAATCAACCAATCGTTTGCACAACCAAGGTTTCACCCAAGAATCAACCAATCGGGTTGGTAGACATATGAGGCTTCACCCAATACATATATAACTACAACTTAAGCACCTGTACTGGAAGGCATGACAAAGTGAAAAAGGGATCGAAGTTGGTTAAAAAACACTTGCAGCTACTCTACTCTCCAAGATGTTGCTCAAAAAGTGTCTAATACCGACTGCCAAACTGTTCCAAGTAATTCAAAAGAATATGGCCAGAGATGTTAATGCAATGCACTGGCACAGTAACCACCACAATACAGAAAGGGGCTACAGATCAAAAGCATCGTTGGGAACCTCTCCCCTCGTGAATGAGACTAAAAAAATGATACTTCAAAACTATAATGAATAGGTGGCCACAAGGGCAGATCAACAAGTTAACAACATAGTCCGGAAAAAATATATCAATAGATTAGTCTCAAATCAAAATTTCCTAAGAAAGCCTGGGAAACTGTCATGTAATCTTTTTGGGGGCATATTTGCAAATGGAGAGGCGAGTGCCCTACCAGTGCACAGTAGACACCGGCAACCCGGGGCCAACTAGCTGTTCCCACTCAGCTAGCTCTCCACTCAGCAAATGTATATGCTCCATTGTGAATGACACCAACTCTGAGGGGAAGTTATATACAGAATATCACCCTAGAAATGCACGAGTTCATCCGATTTTCCAAACATATCTGACCGACTGATATAAATAATGCTGGAGACGTAGCAGAGTTAAGGTAGTAAGACACTGCAGTCATCCATCGTTTGGAAAAAAAACACCCTTCATGAGATGTCCCGCAAGCTGCACCTCCAACCTTTACAGATATAGACATCGATACTCTAAGTGGAGAATCACCCACTGTCTCTTTTGCAATTTCCAGGTAAGAGAAACTTATACTTCTCAGCATTCTGCAACAGATATGAGGGGAGATGAACAGCTGAATAGGAATGGGGAATGGGTCCCATTTTTCCAATGATTTCCTTGAATGTATACTCCTCAGGCAGCATATCAAACAAATCAGCTCCTTTGCAAATTACTTTCTGAACTCTCTTTGGGTTCATGTAATTATTAAACCTCACTCTATCAAAATGACTGTAAGCTTTCATCTTGAATATAAACTCGCTGATATGGCGGAAGCAAAAGCTACAATGCCACCCGGCATCAGCCAAAATGTCATTGGACTGACGATAATGTGCATACCTAGTCACACCAGCCTGATACCTGTGGACCGAAGCTCTCCAGCTATTATTGTCAACAAGGAACTCAAAGGAATACAGGTAGTTCTTCAACCGAAGGTGAAGAATTGGAGGTATGTCGTCGCACCACCTCAGGAGATTGATAGTGTGCCTACTCGGTATCTCATCGACGTCTGACATTAACAAAAGGTCATCATCTTGAATACCTGCTCTTTTGAGAAGATAATCCAATGCTAGTCTTTGATATGCCTCCTCGACGAACGGGTTTTCTTTTTTCTTAAACCTCCCCGGGATTTGACCGTAAGTCAACCGTGAATCAACAAACCTGAACTTATCCCTATTGCTGTCAAAAACCAGGGGCTTCGGCAATCCAGTAAATGTTGCATTGGACTCAAGTAGAACAAACTCAGTCACATAAGGGTACAATTCTTTCCATCGTATTGTAAGGAGGTCCACCTCGTTACTGAACAACACAGCATCAAAAACACGCCTTGGGAACTCACGGATTCCCCAACCATGAAGTCTGCATAGGTTCTCCATTGACACATTCTCATGATAGTAGTGTGGAATTTCATGAAAAGGTTTGGGTGGTGATTCCCACAAAGGTCGCAAAAAGTACGAAATTTTCTGCCCGTGTAAATATACACCACAGACACATGTTGGAATCAAAACAAACAAGAAGATATAAGTTTTAAAATCCAGTCCACGCAGAATACAACGTAATCTTGTCCCCAAAGCTCGGCCTGACTCCTGCACATTCATAGACCAACTTTTTGATAAGCCCGCGTGTAAAAGATGCACATAAACCAGACTAACATGAACTGGATGCAAAAAAATCATCTTTCGCAAGCAGAACAGGTAACTAGGAAGTAAATAAGCATCCAAAGATTATCACTCAAACATTCTTCAAATAATAACAACCAGCAAGGAGATACAAATGCTGGGAATCAAATTATTAAAAGTAATTACGTCATGTTCAGATTAAATGTTGGAAGTTGGCAGGAACAAAAAGCACCCGAAAACAATAATTTGTATATGCACAAAGGACGCAGGGAGGTTGAGAAACAATTTCTCAATGCCTAAAATCAAAAAACTTCTTGTAGGATCAGCAGTCTCTGGACACAAATTACAGTAAGACACTAGGACCGCAAAAACAATTTATTCAGAAGTTCGATTAAAAAACCTACATTCAAAGCCGGTCACTTTGCCGAGGAAAATAGCAAATGAAACAGGAAGAAAAACAAAGAATTTCGAGCAAAGTATCAAATTCTCACGCCCAGCCCCTTCAAAACCTCATTCCCCTCCCTCTCCCCAGATAAAATAATTTCATCAGTCATATGCACAATCGGCTGAACTCAGGCCTCCGACATTTATAAAGACCTAAAATAAAATAAAAAATTGCACTTTCCTTATTTTTCATAGCATTTACCAAATGGGATAAATCCAACACTGATATAGGAAAATCCGAACAATGTAATCATAATAAAGTGCGAAAAAGAATGATCAATTAGATCAACCATTGGGGTAGGAGGATGGGAATTTTCGGGAGAGAATGTCCACAAAGCTCGAGCTAGAGAGCAGTGGTAAAACAAATGAATTAAAGATTCTTGCTCCACGTTACAAAGAGGACATACCGTATCAATATCCGAATTGAAAACTTGGATTTTGCTTCCTATTGGGAGAATATTCCAAGCAATGCGCCATATCAGAATTTTTTGGCGTTCACAAAGTTTAGCCTTCCAGATAGATTTCCAAATTTGATTGGTGGCTATCCAATGCCCTTGAAATTTCTGCTCATTTTTGTTTATATATACCGATTTGCAAGAGAACTTCCCAGACTTGGAAATGGTCCAGGCTAAGAAATCCTGGGGGCATGTTGAAGAGATTCTAATCTTTTGAATCTCTGAGATTGTCGATTCCGGAAAGAGTTCCTGCAATTTCGGTATATTCCAAGAGAATGAGTTGTAGTCAATAAGATAATACCATCTCTCGTTATCAATGGACCTGGTCACCTGCTTTTTGCTTTTTATTGATACGATAAGGCATCTATCCCTCACTATTCACCATTTCTCTACTGATGGCATATGCATACGAAGCACTTGGTGATTACGCCACAACTTATGTAACGTTTGAAGCAGTTTTGTTTTCAATTTTTTGTTCAGTTTTGAAACTGAAAAAAAACATGTCGATTAACAGACAATTTAAATTATTTTTTTCCCTTTCAGTGTTATAAACAAGTTTTCAAAATTGGACTGTTCTTGAAACCTCCATTTTGGAGTTTTAGTCTGGTCATCGCCACCACCATCAGTGACTAACACCCACGACACCGCCAACCACCTCTTTTCTCTCTTTTACTTGAAAGCTTTTTCGAAAAAGCTCTCAAGTATTAAAAAAAAAAGAGAAAAGAGGAATAATAGAAAAGAGAAAAAAGGAAAAAGAGAAACAAAAAAGTAAAAATCAACTATGCAAAACTCTATCAAACAACCCATCAGTTTTGTGAAAAAAGAAAATTCAGAATTTTTTGTTTTTGTTTTTCTAAAAATAAAAACTGGAAATAGGTTTCAAACACACCTTATGCTTTTATGTTTTTCATTACACGTGACAATAGTTGAAAGGCCCATTTCGCGATGTGGGGGTTGGGGGGGGGGGGGGGGTGTTGTGGCACCTCTGCAGACTGCCATTTCACTAGACCTGACAAAAAAAGACCCGTACCCGACCAAAAAACCCGGGTACGGGTAGGTATTTTGAAGACCCGTTAAATATAGACACGTACCCGAACCGACCCGTATTTTTCGGGTAAATCCAGTTTGGATATGGGTTACCCTGGCTACCCAAAATTTTACTATATAAATGTTAGGGTTTTTTTATTCTTCGCTATGTCGTTCTTTTCTCTCATTCTTTCCGGTCGATCTGCGCCGCTACCTCTCATCTCTCCCTCTCTCTCTCTCTCTCTTTCTTGACATCACTCTACCTCACGACGCCGCTCTCGCGCGCCTGTCAGATCCATCGATGGCAGCTACTCCACAGCAACTCGACGGCCAGCTACTCGACGTCCTTCTCACGCTCCGCCGCCACAGCTCCGACACAGCTTCTTCGATCAGATTCGCCACCACTCCGTGGCCACCATTTCCGACGCAGCCGCTAGATCTGCTTGTATTATTTGTTTGAAGTCTTTTGTGTGTATTTAAGTATGTTGTAGGTGGTGTTTTTTCTCAGATCTGCGTGTGTTTTATTTTGATTTGCGAGATAATTTTTTTTTCCAAATCTGCTTTTATTTTGTAGGTGATTTTTGGGCATTTGTGTTCAGTTGTTATTGTATGTTTGTGTTCGGAGAATTTGAGTTGAGAATTTGAGATAGGGCTTTTTTTTTTCTTCCTCAAATCTGCTTGATTTATTTCTCTAAATGATTTTCGGGCATTTGTGTAATTGTGTTACAGTTATTGTGCCTATTGTATATCTGTGTTTGGAGCTTGGAGTTAAGATGATGGAGTTATTTGAGAATTGAATCTGAGATGATTAATGTAATCAGAAAGTAATTGTTGAGATGATGGATTTATTTGAGAATTGAATATGAGATGATGGATTTATTTGAGAATTGAATATGAGATGATTAATGTAATCAGAAAACACACTTTAAGAAAATAGTCCAGTGAATTTTTATTCAAAAAAAATTAAAATTTTAATAATTTACTCGCGGATGCGGGTATGGATCCCCAAAAAGCCTACCCGAAAAAGTCGGATAAAATTTATCCGACCCGTTTTTACCTGGACCCGAACGATTTTTACCCGTACCCAGCGACGGGTATACCCGTTTGCCCGGTCTACATTTCACATAGAGCAAGGTGTGACGTGGCATTTGCGGCCATATTGGCCAGGCTAGATATTATGTTTCGAGAAAGGTAGGAGCTGGCGTGGGTTACGAGTTGCTACCTAGAGAGACTGCTTCTGTATGCCAACTCTCATGTTCTTAATTAAATGAAGGAAATGTCTGACGAGGGTAGGGCCTTGCTACAAGTGAAACCACGGTGATGGTTGTCTCCCGGCGGAGCCACCAACTTGGTGGGCCTCTAAAATTACAGAAACACTTCATATTTGCTGCTGGGTGGCAATCAAACTGTCAATGGGTGAAAATTTGGTTTGAACAAGAGGATGAGAAGATGGAGTTCTCGTCAAAATGTAAAGTTAAGTCCCGTACGCTTACCATATTTGTTTTCTGTTTTTAGCAATGATGATGAAAATGATTCTTTTTTTTTTTGGTACTTTACCATTTTCTGTTTTCGTTTTGGATAAAATTACTCAAATAGTACCAAAAAACTGAAAACACCTAAAAAGTGTTTTCAGCTTTTTTTCACTCAAACTTAACCCAATACAAGAAAAAATAGCTAAATTTTTTTTTTGTGAAAATGATAAAAGTACAGGATCGGATTTTCAAACTGAATATGAAAATCATGAAAATGAAAACAGAAAATAAAAACATAAAACAAATATAGTAAGAGTACGGCTAAGTTTTCACGTATGTAAAAATCATTTTACTTTGGGAAGCAAGTGGGCATTGGGAAGGGACATCATAGGCTTCCACTCAACCATTTATTGATGTCCCAGTCCCTTTTTTTGGTCGCCCAACCACATGCCCTGTGACCCCAAAGAGAGACATGCCCCGTGGTGAATCGCCAAATCAGAAAGAATGTTGTGATAATTCGAAATATAGCCCAGATTTATTAGGAAGAAAGCTGATTTCTGTATCAATAAACTAGTGAAGATTAGGGGGATTGATAACGATTAGGGATCCAAAAATATTTCGGATAGGGTCATAATTGATACTACTTTCCTAACTTGCTGGACAAATTACCGGATCGGAAGACACACAAAGCATTCATCGATTTCGATCTTGAGTTTCTTAGAACTGTTTATTTTTCTCACGTACTTAAACAAAACAAGGTTTATATTACAAATGTTGCAATAATGATTTTTTTTTTTTTTTTTTTGGATTGAAGAGTAAAAATATATATCAAAGAAACAGAGAAAGAGACAAAAAAATGCCCAAAAGGTAAGTAAAAGATTTACGAATGACAACCGCATTCCATAGATAGATAGTGTAAAGCTTATACGCGTGATATTTTTCAATAGATAGATAGTGTAAAGCTTAAAATCCGATAACAGTAACGACAATTAGATATTTTTTTTGTATAAAGCTTATACGCGTGATGTTGCAATGATGTTTGCATAAAGCTTATACGCGTGACATAGATGATAATGGGAAATGTCAAAATGTGAAGCCGCACATGCAAAGACAAAGCGCCTCAAAGAGACCGAGGTGACAGCAGGAGCAACAAAGCCAGTTTATGCTCCTTGTCACCGTTGGAATATGCTCAACTAACTACTCTTAAGTCTTAACAAGTTAACGACCACCAAAAGCTGTATATATATTTATATATATTTATATTTTGTTGCGTGCGTGCGTGTGTGTGTGTGTGTGTGTGTGTGTGCTGGCACAAGACAGGTGGCTTGGTCCCAAAGTGTCCCATCACCCTCGTAATAAAAATTGGCTGCTATCCGGTGGGAAGAATCATCTTCCTATCTTCTATATAGCGACAATCAATCGTTTCTAAATATTTTTAGTAGTTATTATTTAGTGACGTTAAAAAAAAGCTGCTAATATTTGTCACTGATAGTGTTAGAAGAAAAATTACTAGAAATATTTAGCGACTGTTAATTGTCACTATACACGGAGTTGGAAGAAGATTCCTACGACCCAGGTAGGAGCCAAAGTTTGTTCCTCATAATATGTGTCTCCTCAAGCAGAGGACCATAGCCAACGTGAACAAGAGACCGCCAGTTTTCTGGATTTTTTGTGCCTCACTTCGAGGATTAAAAGCCATTATAGCTTTTAGTTATCTCCTCTTATAAACGGAGGGTGTAGGGACGGATTCAGAAAGTGTAAATGAAGAGACCAAAAAAGGTTATAAAAAAATTAATGACTAACATAAAAAAATTTACGTCACTATTGAATACGTTAAGTGCAAAATAGATTGTCCAATTTGACTACTAATCATATAATTTCATTATTCATAATGATTTATTTAAGTTGTTAAGGTTAGTCAATAACAAATACTAATTGTATTGAATATAAGTTAACATACTATAAGGATTTAGAATAAGAAAAAGAACTAACCTTAATCACTTCGTGTTTCTTTGTAATATGAAGATATAAAATTTAGAATTTGAAAGAATGAAGATGGAATAAGAAATCGAAAATGACAAAGTTTATGACGGTCGATGGCACAAAAACTCAAAAACACAATAAAATAAAATTCTAATACATTAATTTTACAATATAATAGTATTTTCATAAATATTTTAAATACGATTATCTATTATTCGAAAATTGAAAAAGAATTTTCCAAAATTTTGAGGGGTGCCATGGCCCCCCTTGGTCCTGGGGTGGCTCCGCCCCTGGGAGGGTGAGTACATTGATGGCCAATGAAGAATAATCAGGGGGTGAGACAAAACCTAACCTGAGCGCTCTGACATGACTAACGCTAACGTTTGGCCCAGGGGGTGAGACAAAACCTAACCCGAGCGCTCTGACATGACTAACGCTAATGTTTGGCCCGCGTGCTCAGAGTTTTGCAACTGGAATCGGGTGAATATTTTATGTACAGCCCTCGTACAAATGCGCAATTTTCTAACTAAAATCGGGTGCAAATTTTGGATGGCATAAACATTACAAGGCTCCTGCGACTGCAAGTTCGCCCGGCCTCCTCGACTATGGAGAGAGGTCCTTGACGACACAGAGAGGCCATTTCCACTGGGGTCAAAGTGAAGTAACCTCACTGTTGTCGAGGACAGTTATTTCGGTAACCACCTAAAGCCTGAAAACTTTAAAAAATGGTATGTGAATGGAGACTCGTTCAGACTATCGGGCTGGAAATGAATATAACACATTATGTTGCGCATAAACCATAGTTGGCAATGATTCTTTCTGAACCAAGGTTTTCACGACATGCCAACCTCAAAGCACAAGGACTCACATAAAATAATCGTTTATAAGGCATCATGATATCTCATGGAGTCTTCCTTTGGTAATCCGCTGGCTGTTATGGCGATCTTTAATGCTATTCTCATCTTTTATCAACAACAAAAAAAGGCATCAGATACCTAATCATTTGCATCTTCTCTTGTTAAGTGTTGATCAGTTCCAAGCTACAGTTCATTGGAACTATGTCCTGTCTGTCTGCAGAGGTTCCCCAAGAATCAACCACCCGGGTTGGAAGACATATGAGGCTTCACCCAATACATATATGAAAGCTAAAAAGCTGCATGAGGATAAACTACAACAAAGGCACCTGTACTGGAAGGCATGACAAAGTGAAAAAGGGATCGAAGTTGGTTAAAAAAACACTTGCAGCTACTCTACTCTCCAAGATGTTGCTCAAAAAGTGTCTAATACCGACTGCCAAACTGTTCCAAGTAATTCAAAAGAATATGGCCAGAGATGTTAATGCAATGCACTGGCACAGTAACCACCACAATACAGAAAGGGGCTACAGATCAAAAGCATCGTTGGGAACCTCTCCCCTCGTGAATGAGACTAAAAAAATGATACTTCAAAACTATAATGAATAGGTGGCCACAAGTGCAGATCAACAAGTTAACAACATAGTCCGGAAAAAATATATCAATAGATTAGTCTCAAATCAAAATTTCCTAAGAAAGCCTGGGAAACTGTCATGTAATCTTTTTGGGGGCATATTTGCAAATGGAGAGGCGAGTGCCCTACCAGTGCACAGTAGACACCGGCAACCCGGCGCCGACTAGCTGTTCCCACACAGCTAGCTCTCCACTCAGCAAATGTATATGCTCCATTGTGAATGACACCAACTCTGAGGGGAAGTTATATACAGAATATCACCCTAGAAATGCACGAGTTCATCCAATTTTCCAAACATATCTGACCGACTGATATAAATAATGCTGGAGACGTAGCAGAGTTAAGGTAGTAAGACACTGCAGTCATCCATCGTTTGGAAAAAAAACACCCTTCATGAGATGTCCCGCAAGCTGCACCTCCAACCTTTACAGATATAGACATCGATACTCTAAGTGGAGAATCACCCACTGTCTCTTTTGCAATTTCCAGGTAAGAGAAAGTTATACTTCTCAGCATTCTGCAACAGATATGAGGGGAGATGAACAGCTGAATAGGAATGGGGAATGGGTCCCATTTTTCCAATGATTTCCTTGAATGTATACTCCTCAGGCAGCATATCAAACAAATCAGCTCCTTTGCAAATTACTTTCTGAACTCTCTTTGGGTTCATGTAATTATTAAACCTCACTCTATCAAAATGACTGTAAGCTTTCATCTTGAATATAAACTCGCTGATATGGCGGAAGCAAAAGCTACAATGCCACCCGGCATCAGCCAAAATGTCATTGGACTGACGATAATGTGCATACCTAGTCACACCAGCCTGATACCTGTGGACCGAAGCTCTCCAGCTATTATTGTCAACAAGGAACTCAAAGGAATACAGGTAGTTCTTCAGCCGAAGGTGAAGAATTGGAGGTATGTCGTCGCACCACCTCAGGAGATTGATAGTGTGCCTACTCGGTATCTCATCGACGTCTGACATTAACAAAAGGTCATCATCTTGAATACCTGCTCTTTTGAGAAGATAATCCAATGCTAGTCTCTGATATGCCTCCTCGACGAACGGGTTTTCTTTTTTCTTAAACCTCCCCGGGATTTGACCGTAAGTCAACCGTGAATCAACAAACCTGAACTTATCTCTATTGCTGTCAAAAACCAGGGGCTTCGGCAATCCAGTAAATGTTGCATTGGACTCAAGTAGAACAAACTCGGTCACATAAGGGTACAATTCTTTCCATCGTATTGTAAGGAGGTCCACCTCGTTACTGAACAACACAGCATCAAAAACACGCCTTGGGAACTCACGGATTCCCCAACCATGAAGTCTGCATAGGTTCTCCATCGACACATTCTCATGATAGTAGTGTGGAATTTCATGAAAAGGTTTGGGTGGTGATTCCCACAAAGGTCGCAAAAAGTACGAAATTTTCTGCCCGTGTAAATATACACCACAGACACATGTTGGAATCAAAACAAACAAGAAGATATAAGTTTTAAAATCCAGTCCACGCAGAATACAACGTAATCTTGTCCCCAAAGCTCGGCCTGACTCCTGCACATTCATAGACCAACTTTTTTATAAGTCCGCGTGTAAAAGATGCACATAAACCAGACTAACATGAACTGGATGCAAAAAAATCATCTTTCGCAAGCAGAACAGGTAACTAGGAAGTAAATAAGCATCCAAAGATTATCACTCAAACATTCTTCAAATAATAACAACCAGCAAGGAGATACAAATGCTGGGAATCAAATTATTAAAAGTAATTACGTCATGTTCAGATTAAATGTTGGAAGTTGGCAGGAACAAAAAGCACCCGAAAACAATAATTTGTATATGCACAAAGGACGCAGGGAGGTTGAGAAACAATTTCTCAATGCCTAAAATCAAAAAACTTCTTGTAGGATCAGCAGTCTCTGGACACAAATTACAGTAAGACACTAGGACCGCAAAAACAATTTATTCAGAAGTTCGATTAAAAAACCTACATTCAAAGCCGGTCACTTTGCCGAGGAAAATAGAAAATGAAACAGGAAGAAAAACAAAGAATTTCGAGCAAAGTATCAAATTCTCACGCCCCAGCCCCCAACCCCTTCAAAACCTCATTCCCCTCCCTCTCCCCAGATAAAATAATTTCATCAGTCATATGCACAATCGGCTGAACTCAGGCCTCCGACATTTATAAAGACCTAAAAATAAAAATTGCACTTTCCTTATTTTTCATAGCATTTACCAAATGGGATAAATCCAACACTGATATAGGAAAATCCGAACAATGTAATCATAATAAAGTGCAAAAAAGAATGATCAATTAGATCAACCATACGACATCGATGCACAAATTAATCACAACAAAAAGCCCAAAAACATGAAAAGGAAGAATACCTCATCACAGGCATCACCACAGATATCATCCGACTTCTTAGAACAGTAATGAGATCCCCCTTCCGCCATCAGATACACCTTCTCAAAAAATCTCGTTATGGTCCACATCCCTCCTTCTCTCTCTGCAAAACCCTTTTTATCTCCCCACCTTTTAAGCCTCAATTAGCTCTTAATCCACAGATCCAAAACCAAATGCCCCGAAAAAGACTGAACCCCCAAAGCCAAACTCGATCAAAAGAAAACGGGAGATCTCCAAACTTTCCCCACAATATGCACCCGGAAGGAGTCCCAGAGATAACCCACAATTCTTTTCCTCTCCTCTCAACCCCCAAATCATCAATCCCCCCAAATAAACAAAGGAATCTCCCAATTTTTTAAAAAAAAAAACAAACAAATGGGGATAAAATAACAAAAATTAGAAAAACTAATTATAGCATAGGGAGAAGGGGAGGGTGGTGGTGGAGGTGGTGATGGTGGTGGTGGTGGAAAAAGCTGTGTGTGATGCTTGTGTGTGTGCTGGAGCCTCTCTGGTTAATGGGTGGCAGTTGTAACGATTACAAGGAGAAGCCGTTTCCCTTGTCTTCTACCCCACTCTGTTTTTCTTCTTTTTCCTCACTTTTTCATTTATACAGAAACAGAATTCTATACAGCATTTTATCTATTGACGAGACTGACCCTGGGGTAGATCCGTTGACCGGAGATGACTGAGGTGTGTTTTCGTCAATTCGATGGTTTTGGGCCTATTTTGATTTATATATATATTTTTGTAGTTTTGAAAGGATCAACCCCTGGTTTAATATCTGGACTGAGAGGGGGGAGCGAGGGATTATTTGGTCAATTCAACGTGCGTGCGTGGGTGCGTGGGTGGGTGGGGGGGGGGGGGGGGGGGGGGTTAGTTTTGGGGCCTGTTTGGAAACGCGTCTGATTGGAGTATTGACGGGCTCAAGACAACTGTCTCCCTGTGTGTGTGTGTGTGTGTGTGTTTTAATTCTGTTTTTAATAGGGAATATTAAGGTAATCAAGGTATTTTAAAAGGGGTTTAAATGCAGCTTTTTTTTAACCTAAGACGTTGTTGCCACGTGGCGACCAGTCTTTTCGAGGCCGACTCTTTCTATGTTTCTGCCTGGGCTGGACCGGTCCAGATTGCACTTTGATTTGTATTAATGGTGAAGCAAAGCTTTGTTAAAAAGAGTGGCTTTAGTACACGCGTGAGAAAACGAATTTAGCGACACGGACCGAAGAATCTCTGATGCTTAAGTTGGCGATCACGGAAACACTTTATATATAGCGTGTGTTTAAGCCACGATCCAGCTACATATGTGTATATTGTTAAGATTTCATTTTTTCAAAGTCTTTAGGATAGAATTGTCTCCGTGCTCTTAAACTCTAATAGAATTGCTTCGGCATGTGTTGGCTTTCTCTAAAATTAGAGTAATGGAGCTTCTTTTTTCTGTCGACCTTAATTTTGAGATATCTCGTGTTATGTTATTAAGGGAGATCACTCTTGCGCTGAAATTTTTTTAGAAATGATACACCCCTTCATACTATACTATCATCAAGCTAAAAAAGAGTTCGTCAGCATATAATATAACTGATCCACTCCGTTAAAATAAGAACTTCTTCTTCGTTCTCGTTATTTCAATCGATCCATGCAAATATTCAATCGCCAACATTTTTACTCCATTTCTACTGCTTCTTTTCTCTTGCTCTTTATTTTCACGGTAATTTTTGTTCCTTTTTATGTACTTTTATAATTTATATCGATTATCCTTATATAATTTTTTTTGTTACTTATACTCGCATCGCATGTGTCCACAATGCCAATAAACGTTAAAAAACTATGGGAACAAAAATTCAATTTTTTTTTATCACGGCAACAAAAGCTCCAATGATTTGGCCCTTTTGAATACGGCACCAAAAATTCAAGAGCCTCCTTAATCATAGGAGGGCAGCAAGCACATGGTCTAATCATCTACTACAATTTACGTAATTTTACAACTATGCCCAAACTTTATTAATTCAGTTTTCTCAATCAAGATTATTATAATCTAACATGGATCAAGTCCTTCGGACAATTTCTTCTCATAAATATACTACAATTTGTGTATTGTTGAAGAATTCCTCTACAACTAAAACTTAAGTCGAGGTATTTATTGAAGAGTTGGATGTCAAGTGTGTTACGACCATCAAGGTTGTCAAGCGTGTTACATCATTACCACGACCATGATTATCATAATAGATCGCCATCATTGTTACTGTCGCCGTTACACCACTACCTCGTCACCACCACCACCACCATCAAGTTTATAACTCCGATGTCAAAAGCTATTGGGGATCTATGTGGTTTAGGATAGGACTGACGAATCGAATGCGATCGCCCAATGCTGCCACCACCGTCATTATTACTATCATTATCACCGGTGCCACTGTAACAACTTTGTCACTATCAACATGATTATCATGACCACAACCAACACCCCCGTCTATGTTGCCGTCATTGTGACAACTATTACCAACATACCATTGGTGACACCTAGATACCACCACCATAATTGTTAAAATCATTAGACTGCCATTACCACTGTTGTTGATGCCACACGCCACCATTGACCAATGTCACAATACAACTACCACCATTGTCTGTATTGTTGTCACCGTAAGCTTCGCTCATGACACCAACATTATCACTAGTGACGTCTGGAGTTTGGTACAATGTCACTAGCACCATTACCACTATTACCATCACTAGACCACCCCACCACAACTGTCGTTATGGGCTGCCATCAATGTCATATGAGAACGCCACACGACAACCACCATTGTCGTCGATGCCACAGCAGTCATTATTTCACTATCCTTACCACTAGTTACACCTCAATACCACATCCACTGTCATTTCTACCATCACTTGACCACCACACATCTTTCACCATCAGTGCCACTATGCCACCATTTATACCGTGACTATTTGCACACCACCACTACCATGCGATGCTACCAGCACATGTGAAACCACTTATCATAATTTATTTTTCGTCATACGTCAATGATATAATTATCTAAAATTTTATTACCTTTACGTTTTCACTGTTCTTCAAACACAAAAATAGGACTTTATAATTTGAATTCCTTTTTAATCCAAACAAAAAAAAATTTTGAATTGAGTTCCAAATCTAATTTTCAGTGTAAAATTTAAATCCTTAAAGAATTAGTTACGAACAGAGTGTAAGTCAATTTAAGAAATGTGTTCATGTTTTTGGCGATTATAAATGACCATGTTTGGTATCCCACTTAGGAGAATGGTCAAGAACTAATTCACTAGTTATAGAGAATGTTTCTAAGCCATTATTTATCAAAGATCATAGAAGCTCAAGCAGAAGAAGTTTCTATCTTTTTTCTTATTTGTCCATATTAGTAAACAAAGCATTGAAGTATGACTTTCAATTAAGGGTATAACTTGAGCAGGCTGGGCAGGCCTAGCAATCGGCCATACCCTAAAAAATTTGTGTCCGCGCTCAGCTTAACCCATTAGCGGGTTGGTATGCCGGAGCCTAATAAAAAAATAAACAAAATTGATGGATGCGAGCTCTACAATGAGTTGTTCAAAGACTCTTATGACATGAAGATCACATCAAGAGTCTTGCCCATACTTGTGCACGTGATAAAGATGACTCCTTGTTTAGGCTAACATTCCATATGTTGACTGTTTTGCTCGACGCCTTGTGAGGTTTTTAATTTGCAAGTGTAATAGCTAGCAGTTAGTTTTTTTTTTTTCGTTTCTTATAACAAATATAAAGTAAAAAATAACTGACCTGTGAAAATCTTGTAATCTTTATATTATCGGGGGGTTGGATTATGCATGTCTTGTAACATTATTACTTCATCTTCAATGCTATTCTTTTGATCCTAATTAGGATATCCTCTTTCATCATTTTAGGAGGTTAATTCTACTCTCTTTTGATAATTTTACACTCTTTTATCAGCAGAAGAGGCATAAGTGACATTTTAGTACCCTTTAGTGACAAAGTGAATGAATAAGTGTAAAAAAAAAAATATTGTTGAGTTTGCTGAGATAAATCTCTTTGAAGCGTTGATTGACGTGGGACTGGTTCATAGTCAACTTTCTTGAATGAAATACGGAGAATCATATTCCTCAATCATTGAGTGGAAGAATAAGCAAAGCCACGTATACACGCATGTAGTAGCAGTGTGTGACCTTTTCAGAAGAAATGTTCTCCACCGAGTTATATCTGCCGTGTTAACGAGGTGATGGTGCCAAATAATGGTGTACACATATACATCAATATAATTTTTTTTGAGCACTCCCTATATATACATCAAGATAAAAGCAACGCCTTACTCTGAATTGTGTGCATTGCAGTTATCCTTTGGAATATCTGGCTAAGCCGCAATTCAACGATTTTCGCTACCAAAATTTTTTGTGCTGGACTGATCATCACACAGACTCGTTCCTTACTGCACTGCATTTTTGGCACACCCACCTTTCGCACTCGCTGGCACCATGTGCAAGACCCAGGTCGGGAATGCCCATCGACTTTCGTTGACTGCTACGAACATTTTTATCCTCCGCTATGTTACATCTATTTTTCGGAGAATTGCGTATGTCCGCTACCACCTTCCCCTGTTTTCTGCTCCATTTCGGTTTTAGGCTCACCCGCTGACTGCAGCTTTGGAATGGGGTTAGTTCTGTTTAACGGGGCATGGATCCCAATTGGTGCGACCATTGTTACACTCACAGCTAGGGACGAATTTAATGCATTTCAGTCAGCATTAAATATCGCGCTCAATTGGGCTTTAAAGCTAAAACACTATCATATTATTTTCCTCTTCCCTGATTGTTCATTTCTGGTGCAGTTGACAGCAGCAAAGGACTGTTCGACTTCGTCCGTTTTTTTGTGTATAGTTCTACCTAACTGCAAGGGTTTGCACTCGGTGCTAGCCACCCAAGGAAAGGCCAGTACTCTCCGGCTTTCGTTATCCTTAGCAGCTTTTGTCTCGCGATCTGGTGGGCTTTGTCAGGAGTGGGTTTCTGAGATACAACATGTCTGACGCAGGGATACTGCTTGATCTCCTTGTGGTGTTTTTTATTCTTGTAGTCAGTGTGTTGTAATTAGTTTTTATTGTAGTCAGTTTTAGTATCTTGGAAAAAGTCCTGACGAAGGGTACTACTTTCCCTCTCGTATATCCGACTGTTTCATATCTAGGTATATATTTCTACTCCTTCTCTCAACAAAAAAAAATCAAGATAAAAGCAATTTTTGTTTGGCATAACTCTTGAAACAATATATATGTCCTTTTTTTAAAAAAAATACAACAACCGCAACAATCCCTTTCCAGTTTTTGGAAAAATCTGAAAATTTTCCCTGATATAGATCTTTTAAAAATAACTACGGTCTCTTTTTTGCAATTTGGCAAAATCTAGCTCTAGCTATTTTTTATAAATTCGTGAAAAACTGTCTAATTAAGTTTTCACTTTTAGCGACATAATTTTTTTTTATTTGCAATGATACCAACCCCTACTAAGTGTGGCGGTTGGGGTTTTCTCCATTATCCTTTCATGTCCTTTTTATTATTTTTATAATATATATGTGTCATTTTTTTTAAAACAATGCAACAACCGCAACAAAGTGTTGCGGTTGGGTTTTTTGGCAAATAATTCCCAACCGCAACTTCTTGTTGCCGTTTGGGGAGGGTGGGGCCGGAGTGAAAAGACAATAAAGAAAAAAGGAAAGAAGAAAGAAAAAAAGAAAGAAAAAAAAAAGGGAAAGAAGAAAGAAAGAAAAAAAAAGGAAAGAAGAGAGAAAGAAAAAGGAAAGTGGGGGCCACGGGGTGGGGGGCAGGGGGGGGTGGGGGTCACGAAGGCAGCCAACCGCATGTATTAGTTGCGGTTGGCTTCCTTTTTATAATATATATACTATATATGTGTCCTTTTATAATATATATAATATATATGTGTCCTTCTTTTTATAATATATATAATATATATGTGTCCTTTATAATATAATATATATAATATATATGTGTACTCTCACCCAAAGCCAACCGCGTGTAAGAGCAGCGGTTGGGCTAAAAGACAAAATTAAACCAACCGCTTCTCTTATATGCGGTTGGGCAAAAAAATGATAAAAAAATAAATTGTCCCAACCGCATATAAGAGAAGCGGTTGGGTTGAGTGTTTTTTTTTTGTGGGGCCCAGGTCAAAAAGCAATCGTACCCAACCGCTGCTCTTACATTTTTTTTTTTTTTTGCTCTTACATGCGGTTGGGTGGAGAAATTTTTTTTATCCACCGCTTCTCTTAGTTATCTTTTTTTTATTAATACTAAATACAAACGTAATGTTATACTGTACGACATTATCATTGCTAGGTCACCGTTGATGCGAATTACTTTCCAGCAATAAATAATAATAGTTTGAAAAGATGGGGAATGATTATTTCCCTTTTTTTTTTGGACGGTAACGGATGCCTTCGAACAAGTTTTGTTGTCTGTCTAGAGTAAGTTTTTTTTTTTAGGCGATCTTAAGAGCGCATCTTGTACATTGGTCTGATGCATTTTGAAGAGCATTTTTTTTTTCCAATACTGAACCCATGATGTCAAGGAAAAAAACAAACATCATTGACCACCTGGCCAACTCATTGTGATAAGACTGAGAAAGATATCAATACTCTAATTCCGGACCTTGCTGTCTTATTTCAGCAATTTTCCAATACCTACTCCATATCCCATAAAAGGAAACTTCAATTTTAACCCTCTTCAACTCAAGAGTTCTTCGTAGTCGTGCATACTCAAAGTTATAGTGATACTACGGGGTTATTGTTTAATTTGAACGAGTTTTCTATCTTAATAAAGAACTGACATCCAATACTGAACCCATGATGTCAAGGAAAAAAGCAAACATCCTTAATTACCGGGCCAACTCATTGGGATGAGACTGAGAAAGATATCAATACTCTAATTCCGGACCTTCCTGTCTTATTTCAGCAATTTTCCAATGCCTACACCATATCCCATAAAAGGAAACTTCAATTTTAACCCTCTTCAACTCAAGAGTTCTTCGTAGTCGTGCATACTCAAAGTTATAGTGATACTACGGGGTTACTGTTTAATTTGAACGAGTTTTCTATCTTTATAAAGAATTGACATTTGCATTCTACTTTCTTATACTTAGGTTTTTTTATGTATTATTGTTATAAAAAAGAAAGCCACTTTCCCGCTCATCATTTAAAGAGATATTTGCGGTTACATTTTATGTAAAGTGTAACCGCAAATATCTCTTTAAATGATGAGCGGGAAAGTGGCTTTCTTTTTTATAATAATAATAAATAAATAAACCTAAGTATAAGAAAGTAGAATGCAAATGTCAGTTCTTTATTAAGATAGAAAACTCGGGTAGACATGAACGTACATAACTAAACGGTAAAATCATCGTTTGTATTTTATCGACCGGTTAAATATGTTATGATGACTTGAATCTTATGCAACCATCAACGTCGTAAACATGCCACCGCTATTTAGAACTCAATTATTAGTTAATTAACCCATGACCCATATATATATTGAACATATAATATGCACTCCCAAACTTCACAGAGTGGGAGTCTCCATCTGTGGCTATTTCCTGCCCATTTCCTTCTTGTGGAATTTTGCTAATCTTTCCTTAGGGTCAACCTGTCTTGCCACCTTGTGCCATTTGTCTCTGCCAGGATGCGACACATAGCAAACCAAATATCTTTTGTGAGTTTAATATATAAATATAAAATATATATGAGTCGTAGAATAGTAAATATAGTTCTGTTTAATTAAAGAGTAAACCTAAGTCCAAAAATCCAAAAACATCACCATCTCTGCAACATGGAAGTTTTGAAAAGCATAAATTGGTATGCGGAGACCACAACACTGATGGACTTAGCATGTTGAGGTCTCCAACTTTGGCATTACGGCTTTGGGTCGGCAATGACTCTGCGTCAACGCGTTGTACTAAATTTTTTCGCTTTCAAATTAAATGCTAGAATCGGAAAACTTAGAACAAAATAAATTCACGTGGTCGAGGAGAAACTTTTTTCTGCCGCATGAGGGGCGGATCCATTCGGTTGGGGGGGGGCAAGGAACCGCGGTTATTTTTCATGAGTTGCTAACTGTTACATGTATGCCATCGATAGTTTTAGAACGTTGATAATGCTCTTCGTCCCTGTTTTTTGGCGGGTTTTGGGCAGTGACCACTTACATTTATCTTTAATCTACGAAGAAATAATCCGCAAGTATAAATTAATTAGAAGGTTAGTTGGTTTTGCTTTTATTTATTTTGTTCAAACTTGAAAAATATACGCAAATAGTTATGTATTATTGTACTCACATAAGATTTTTTAAAATCTGCACACCATTTATATTATCCTTAAGATATGGATTAATGATCGACACTTTGTGTCTCCTAATTTAAGATAAGGCTGTGGATTTTGATGTCACTCCAAGTTAAGCCCTAATTTATGCTATTTTTTGTAGAACCATAATCTGGTGGACTTAGTTTTTTTTATGTTATACACAATATTCTTTTTTATTTTGATGGGTCAATATCTTTCCCGATCTTCCGAACAGACTCTGAGAACGCGCCCCTACTTTTGAATAATTCTTATGTATACCGTTTCTGCAAAATAGCCTATAGCTACTTATGTGTGGGTACGTTCATGACAACTACCCATCCATGTGCATAATGACGAGCACATTACAGAAGTAAGCACAATATTTTTTTACGGCCAGTAATGTGTACAATGCAACTCAATGATAATAACATGTGTCGGCTAAGAATTTCAACGATGAAAAGATTTTGGCTCCAATCCCCAGAGTAAGAGAAGCCTACAATTCTTATTAATTGTCGCTAAATATTTTAACTCTAAACCCTTTTAACACGAAAATATTTTTAACTTTAATTTAATATATCTATGTCCTTGGGACCATAATACAAAAGCATTGAAAACTGTTTTCTTATAAAAATGCTGAGATGCTCGAAAAATAAACTAATGAGATAAAAGCCAGATGCAACGTCTAACAGCAAATTTGAACCTTTCAAAAGCTGTTCGATTGGCCATCGAAGCCTTGCCAACCTCTGTTCCACTGGCATTATATATGAATGATTTGCTCAAGGTCTTCCAAACAAGAGCCAAATTGCCTAAAACTATGAAGATTGTAAAAGGTATTGATAAAAGCAAGGCTGAGAGTCAACCATTATTCCATTTATTTATCGACTTCAGCGCATGCCAAAAAAAAAAAAGATCCCATTGTTTTCATAAATTTTGTTAGCACTTGCTAAATGGTCGTTAACCATTCTTGTATCTCTTGTACATTTTGTATAATCGTACATCGTGTAACTCGTTTAAAAGTGCATAAATTATCTTTTTTCTATGATTTGTAATGTCACTATTGTGAGTGCCCAAACTATAGCGTATGATTATACATTGTCGTATTCCTAGAATGACTCGATCAAACTAGTGTTGGTTGGGTACTGACCTAGGAGTCAAAGTTTCATAATGCACAATGATATTTCTTCGAGAATCATTTTCTTCCTCTTTTTACGTCCAAAGAAAAAAAGTGAGATGGTTATTTTTTGTTGAGTACTCTGAGTTCTACTCTTTTTTTAAATCAAATATCCAAGTGTTGGTCACCTCAAAGTTCTATGGAGCCTTCAAAAAAAATTTGTTTCTTTACATAATTCGATAAATTAAAAGAAGTCATGTGATACTATTCTTGCAATAACGAAATACAAAGCGATGGAAAAAAAATTCGTGACACAAGTATCAAATTTGGAGATATTTAAGCTAGTAAACAAAATTAAAGAATTACAAAAAAAAAGGTTAAAAAAATAAACAATAAAATTCATATACGAGAGGCAACCAACAACCACATTTCTCTTTCTACACTCAAACAGAACTCAAATTAAGTGCAGCATAATAGGTACACCAATGTAGGTCAACTGGTAAAGCTTGCATGTGCTGAAAGGGGGAAAAATGGGCAGGGAATCAAGGCATAAGAAAGGGCCATGTGGTGCTGCTATTCATAAGCATTTCCAAAGAAATCTCAGTACTGTGCTTTACTTTCTCACTTTTGAGTTTAACTGGATCTCCTTTATAGAAGAGAATTCTTTCTCTCCTTTTCCCTTTTCCTTTTGTGTTGTCAGGAGGGCAACACTCAGCCTGTAAAAGTTATGAACTTTGAGCTACAAAGCATCAGCTCTAAAGTTCAAGAAAAATGCAGGGAATCAGGCATCTTCCAGCTGCTGGATAAGACAAAGAGATGCAATTCTAATTAAGGAAGGAACTGCCCAAGTTACCATCTTTAGTGTGAAGCTACATTTTCAAGAGGGGAGGCATCAATGGGCTCATGTGGCTTGACATCCACAACTTGTCTCAAAAAAGTTACCAAACCAAGAACTGATTTGGAAAATGGACTGTTGCTGGAAATATATTTTACAATGAGAACTTGGGCCTTAGCTTCCTTTGGTCACAAAGCTTTTCGATATGACTTCAAGAACGTGCAACCGGACTGCAACGAGAGGCTACATTCTCTCCATATAGCGACCATGAATGGGCTGCAAATCTTTGTTGATGCTAAAATTATGCTGCTAAGGCAAATCTTTATTGGGCCGTTAAAAGAAAGGCCTTATGTGTTGCTGGGTTTGTCGCTAAAAGTGTAGGAAACTTCTCACTGACCTCTTTTGGCTACGATTATTTGTGCCAAATGGGAGTTGTAGTCCTCGTTACAACAAAATGTTATGTGCCGTATTATTTTTGTCATTTAGCAGCATTTGAACAACGACAACTGCAGCTTGTCAACCTCAAGAATCCCAGTTCAATCCATAATTATCAATTCCATACTGCTACCGGAAATACTGATCGGCACGTATCAAATACAGCAAAAACTACCGTGTGTGTATATGTATACATATTTCATTTAGCTGCGTTTGTTCAACGACAACTGCAGCTCACCAACCTCAAGAATCTCAGTTCAATCGTCCATGGTTTGTCCTCATAAATTAGATCGCCGCAATTAACAAAATTATTTTTTTTCCTCAAAAAAATAGAGTGATCCAAAAAACATAAAAATAAGAGAAAACAAAGGATATGTTTCTTCAGTTCATCCTTTGGGCTGATAGTAGATCTGGGCTGTATAAGAGCAAGCCCATTACAGTGTCGATGCTTCTTTTCATCAGTCTGGTGGCCCGTTTAGAGGGTGCCTTTAGTGACTTAGAATGAACTAGTGCAAGTTTAGAGATAATCTTCTGAGCCTGGATCGAACTCTATGGGCCTGTGCTTACATAATAAGGCTCAACAAAATCCAAACTTTCAACTCATTGATTTGTCTTCGGGGAGCTCGTGACCTGGTTTTCAACCAGGCCTCAACAAAATCCAAACTTCAACTCATGCTCGTGGCCTGGTAGAGGCCACTACGACTTTGCCCAAAGGCCTTTTAGACCAATTCATAGAAGCGGATCAACTGCACTCTTAGGCCCAATTTGACGGTACTTTAGTCTCGAGTTCCTAGATCTTAAGGTATTGTAAGTTCTTGTTCTTTGAGGCATATCAGGCAATTCTTTAGGGGTAGTTTGGCATTAATGCCACCTTTAGATTGCCAAACAGAGCGTCATAGATCAAGATTATCATAGGAGGCTTAAAAAAAAAAAACCTCAATCAGAACTATTTAAGTTAGAATTGCAAAACCAAAAAAATGAAGCAAAGAAAAACCAACAAAAAATTAAGTTCATTATTAGGATAAAGTGTTTTGATATATGCGAGAATACACTCTTTTTTTCTTTTGGGCACACGTCCCTTGTATTGGACTAGAAAAATAGCAAAAAATATTTTTTCGAGATTTTGTCTAAGAGGAGTTCTATCACAATTAATGAGCCAAATTTGATCACAATTTATATTCCTCTTCTTGACAATAACTATTGGATCACCTCACGAGATTTGATAACATATTTGTGAAGTCCCAGATTGATTGTATATGGGGTATAATTCGGCTCTCAGAATTGATTTTGAGAATGCGTTTGAATGGACATCAACCTTTAACATGGTATCACAACCGCGTGTCAAGTCACACATCACCAATACATGGAGTTTGGGATCGGTGACTTTTAGATTGGACGCCATGCACTGACAATAGCACGATGGAGGTGGACATAAAAGCTAATTAGTAACCTAATATGAATAAAAGGAATTGCACTAGAAATAATTAGGCTGAGCATCCGAACCTATGAAACCGAACCGTCCAATTTAACTAATCACATATCAACCAGACAAAACGATTGGTTTGGTTAAGTTTCTGAAAAACAAAACATTCAGTTCACAATTCGATTTTAATTTTTCGAACAAGTTAAAACCAAACAAAATGGAACCTAACATATGTGCATTAGAAAACTATTTTAATTGTAGTCCAGCCCAACTTTAATTATTTTCTACGATGGATCTCTTATAACTTTTGTTCCAATTTCTAAAGATATTTTAGTAGTCATACGGAATTATAAAGGCCAACAGTTGAGAACAGTCCAAAAAGTTCAAAATTTGACTTAAGGCCCAAATTGGTCAAAATCATCTCAACCGTTCCGTTCAAACGGCTAAAACTGAACTAGTGAAACTGTATCGTTCAACTTCGTGTGGTTCTTTTTCTTTCAAATTGACGCCGGTAGTTTCGATTTTGTATTCGGTCTCCAAAATTAAACTAATCGAACCTTGCCCACCTTTCAAAAACTGACATTGCACGTGTGCATCTCTTCAATCATGCTATCCTTTGGTGGGCTAGCTGGGTTTTGTATGGTGTTCCCTAACCAACTGACCCTCTCTGGCTCTTGGTTGGCTTCTAAATGAATACTGGTAACAAAGCTAACGACATGCGAGTTTAAGAGACAAGATCTTACACTACTGGAGGGTGAGTGTGTGTGTGGACAGAATGAAAAGAGTCAATGCAGGCCATGAACACGAAGGACCATGGTTGGGGCATTCGATTCTTCAAAGTCTTGTCCATAAACAACCACTTACTGAACCATGTGAATGTCTGTTTTTCCGATGGGACTCACAATGTCGCCCACTTTTATGGGCACAAACAACTGGAGTAAACTATAGAGTCATATGTGGAGCTATATACCCCATGTCTCTGATCATTCTTTATTCTTTCCGGTGGTTGAAGATGTATATGTTTGCTTGGTATTTGTGTTTGTGTTTGTGGCTAGTGGCTAGGTGGTGTTTGTTATAGATAGCCACTTACTTTGTACTGTTCACGATTATACCAAAAACCGTGAGCTTTGCCTCATTGCTCACAACTGTAAATATACTGCTTTGCCTCATTCCTAGCGTCTGTAAATATTTTATACTTGACCGCTAAAGTCTCACATCGCATTGAATATGTATGGAGATCCGATCGATTTTTTAACCTAATGGGTTTCTCCTCTTCTTTACTTTTGAATTTGCCATCAGGCTCTAACATGGGGTTGAAAATGGTTCGAATATGTAGTGGGCTTTCGTATGGTCTTCGGGTCCCTACCTTGCTGCTTCTTTCGGATTTACAATGCGCTTTACTCGGCTCGAGTTTTAAAATTACCACATATGTCACACTACGCGTGAGAGTGAGTGTTAAAGTTCCATCGATTATACGTGAGATTATTATCGGTACTTATACCATGCTTTGGGTTAGAGACCAGATTTTAACAGGCCACACCCTCCTTCAAAAAAATGGACTAATATGATGTTCCACATCGTTAAAAAATAGAGACATTCACTAGTTTTTACAACTTTAATTTTCGGTTGAGGACAAAAATGGATTAATTTAGACGAAACAAATTTTCAGGCTATTTTTGCATGTACAAAAAAACCTAGATACAACAAGTATTGAGACTTAAAAGTAAAAAATTGTCTCTAATCTTTCAGTGACAAATATTTCTTCTCACAGGAGTCATCACAAGAGACACTTGGTGACAACCTCGGAATGTTGTTACTTTAAGGCCATCACAAATGACGTATATTTAGTAACAATGTCTCTTTCATAAAGACGAGAGTACTTTATAAGACAACCACGTAAATCGCTGGTGCATCATACACTACAAGAAAAACAGTTTTTTTCGACGGACTTTTAGCGACGGATTCGAATCGGTCGCTAAAAGTAACTTTTACCGACGAATTTTCCGTCAGTAAAGGTCCGTTGTTAAAAAAACTTTTTCGAGGGATTTTTCGTCGGTAAAGATCTTTAGCGACGGATCTTTAGCGACGGACTTTTACCGACGGAATATTCCGTCGCTAATATTTATTTTGGGGAAAATAGGGAATGACCCCCTACTTACACGTTGTGCGATTTGCCCCCTCCACTTCAAAATTAACTACTAAACCCCCCCCCCCCCCCACCACCACACTTACAGAAATTGGGCACCTTAGACGGGTTCGTTATGAATAGTGTGAAATGACCAAAATACCCTTATTTCTTTATTAGTTAATGACCCCATGTACTATACACGGTGTGCAATTTCCCCCCCTCAACTTCAAAATTAACCACTACACCTCCTTACATTTACAGAAATTGGTCACCTTAGATGGAATCCGTTAAATTTAAATGACAATTTTGCCCATGACCCTCCCCCCTACCCGTTAGACCAGTCCCCCACCCCATTCTACGTTACCAGATTCACCGCAAACAAGGGATTGCCACAATCTGCACCTCCTCCTCTGGTCAACCCCGCTACAATTGGTAATTCACTGAACACAACCACTGGTCTTTTTCTCCGACCACCAGGGAGTTACAAAAAAAAGGAACCACGGTTGCCGTTGGTATATCACCGGCGCAACAACTACCATGATCAGCATCACAGTAACCACCATTCTGGCCAACTCCCCCAACTTTATACTGTCCGGCTACACATCGTCGTGAGTTGCCTCCTCGCTGCCATTTCCCACCACCTTGCGTCTGCAAGCCAGTGGGGCTTCTTCATCAGCCACCAACCGACTGGCGCAATCAACACCGGTAACATCAATCCCCGCCGCCTCTACCGCTCGCCGACACACAGGGGTGGAGCTACGTATGAACGGGGGGCTAATGTACCCCCTCACCTGCGACGGTCACTCACCTGCGACGGTCGACGGCGACACGCGGACACGGCAGGGGCTCCTGCCTCCTTGAGTCGACTCTCTATTGAGCTCGGCTCAGATCTGGAACGAGTGGAGCCGTGGACGCGCCAATCTGGAAGTATAAATGATCGGTGAACGGCGACGGCGAAGCGAGGACTCCACCGGCCAAGAACCCACTGCCGGCGAAATTCAGAAATTCAGATTTTTTATAAAAAATATAGAAAATACTTTTAGCGACGGAATTTTCCGTCGCTAAAAGTAAATAATTCCGTCGATAAAAGTAATTTTTTTCGACGGATGACATAATTCCGTCGCTAATCTTTTAGCAACGGGGTTATAGGCAACGGACTTTTAGCGACGAGGTGTCCGTCGCTAAAAGTCTTTGGCGACGGATTTAGGGTTTTAGCGACGGAAATATGAGTTGCTAAAAGTTCTTTTTCTTGTAGTGTGCATGTGTTTGTATTTTATGCGTTGATCCGTCCCTTTTGATTCAGAACGAAATTTTTTACAATAGATCGACGGAGGTGGAAAAGGAACATTCTGCACCATCATTTGCTACTGTCTAACTGAATGTCCAAGGCAATTTGCTAAACACCTTGTACACAAGCAGTGCAGAAAAATGTGACACATGAGCCACAACATGAGCATGCCTCATGATTAGTTCACACTTTAGTAACATCCAGTATTTGGAAACAAACTTGTGAGACCTGCATCATGTCAAAAATCAAGTCAAGTGCTCTTATTACAGCTTTATTAAAGCCAACAGCAAACTGTCCAAAGTTCCACAACACATTCTCGTTATGCTGCATGCATAATTTCTTTCGCCCTTAATTCACACATCTCAAATTAAAATCGCGAGGGTTGCGAAACACTTCTACGTTTTGCATTGCGCGTATCGGCAGTTACTAATCTGTTAAGTGTATGGGATCCGCGAAGTAACGCTTTTTTGAAGAAATTAGGGCTATTTTTCCTTATTTGTGAGTTATATTGTTCTCAGGTATGTTATTTCAGATACCATAAATACTCTCTTTTCTTTAGCTTAAAGGTGCCCGGATACTTAGCCTCTGCTCCTCTGTGAGGTCGGTGCATGGGGGGCCTCTATGATAGTTTCATGAATCAAGCTCTATGATTACCTGTTCTTTTCTTTGAGTATGAGCATATGCCAGGCATATTTCCAAGTTTTGAATCACATTGTGCAAGTCCCACCTACGATTGTTCCATGGGATCTATACACGGATGAACTCATATAAATTTGTGTATCTGGGACTGGTTCACAGGTTTTTTGCCACTTTTGGTTGCTAAACAACATGACCCGGCCACATGTGAATTCTTTTAGTTATTTGACGTTTATTTTGTCGCTAAAGGTCTCTTGAGCATCGCTAAATCGTCACTTTAGCGACAACTAAAGCTCAAATACTAAATTTGGAGCTCAAATACCACTTGCCTTTTTATTTCTACAAATTTAAACAAGAGTATACTTTTGGAAGATTAGGATCTTTAGCGGTTAGGGAGAACTCCAGAGATGCATTTGGTCGCTAAAACTTTTTATTTATAGCTGAAAGCATAGCTCACACAAATTTCTAGCAATAAAAAAAAACCTTTTAGCAACCAATTTTGCAACTCTAGAGAGAGTTCTCTAAATTTGTTTGACCCTCAATGTTCCAAAAGAAGAACAACAATCGTCAATGAACTTTCCTGCTGTACTCTTCCAAAATGAACAGACAATGTTATTAAAAATCAAGACTGTAATGATTGTGAACTCCAGAGCAAAATGGGATAAAGATGGCACGTATAAGATCCTTAAGATCTCGTCATCAAGTTAAGTGTTTCCTCTGAATTGTTATCTTAACCTCCCAAGTGCCTGTCTTTTTTCCTTTAACTTTGAACTTGATCATGCTGCTTTATTAAAGGTGATATGATCTTGCAACAATTATCGTAAAAATCATGCCGAAGACAGAAGAATTTCCCTGTATGTCTCGGCGGTGATGTGAAAAGGGTAACAAACGTGTCTTTGTCAAAAATCTCTTTGGAATGTCTGCCATATAAACGCTTAACTTTTGCACATTTTGACTTTCAAAACAAGAAGTACCGAGGAGTTTCTCATAAGTTTTGTAACATTCTCAAATGAGTTTAATATGACCGACTCTTTTAACATCGCAAGGCAATCGAAGGTTCGTAAGCTAACTTCATGGTTTCCTTCATGGTTAAAGCATTTTCTTAAATTTTGTTCTTACCATTCAAATAAAAAGGAGAAAAAAGAAAACTTAAATTGCCAAAAGGATTACAATTCAAATGAACTTGGTTCTCACTGTCAAAGCACGGAGGAGAGTGTGAATTATAAGCCCAACACAAAGGAAAAAAGTAGCAGCATATTCATTCACGTCAAACCGAGGAATCAAATACGAGGGCAGGCTTATGATGATTGGATTAGTGCACTAATCATGAAGACAAGCATGTAATCTGTCCTTGTATGAGTGTATGAGGCCACTCACTTTCCGGCTTAATCTTCCCTTATTCCACAGTCAGTCAATAACAAAAAAGCTAGAAAAGCTGAGGCAAAGTTTGGTGCTTTTACACTCATCCTGCCGATCCATGCGTTGTACGCGAATCTTTGACAAACACAAGAGGGTGGGAAGTTTAGGGATTCGAGCTCACTCTCATCATTTACCAACTACTACGTCAACTGTAATTCTGGGCCCCTTCAAAAAGTTGTCTTGGAGCGCAAAATATTCGACTCTAAAGCAGTAATACTCATTATCTAGAACCGTTAGATATAATGTTGTTGAGATATCAATTTCACGTTAGTTAAATAATGATTAGCAATTCACTATATAGGCCTTATGTGTCTCCCTCCTCATTGCAAATTGGTTTTGAGTTGAATATTATCATATGATATCAGAGTCGATCGATCTAAACTCGGCAGACAAGTCCAAACTAAATCCTTCGCCACCCAGTTTAATTCATCCACGTATATGTTCCACTCAAAAGAAGTTTGGGTACACATGATGAGGCGTGTTGAGATAGGTGAATAATACTAACAATTTAATACATAAGTCTCGTGAAAATTCCTCCTCGTTGTCGATTAGTTTTAGGTTAAATGATTTCACAATGTAAAGTAACTCTTTACTTACTTTAATTCATCACCTTATCACATCAGCTGTCTGCTGATTTATCGGTACTAATTAATTTAGACCAACGCTTTGGATTATTAAGGGTGGCGTGAAGAATCCTAAACTAAATGGAGTCACTTACGTGAAATGGACCTAGACCACATTCGTCCGCGGTTAAAGCACAAAGTCCCCACGGGCCAGCAGGTAGCAAATATAGAAGAGCTGAGGGGGACATGATCAAGATGCCAGTTCATTTTGGGGAAATGAAGGTCCCTATAGCAACGTGAATGATACAAAGATATTTTTGTGACACAGAAACAAACCCTATTTTAATCAAAAAAAAAGAAACAAACCCTATGCTACACTTTAGACCTGAGGGCCATCAACTGTATCACATCGAGAATCGTTGGTCTGGGTTGTGGGGTGTGCATGCATCCGTGTGCGCTAATACGTACAAAGTTTAAGAAACAAAAATGTGAGAAGGGTTCGCAAATTGCAGCAGCAGTGGAGGGACAGAGAGTGATCGGACAGAGGCCGTGTGTGCATGCATTTGCAGCTCTATCAGTACGTATCACAACAGTATTCCAGCACATTACAGAAGACAATAAGTACACGAACACACACAAACACACACACACAGGTACATGTTTACGTGTATATATATACGCCAATATATACATGAATAAATCTAAATAGCATTTAGTGGCACTTGTTAATAACGCAATTTGTAACCCTTAGTCGCAAAAGTAGAGTGAGAGAGTTTCATTTTGAAGTGTAGTGAGTTCCGTAAAATTGAACTTATTAGTAGATATGTATAATGTATGTTGATCATCGAAAAAATGTTTAGCTGCAATCGTTGTTGGAGGTAGGGATGGCAATATGGGATGCCCGCCCCGCCCAAACCCAAGTTTCCCGTTACCTATTTGCCTCATCTTTGATCCCCCCGTCTCATTTTGATTCAAGCCTCCCCACTTGACCCAAGTGAATATGGGTCGACCCGTTTAGTTTCTAATTATTTTAAATTAGTCATATCTTTTAAAAAAAGGAATATTTTCCTTACTCTGGTTGATGGTGGCAGTGGTCAAAGCTAGCAGGCAGGGGCAAATGCAGCGGCAGCAAGTGCCGGAGTTGGCTATCCGCGTCACGACAAAGGTCGATAGCGGGTGTGGCCGTTGGCTTTAGTCTGAGGTTGTCGTGGACCGACGTTGGCACCAACTGTCGTTAGCTTTACGCTTGCAACCAAGATTAAAACAATGTTTCCAATATACAAAAGCCTATCTAGTCCTCACGGTCACAACTAATATGTAAAATCTGACTATTAGTGACAAAAGAAGTGTATGCCAAGATGGTATAAACCTCCTCACCCAACGTACAGATATCCTGCGTGTGGTCTCCAGGTAGCTAGGGTTTAAGTGCATCCACAGAGCGGAGCTAATGTCTCGGCTGCAACCGCTGCCTTGACCGGCCATTATCATGACTATGTCAAGTCCATTCCATGTTCCTTCGATTCTTGGAAGTTAATTCATTTGCGCCAAGAGAACTTTATTATGTATGGACCTTCATAAATTTCTGTATTCTCCAAAAATATCAAAGACGACCAAAGCATATCTCTTTGTTCCTCTGGAAATTTTACTGTCAGTAAAGTGTGGCCCTCTTGTCATTTGGCTTCTTCTCCTTGTAACCCTTGTCTCCCCTCACCACAAAGATTATATTCTCTGCGCACACAAGCGCAAAGAATGATCTAAATCTTGGAAAAGAAAAGCTGTGTAGTGGTGTAACTGAGCTATCCCAGATGGCATCAAGCACCCACTAGGAAGTCACCTTCTTTTTCATGATACGAAGAAATTACCCGCACTCTAAGTGAGAGTCACCAACATGCATTCTTTTCTGAATAACTGCGTAAAAATATAGCATCTGTTTTCTTAGCTCAATTATCGCATTCTCTAGGGAATAAATCTTCACGGGTCTCGCGCTTTTCGTGCTCACAATTATTCCGTTCAGCATTTGCCGTAAACGGAATCTTCACTTTAGGTAATTTCCTTTGTCACTTTTCAACAATGAACAAAAAGTTTCATTACAAAGGGTTGGCTCAAGGTCAAAAAAAAAATAATGAAAATACTTTGATCATGTTTCAATTGACTAGACAAGTAAAACATGTGCCTTCTTTTTTCTCCCTTTTTTTTTTTTTTGGCTGTTGGTACAATTTCTATCATATTGTGCTATAATAATGGACAGGTCAGACCAGGGTCACCACACAATTATGAAACTGTACTACTATACATACAGAGCCCAACTGTCCAAGCCCATAGGGAGGAGAGAGGGTGGAGCCCACAGAAGCAATCTGGAGGGCCCACATGTCGATTGGCCACCCCGTTGGGCGGCACGGATGGAGACCCTCCTGGTACAGCGTTGCCGTTGTGGATCGTGCATCATGCGGTGGGCTCCAGCCCAAGCCCACGGCCCTTTTACCTGTTTCCAACTCCGCCCCGTCAGCACATCGCCCTCCGCTGTCCGTTGTAATTACGAGACTGCCACTCTTCGGAAGGGGACCAAAACGGGTGGTGCTCGGCGATTGGCGCCGGTCCAGCCAAGACAAGTTTGGGTCGTAGTCCCTGGCGGACATTGGTGGAACCCAAAGGGGCTCCTTTCTTGGTCATTGGTGGACATTGATTGAGCCAATACGTAGATTGGGTCATCATCTTCTCCCCTAAGCTGATAATTTCCCAAATTCTCTAGACATTTTGGTCCACAATCCTTGTTGGAATGGTTCGATTGCCATCCAATCCAATAAACCCTTTAATCTCTAAAGTTCTAAGCTAAGCTTACTCGTTCGAGCTTGAGATCGGTTTCTCGATAAAGATATGGATGTTAAAAAAGAAAAATTGAGCTCAAATACCGAACTCAATCAAGATATAAAATTAATTTGTATTTTTTGTTATTTGGAAGTGAGACTAATTCAACATATGGTACGGTTAGCAGATTAAGCATACCGTTATTTGAGAAGATATTCGAAAAGTACAAGGCCCTTTATGGCCAAGCGGCTTCCTCAATGTGGCCAAAATTAGAGAAAAGGGGTGTTATTTTTTGCCAAAGAATAATCAGCAATTATAAAAGTCACAAACATCAATATCTTATCCGTCGTCAGTGACATGGGATCTGAATTATCCGTTTGATCACACCTTCAATATCACGAGGACGAACGTATAGCCAAAGTTATTGCTCTTTACGAACGGAGATGACTTTTCTTCCCTCCTAGCAATCGTGGTCATAAATAAATGCTTGCACTAGATTGTTGACAACTCTGATAGATGGATTGGAGGTGAATAAAAGTATTATCCTTTGACTTTAGTCTTGACAAACACAGTTTGTTATTGCATGATGCTACTCAACCAAGTCCAAAGTCACTCAAATACGAACAATATTAAAACCAATCAAATTGGCTGAAAATGAAATCTCTGAAGAAGTGAGATCTCCCACCTTGGTGTAGGTTGACCAAGTAGCCAAAATAGGATTGCACCCCAATTAGGTCTTGACAAAATCTTAGTTTCACACACTATCCAAATGCCACATACTATATGTTAGTTGTCCGTAGGTTTGTTGAGCAATCAACTGGGCCCCAAAATAAATTCATGATTTTAGTTCACCAAACACCTGATCAGAGAAAATACAATACCTACTAGACACACACACATTGCCAATAAATAAACACCTCTTTTCAGATTTCAAGAGAGGAATTAATCATCCCTCAAGTAGCCCTGGAAAGCGTAATATATGAAGCATTAAATAATAGTCTTACTCAAAGTGTAACGTTTAAAAAAGAATCTCGAATTGTTTGACGAATTCAGATTTATTTAGTTTAAGACGACACGTCTTATTTTCAACAAAAGAGTCATGGAAAGCGAGGGCGCTAAATCGATTATTCGAGTGTTGAGATCCATTCGATTGGCAAGTGTGATCGATTCATAGTCTTTCGATCACAACCCATGAACCCATATACATGCAAGGATCGGTGACTGAGGAGCATAGTCAAGACGTTACGATAAAAGGATAGCGGCTAATGCTCACTTGACAAACACCTTCAACTGCTACATTAAAGGAGTTTTAGCAGTAAATAAAACCAGCACTTTGCAACCAGTAGCCCCTTATCACTTCAACATGCCTCCCAGGATTTTTATATCATATAAAATTGGATTGTATTATTAAGTGGCCATGGCCCTAATGCCATAAATGCATGAAAGGGTACTTCTGTAATTTGGGGAAAACGGAAGGGGCAGTCTTGATCTAGGTTATTTATATATGTTGGACTTGAGGCCCATAGGTGAGAAAAATAGACTTTGAAAGCCATCTTTGATAGCGATACACAACACATCCTATTCCTCTTTTTAGCATCTCTTTATCTCCCACCACTTTTTTTTTTCTATTCTTTCCATAAACATTATTTATACACCATACTTTATACCTAAAAATACCTACTTTTAGACTTTGGTATACCATGATGTTCAAATTATTTTTCCTGTCATGTTAACGTGTGTTACACAAGTACACCGTTACAGAGTGACGAAGCGTTCAATATTGAAGCGATCACGATAGATATCAAGAACACAGAATACTTTGAAACATGAACGAATGATAAAAGTCGATAGAAGGTCTTAAAAATACCGCGAAAAGCGTTCGCGTTTACTGGTATGATCAAGCGCGAATAGCCTTTACGTATTATATGGAGTGGGCTATATTAAGATGAGTAGAGCGGCGTACGATGTTGAGTATAAAATAGTGTTTGACTAAAATAATCAAGGAAGGGGGAGTAGCATTCCATAATGAAAAGAAATGGTGTGGCAATGATGAGGAGCAAGGACGGAAGTGGGCGCAGGATAAGCACGTGGGCGTCGCCTTTCCTCTCAATTGCTAGCACGCTGGCATGCCCAACAGAGCTTAGCTAGCTCAATGCTGCAGCTAAATTGAGCCCACAGAAATTTCTTGAAGTTAACGCAGCAGCTTTCAAAACGCTGTAGTTTTGATTTTGAAGTTCCGGCGAATGATTGCCATATTTGTTTACTTGAAGGGTATCAAACAACCTTAAAAATTTCAGGTTGGGGTCTTACTTTATTGTCTATTTCCAATTTGGGTAACGCTATTTATGTTTTCTGATACATGATTGGTGTGTTTTGTGTTTTTACTAAGTTTTGTTTTGATATACTTGTATGGATACGTTGATCTTTATGGGATATGGGTACCTTTGAATCTTTATGTGCATGTCCAAATCAGATGGGGCATGGAATTGGACTGAAGTGACAGAGAATTTGGACTTCGGATTCTTTGATCTTCTGGGTTTCTCTAAGTCTGGTGGCCTAATGATGATTTATACAAATTGCGTATATAGATGTCACATATACTAACCAGACCTCTAAGAATACCTTGGTTTTTGCATTCTCTCTCCTCCTTGGAAATTTTCCCTTCTTATTTTGCCCCACTTAACTGAGACTCTTTTTCTTCATTGGGTGGAGGTTTGTTTGGTTTGATCTTCTTTTTTTATGTTTGGTAACCAAAAACAGGGAATTGGTGTTCTAAAATTTGGTCTGATTTCAACATCATCAACTGGTTGCTGTTGGAGGAAGAACCTTTTATGAGTCAGGCAGTTGGTTTCATCTTACTCAACCATGCTGAAGCGTACTTGATGATTGCTTCACGTTGAGAAGAAGATAAGAAGCTCAGATATGAAGTTTATGAAGCTTGGATCGCGGCCGGATACTTTCTTTACTTCGGAGGGTGTAAGGTAAGAATACTACTTGTTACAGGGGAAGATTTCTAAAGAAATTTTGTTACAACCCAGATAAGATTCATTAAAGTGGTGGGATTGCAGCAGAATCGGGTTGTAGCAAGATTTGTCCTTTAGTTTATTTATGCACAAGGGCTATGTCAAGGTTTCTTTCATTAATGCAGGTCTGTATCCTCGGAGGTTTCTAGTGATCTTATAGTTCAAGTTAAAGGAAATAGATATATGCTTCACAAGGTAACTTTCTCAGTGATCCATTTCTACACAATATGTAAGGGAAGAAATTTTGGATAACTATGGCAATGAATTTCACAGTGACCATGGTTTTTGTTAAGTTGATTGAATTGGATTGTTATGTTCTCGCAGTTTCCTCTGCTCTCCAAGTGCTTGCGCCTCCAGAGGTTATGCTCGGAATGTCCTGAATCCTCCCCACATCAAATAGTCCAACTCCCTGATTTCCCTGGTGGGATTGAGGCATTTGAATTATGTGCGAAATTCTGCTATGGTATGACAATCACTGTCAGTGCCTTGAACATTGTGTCGGTGCGATGCGCTGCGGAATACCTCCAGATGACAGAGGATGTTGAGAAGGGGAACCTGATATACAAGCTTGAAGTTTTCTTCAATTCTTGCGTACTCCATGGATGGAAAGACTCGATTGTGACCTTACAAAGCACCAAAGCCTTTTCTATGTGGTCAGAAGACCTCGGTATCACGAGCAGATGCATTGAAGCTGTTGCTGCAAAAGTTCACGCTCACCCCTCGAAGGTGAATTTGTCACACAGTTATTCAAGAAGAGGTAGGGACGATGTATCCTCGTGTAACGGAACAGAGAGTCATAGGTACAAACCTACAAACAAGGGCTGGTGGGCTGAAGATTTAGCAGAATTGAGTATAGACTTGTACTGGAGAACAATGATAGCCATTAAATCTGGGGGGTGTATACCCTCCAGTCTCATTGGCGATGCACTGCGGATCTATGCATCTCGATGGCTGCCACATGTATCGAGGAACATGAATTTCGAAAAGCAAGTGGAACGTGACCTTGAAACGGATTCTGTCGGTGAGCTAACTTCAAAGCCTAGGCTGCTCTTAGAATCTATTGTCAGCTTACTGCCACTGGAGAGAGGAGCTGTTTCTTGCAGCTTCCTGCTTAAACTGTTGAAGGCAGCTAATATACTTAAGGCTTCATCTTCTTCCAAGGTGGAATTGGCAAGAAGAGTTGGAATTCAGTTAGAGGAAGCAACAGTTGGTGATCTGTTGATACCCTCTCCATGGTACACAGGTGACACAATATATGATGTTGACATAGTCATGACCATAGTAGAGCAGTTCATGTTACAAGGGCAGAGTCCCCCAACTAGTCCTCCCAGAACCAAGGGACATTTCTATGAGAGGAGAAGAAGGTCTCGGTCGGCAGAGAATGTTGATTTTGAGTTCCAAGAGAGTAGGAGGTCATCTTCAGCGTCTCATAGCTCCAAATTGAAGGTGGCAAAACTTGTGGATGGATATCTGCAAGAGATAGCCCGAGATGAGAATCTGCCTATGTCAAAGTTCATTGCTCTAGCTGAGGCTATTCCAGATTTTGCAAGGCTCGACCATGATGATCTATACAGAGCCATTGACATTTATCTCAAGGTAAATTACCTATCACATCATACACAAATTCTAATTTGATTATACATATTTGTTCTTTCCATTATAATATGATTTCACCATTTTTTAAAACTATTTCAGTGGTTAGGAATTTTTACGGATAACCCACTCCCTTGACTATTGATCATGTCACATCTGGGTTTTGGTAATTCTTAATGACTAGGATTTGATTGACTTCCTAATTTGCATGATTAATCGCAATCCTGCGTTCCATAACTGCAATTTATGTCAATTAAGTAGGTAGGAAACATGAATTATGTGCATGAGTTTTCGGTTTCATTGGTCCCTACTGCTTACCTGTTATCACCTATTCTGCGAAAATCTATCTTACCAACCTTATGTTTTGGCAAGCAAAAAGTTAACCACATGAAAAACCTGTTTGATATCGTAGCTCCTGCACCTCATCATTATCTTTATTCAGCTGAGGCCTAATGCAATGCTCGATTTTTAATGCCAAACATCCAGGGACACTTGGACCTCAACAAGAGTGAAAGAAAACGCATTTGCCGAGTCCTGGACTGCAAAAAGTTGTCTATGGAGGCCTGCGTTCATGCAGCTCAAAACGAGTTACTCCCACTACGAGTGGTGGTCCAAGTTCTCTTCTTTGAGCAAGCTCGAGCTGCCATGTCTAGTGGTGGCCACTTGACCGAGTTGCCTAGCAACATTAAGGCACTTCTAGCTGCACACCATGATCCATCAAGGCCTCCGGGGTCAATAAGCACGAGTAAAACTGTGCCAGCGGATGACCAATGGAGTGTCTCAGGCCTCAAGTCACCAAAGTCGAACATCTCAACACTAAGGATGAAGCTGGCAGAGGATGATGACATAGATGAAAATTTCCCGAATGGAATCGGGAAATCCTCTAGGATCAAGTCATTATGTTCACTTCCTAATCGACCCAAAAAAATGTTCAGTAAGTTATGGACCATCAACAGAAGTGCCACCGAAAAGAACTAGATACACTTTGTTTAATTTTCTGTTATTCGAATGGTAACCTATACTGTACCCTTTCTTTTTGGCTCCTGCAAGATGCCTTGTAATATCTAGGAAAACCAGTAACTGTGCATTTGTTGGTGTAATCTATGCTAATAAAAAGCAAAGTTTCCGAGATACAATAGAGGAATTCTCTTTGGTGAACCACCTTTAAGTTTTTGATATTGTCTGAGCACAGGGCCATAAGTGATCTGCTTGTCTATTGGTAGGCAACCTGTCTTTATCTCATCGTTGCAGCTTCAATTCTGTGTCTGTTCATCTCTTTTACATGCTAAATTCTGGAAATACTTGTTGGATTGAGAGAGTATATTTATGAGAACAACATATTGGCTGCAGCGATCACGATTTTGCACAGAAACTATTTCAGCCTCTGTGCTTAAGCGCGTAGACTTGTTAAAGCTTGAAAACATTTTGCAAGAACCAGAAAAACCTGGAAAGTCTGCATTATTGGCATTTAGTAGGAATTGTCTCCTTCGTTTTCAGTAGGACTGTCTACCTGTACGGATCATTCTTAACACATGTGAGCTGGCTGGTACAATCAAGTTGATATATTCTGTCCTTGTAGAGCCTTTCAATATTTCAGATGCTCCTCAGTACTGCTGTCATCCCATTTTCTTTCCACATGAACATTCTCTCAATTTGGTTGTCCTACCAACTTATTCATCAAGATCAGTTGCACTACTTAAAGTTCAGTTCTGGTTTGTCATATATTCTGGTTTAAATTCTCATACCCCAATCAGCTGTTCAGTGTGTCAGTAGATCGGCTACATTCCCATAATTTTACCTTGTAAGAATGGAATATAGTATTAGTGAAGCACATTGAACATTTGTGGAGTACATTCTTCATCTATAGGCATAATATCCGCAAAAAGCCTGATTATACTCCACTTATTTTTCTTCTTATTGCCACCATTAGTCAGAAAAGCTCCATGTTTGTGCGCGCATCCTATTAAGAAGTATAAATATATGTTCGATGTGTACAAGAATCAGTGGACCGTCGGACATCTGAGCAGTCAAAACCGGATGACCGATTGTCAAGGTGAACTTGGAATGCCATAGTTATCATCAACCTACAAGAAACCCGACTTAGAAGGCTCATTGAGCATACAGCTTATCCCTCGATTACAAATTTCATCTTCGACGGAAGTCGTGGGCTTCTAGTGGTTTTGGGCAATATTGGGAATTTTCTATTCCAATTTTTTCCCGTAGTTTATATGGGCTCGAAATAGCCTGAAATTTTTATAATTGTACTTCCACATTCCATTCCACAACGTTACGGCCATGTCTTGGCTAGCATTTTCTTCATTTTCGTTTTTCATGTTTTGGGGAAGAAGAAAAGATTGAATCAGCTCAATGTTTCGTCAAACGATAAAAGATCTAGAGATAGAGGTCGTTTGGAATCAAACACAAGGTAGAATTCCTTGGGCTTTGCAAAAATGCGAGTAAATCAGCTCAAGAATGAAGAAGGCAAGGCAACCCTCAAAAAGTTGGCCAAGGAAGATTTCCATCCTCGATTGCTTGCAACTCCTAGCACAAAATCATTATGTCGAACTGTGTCAGCCGTGGCCCAAAATGAGGCATGAGAGAGCAGACAAATAATCTTCGTTGCGTTTTTAGCGGCACTTTTGATTGCATTTCATCAACTATTTATCACTTATAACTTACTAGCCCAAAAACCCGTGTCAAGCATGATACAGTCTTACTAGTAGCTATCTACTTTAGAAGCAAAATCTAAATTTTCATGGTTATTTTGATAAAAATAGTCACGTTTATCTTTAATAGGTGGAGTTCTTTTTATCAGAATAAATTGATTAGAAGTTTATTTTATACTTAAAAAAAAATAGACTTCATTGGTGAAAATATGCGGAGAATATATTGAGATAAATTGTTTTTACATGTGACATTTTTATTGTGTTTGTGGTAAGTATCTTTTGCAAAAAATTTATACATTTGAATAGCATGTCCATAACATCAGCTAAATAGCACCTTCATTATTCTGACAGAGAAAATTTTAGTCTATATATTTGTCATACCATAGGTTTTAAAAGTTAACTAACTTGACTAATTACGATGAGGTGACACTTTTAGAAGCAAATAGAATCCATAAAAAAAAAATATGTAGAAAAAATAGTAAAATCAATATGTTACTGCATGAGGCAATTATGTAAGATTTACAAAGTTTAACCAACATAACTAACTATGGTAACTTAAATCCTCATAGCAAACTAACTGTTGAACAAAATTTAACAACCAATTTTAAAAAAATATTTAATAACCATGTTATTAACCTAGATTTATCTTCAAAATACTAAGATTTTCAATTTAAGTTGGAGAACTTATTACATAACTTGATTCAACAATAGCTAACTTGCTTTTGTTTTATGTGTAATATATATATATAATGTGTGTGTGTGTGTGTTATTAATTTAGAACTTTAAAGTTGCTTAAAACTGAATAACAGTAAAATAATGACAACATTAAAAATTGTTGGTTCTTATTTTCTTCCAAATAAGTTTATTTAATTGCTCATGCTTTATAAACTACACAATGCAGTAACTTTGCGGATTACTGCTGTTTTGGAAGTTTTTGGAGCATATATCGATATCTACAACCACGAATGTTTGTATACGCATCACAAATGATGTCTTGGCTAAAAGATAAAAGTCCCACTATTGCACATTTTGATAATGATGTATTAAAAAAAATTCCTACAATTATTTTCAGATATTATAAGCTTTTAATACTAGTTGATATTTTAAAAAAATTAAAAAATTTACTATTCTTCTTAAAATCTCAAATGTGGGTTTTTTTTTTATTTATGTATTCAATGTTAGTATTTTGGACAGATTGTATTTAAAAATGTTATCAGATGATAAAATTAAGGAGCTCATAAAAAAATAGTTTGTCTATAATTTAAATATACCATAATGGTATAAAAGTTGAATGAATACAAACAATGTCTAGTTTTTTCTATGAAATCTCCTACGTAATACGGAGTAGTTATTTTACAGGTAACAATTTCATGTTAGAGAATTTTATTTAATATATCATAGTTTTCAATAAAATCCTAATAGGTGTCCTTACTAGTTACATACAAACTTCAAATATTTGAAGTGGTTTCGAATTGCTCGAGTCTTACTAATTTAGATGCTTTGAAAACTATTTATGCCCAAAAAAACCTAACTGTAAAATTAAGGACCACATCTAGAATTAATTTAAGAGATCTTTAGCAATACTAATATCTTCAGTATGTAGTTTTTCTTGTAAATCCTATGTCACATTGAAAATATAATGTGGTAATGTATCGCGTCAAGAAGCTATCATTGTATTTCTTCCTTTAGTTATCAAATATAATGGCCCAGGAATCCGAGCCAAGCTCGGTCAATTAACAAAATATGTATAAAACTGTAAGCATATAATATTTCATACTGCATAACATAAATAAATAAATAAAAGATTAACATCTTATAATATTCTTAATTTTGCTAAAACTATGATTGTTGGTAAGAAAGATTCTGCCTATAAAATGCTTGTATCAAACTATAAAATAAGATTGGTGCCTAAATTTTTGTTTGATATGATCAGAACTGCAATTCAATTCATATGATCCGTTGGTATAGGATTCAAACTCGGAACCTTGAGGTTATTGCTCAAGGTCATTTACCACTTCACCTACCCCTTTGGGTTCATTCAGAAAGTGAATGAATCGTGGAGTCCCAAGCGTAGAGATACGGGGGATAATGATTCGAATAGTGCATTATAACCCATATCTGAAATTGGAGTTGCCGATGGAGATTTTATCTCAGATGACTTCGGTTCTTGAGATCCATTGTATACTGGTTCTGTATGGGGGTGATGAAAGGAAGTGGTAGTCGCCGTTGGGAAGTGGCGGTGGTGATGCTCAAAAAGAGAGAAAGGCTGAGAGATGGGGTTGAGGTAGGTGGTGGTTATGGTTGGTCGAAGTGGTGGAGGCGAGGGAAAGAGAAGAAAGAGAAAATGGGCCGTTAAGAAAAATATGATGGTCCGGCTAGATTAAGGGCAAAGATGGAAATGCATACAAAATTTTTATCCAAAATGAAAAGTGTTTTTGGAACAACCTAAAAGGAAAATACCATTAATTAACATGAGACGGATAATGTGATAATGTGTCGCGCATAAAGTTATAGTTGAGTCGCATTACGTTTCTGGTTTAACTTATTATATACCATATTTTCTGAACAAGAAGTTGCAAATCATTTTCGTCCAATTGATAGACATATTCTTTTACATCTTATCACAAGCTCCCGACAACTCTCGCTCCGTCTCTCTGGGTTTATTCTTACATAAGGTCTAGTATCATGACTATATTGCCAAACACGCGTCTGACTTTTGTCAAAACAAAATATGCTAATAAAAACAGTTGTACCGCCTGCTGCTAGAAGTGCATGAGCAAGGCGATTTCTGCAATAAATCGTAGCAGTAACAAGCACAAGCTACCCAGAATCACTAGGCCTTCCCACTGTATTGGCATTTATGCTCTAGCAGTTGGCGTTACTTTGGGTGTGGATCCTGGACGGGTGCTGAATTTGAATCAATGCTTTTACTTCGTTGGAGGCTGGGCGTGCGGTGAAGCCTGCACCTGAAGGAACCAGGGTGGGTGGTTGGAGAGCACAGACAGTTGTTTTTCGCCATACTTCCCTGCCTCGAAAGCCCCGTTGCCACCGGCGACATGGCTTCGCCGCCCTCGGACGGAATCTCCACCTTCAAATCCTTGTTGGTTGTGTCTTCATTCTCCATTGCTGTTGTCTCCTTTATCCTGCAATCACTCCAAATGCTGTCAATCTTTGTCGAAGACTAATGTAGCGACGAATTGAGTATGCTTTCGTCTCCGAATTTGTAGTAACAAAAATATACTTCTATATCACTTGCAGATCTCATTTCTGAGATGAACACCTAGCTAACAATTCCCAAGGGATCCGAATCCAAATATAACCCTCAAACAAACCAGAAACCAAAAGGTAACAACACCCATTAAAGGAAAAAGATATCTTAATGCCTTGTTACCTCTGAAAATGCTCTGGAAATTGCTACCATGAAACGATCATCAAGAACTTTGCCTCTGCTTTGCTTTAGAAGAAGATAAGAGGATAAAGAAGGAGATATATGTCCATATATAGACTATGCTGTGGAAAATAAAGTTGAAGGGCATGCATGCATCAGATGTTTGTACATGAGGCTTGCAAGTTCAGCGGCTTTAATATCTCACGGGTGTGATTGTCAAGTCCATCAACATCCCACCAGCATTCATCCCTTTTACTCGTAATTGCTACAACCAACTACAATCATAATCCAACATCAACAGAAACTCCATCACTGAATAAAGTTCTTTCTTACTTCCTTTTCGTTTCTTTTTGTTCCCTTTTCGTGCTTTCGAATCATGAGACTCCAACATGATGCCACAAGGAAAAGCTCACTTTTCCCAGGGTCCCCATTCAGATTATCATGGCAGAGGTTCTCGTGCTTATCTCTTCCTTCCTTGGTGCACTCATGCTATGACCAAACTGTGGGTCACATTTATCACTTACTAATAGGTGCAACACTAACTACTACAGGACATGAATCTCACAACATAAATCCCATGAACTAGTTGTTGAGATATAGTTGTATAACGAAAATCGGCATACATAACTTACAACAACTATGTAAGTAAGGAGAGGTACGGTTATTTTTAGGACGAAAGTCTTGTTTGGGATACTTCTCAGATCCCGGTGGACACGATGACAGCCAATAGATGAGGTCATCCAACACACACGCACACTTGGCATTGGCCATAGCATTCGACCGTCGCCTTAAGGATGAAGCTTGGGTCGGTGTATTAAAGACGCTTCTCATCATGATTCTAAACAAATTTCCTCAGCGTATATATACACACACACGCGCACGTATACACACTAGAATATGAAGTTCATGTATGAAATAAGTATTCTTGCTAACATGAAAGAATGCCACTTTGTTATTATTTCATCTCATTCGTAAGTTACACCACGTCATCATTATCACCGAAGTTTTTTTCGGGATCGAGAACCTCTTACCGGGACAGTACAGAAAGAGGTGAAGGGCTCTTCTGTAGTTTCAGCTGGGCCATGCCTGAAATGGAAGGCAAAAAGGCCCTTAAATATAATTATAAGCATAAGGGCTTCGGCAGTAAGTCGGCCTTTTTGGTAGTCCAACCGTTCTAATGTAGGGCCGAAGTCCAACCCTTTTATTGTGATTCTTATGGGCCTCAGCGTGTGTCCGCTGAGGTTGCCATCTCTCGGGCCTTTTACCACAATAAAAGGAAACTGCATCTGTTAGGCCCATAAATACTTTAGCCTTGGAGTTTCCTTTTTTCTTTTCTTTTCTTTATACTAGAATTGAGCACGTGCGTTGTACGTAAATGTGGTCGAGAGTAATTTTTTAGGTGATATTATTAGTTTTTTTGGGATTAAATAATATAATTCAGTTATATTTTATTTATTTTGCGACTTGTTTTAGAAGAAATGTTTATTTCAGTTTTCAATTATAATCAGTTCAATATTTAAAAATCTTATTTCTAGGCTTTTGAATTAAAAAAATATATTTGATGGTGCTGCTGAAAATCTACGTCTTTGTTTCTTGTAATTTGTTATATCGGTTTATGGTATACATTTAAGATTTTTAATTTTCAAGACCAGGTACTTGGATTCATCAATATGAAATGCAACGTACTTGGTCTTCAACTGTAATAACTGAACAGGTTTTCAATTAAAGTTGATGTCATATTTAATCCTTGTTTCTTTTTCTCCATTTTTGATGCATATTTAACCCTATTTTTTGTTTTTTTTTTCTATTTTTCTTTGTCCAACAGTTTTTTGTTTCTTAACTGATTTTTCACGTAGTTTAGATTCTTTATTTTGATTTTATTTTTCAGTTTTTCAATTGGGGAATTGTTTTCTATCCCAAAAATGCAAGGAAAAAAAATCATAATTCTTATTATCCAATGTTTATTTCATTTCAACCAACAAAAAAGGGAGTAATAAAATAATTTCTTTGTTTTGTTTTGTTTTGTTTTTCTTTCCGATCATACTTTTCATTTCACAATGTTTAGAATAGATTCATTACCGAATGTTCATTTACTTTCAACCAAATTTAAAAAACAGTCATAAAGAAAGGGTAAGAGTATTATTGACGTAATTAAAGAAGGATATAATCATTCAGAAATGATATACAGCATTCATACTTTTATAGGTAGTATATGTATAGATATAGATGTACTACAAGAATGAATGCTGAAGTTGGTACGGTAGAAGATCTGTTTAAGGAAAAAGAAAAAGGAGATTGGCAGAAACTTGGATGTCTAAAGTGCCAGAAATAGTAAGTGTTCAGACCTATTATAAAGCACAGTGCCTGTTAGAATTAGGTTGCACCCAATCGTTTTAGTTGGTGTTTGGCACTATAGGACTATGCAGATACCAATGGTGCAGCTATGGAACTTGACTTTGGCAGGTTTTTGGCGTTAAGGACGTGTGATTGGTTGGTTTTGGGTCTAACTTAGATTAATTTCTTAGCATGCTAAGTGTCTAAATAGTTTAGTGTCAGTAGCTATCTAATTCTAGTTAATGCAAGGGTAGACCTAAGGCGTTGTAACAACTTTTTATTGTCCCTTGCAGATCCTTTGCTCGATTTTGATTAGGGATTTTGGACCCAAAGCCTAGTTAGTTTGTTTCTCTTATGTTTTATGCTTTTATTTATGAAAATTTTGCCTTTAATCAAACGTAGGATTTTTCAAGTAAGAACAAAAAAATTGTAGGTAAAGAACGCTCACGGCACACTGGAAGAAAGCAAAGAGAACAAAGGATTTGAGAAGAATGTACGCTCTTCAATCCTCTCTACCAGGTTCAGCGAATATCAATAGTCAAACCTTAGAAGACGATTTGAGGCATTTGGCAGAAGGAATTTGAAGGGAAAGTTTTTGGAGGATTAATCTTTGGTGGAAAGGCACGCATGAAGACATGTCTACAACAATTGAATGAACATAGATGATTTTACAGAGATAAATGGATGAATCGAAGAGGAAAGGGAAGAGTCTAGAGAAATACATGAACCAAAAAGGAAAAAGGAAGAGTCTTTGAACGGAAATTGTGATATTTGACGCCATATATTTCAACTAAGGTTTTTTTTTTTACTTTGGCCAATTTTTTGTCTGTTTGGTTTTATTGTTTTTTGTTTTTTCAGTACACGGTTTTTTCCTTTAATTGTTTTTGAAGCTTGAACTTTTTGTTTTTTTTTGTCCACAACTTTTAGTCTGTTGTGATATTTGGCACCATATATTTCAACTAACTTTAAATTTTTTTCGTTTGGCCAATTTTTTGTCTGCTTGGTTTTATTGTAATGTAATATTACGAATTTTCTTGTCCGCATTCAAGACGTCTGATGGTTCCTGTCATATATGTTTGCCTCCACATGACTAACCTTTGTCAACTTTGTAAATTGCGTGAAAAACACAACATTATTCATTGTGGTTTGAAGTAATGTTTTGTTCTCCTATATCTTATTGGTAGACTTTTCCTTGGTAATGTTCAATAAACGCATTACGGAATGGTAGGATTGTCATTGGAGTAATTAACATAGGATAAAAACAGAATAAAATGATTTACAAGATTCATACTTTTATATGTAGTATAGATGCTCAATTTGTCTCTGATTAGTGAATGGTTGTTTTTTATTCCCTCAGTCCCACATAATTTAATCGTTTTTTTTTTTGCACGCAAATTAAGGATATTGATCATATATTGTATGTTTCTCTTTTTTTCCTCTAAAGAGAGGAGAGGAAAAAAGTGAACCATGAAAGATAAAATGAATTAGTGGAGTCTTAAATGTGATGAGAGAAATAGAATAAAAAAGTATTAGAAGGTAGGCCAGGAGAGAGAAAATGAGTTAGTACAGAGTTAAATGTAGAGAGAGAAATAGAATAAAAAAAATATAAAAAGGGTAAATATGTAAAAATATTTACACAAACTTTTTTAATTTGGAAAAAGAGCAATCCTTATGGGACAGTTCAAACCAAAAAAAAAATCAATGTATGTGGGACAGAATGAGTATATAGTTTTCCTCTTGTTTTTTTCACATTTTTCTCATGATTTTTCTTGTACTTTTTTTTCCCCTCTTTTCTCCCTGGCATATATTGCCTTCCGCATCACCATCCCTCGTTAAAGGGTAAAACAAGCATGAAGGAGAATAACAACACCAAAATTTTCTCCTTTCATCTTCATTTCTTCCCAGTCAAACGGATCGAACTTGAGAGGAAACCTTCAGTATTAACAGTGACAAAGTAACATAATATAACGGATGGCTGTATCTAACTAGATGGAGGAATTTTTAGATTATAGGAAGTCAAGGTTTTTTTTTTTTTTGGTAATCAAGTTCATTTCATGAGAAAAAAACATGGGAACAAAAGATAGAGCCTAGTTCCCCGAGTCATCCATTTGCAAAATAAGATGAGAGATGGATGATGTAGGAACTAGCCCAAAACAGTTGTTAGAATCTGCCCAGATTGCTACATTATGAGCTAGCATATTGACACTTCTACTGACTTTAGAAAAATGCCACCAGACAAGCTTCTCCAGATTCCCTCTTGCTTCTTCAATTGTTGCAAAACAGTTCCAGCTTTGGGTAAGATCATGATCATTAAGCCAGTTGATAATCTCTTAAGCATCTCCTTCAAAGAGAACATGATAACATTTGTTGCGGATCGCCAAATCAATCGCCAAGAGAGCAGCCAATGCTTCAGCAAGTTTCGGATCAGTTGTTATTGCCGATTGGGTTTGGGAGGCAATAACATTACCCAGATGGTTCGTGATTATCGCTGCTTGAATAGATCTTCTTTCACAAACTGTAGCGTAAAATTTTATTTTATACCAAAGGGGGGGGGGGGGGTCTGCTCCAATTTGTTGCCAAAGAAGGATGAATGCTTTGTAGTGATGGTTATAGTTAAGAAGAACCTTTTTGGAGACCTCATTTGCATTGATCTCAGCATTTTGGAAAAGTTTTTGGTTTGTACACATCTAGATATGTTCAAAAATCACGCTCGCAAAGATTGTAAACCGATGATTGATATCTGGTTCATGAAAAATAGGCAGATGAAAGCACCAAAAAAAAAGGAAAAACAGGTGTATGAGGGGATATGATGGATTCCATCGAGGTTATGTTGTCCTCTCGTCCCATCGATTAGCTACACATGTCAATACTACTTTCCCGAGTTTGATTGAATGCAATCCCCAAAAGCAGCTACAGAAACCAAACGAAAGCAGTGCCACAGTTAAGAAAGAAACCTAAAGAGTCTTAGGTTTCTTTCTTAGGCCAAGAGTTAATGAAAGGAGCTTAAAATTGATTATACCCAACTCCCCTTCCTAATCAGTGTGATTTAGAGCACCTATGGATGCACATTACAGTGGTCCAACCTCGTAGAGATTTGATTCCAGTAGCAAACCCATCGGCATAGGGAGGGAGGGTACTAGAAGATTTATACCTTGGCATTGCAACTTCACAAAGTGGAGGACCAAGTCATTTAAGATTACATTACGGCCTTTGCAAGGAGTCTCCCCTCCCTAATTAATTAGCTCAGACTAATTACAAAAGCAACTTTTCCTATGACATGTGCAGTTTAGTAGTTCCTAGATACATTTACAGCCCTATTAGCGTCATGATGATTGTACTTAAGAGAATTAAACAACCACCACCCTCCCCACCGCTCTAGTCTTCTCTTAAAGGAAAGAACAAATTTTAACTCATAATCGAGTTGTAGTAGTTCCTAGATACATTTACAGCCCTTTTACCGTCATGATGATTGTACTTAAGAGAATTAAACAACCACCGCCCTCCCCACCGCTCCATTCTTCTCTTAAAGGAAAGAACAAATTTTGATTAATAACCAAGTTGTAAGAATTTTCTTCTAACTCCGTATGTAGTAATAATTTATAGTCGCAAAATATTTTTTGGGACTTTTCTGTTAACACTTTCAACGACAATCTTTAGCACCTATATTCTACGTGCATGTGGTTATTGGTTTGTGTATACCCCCTAATTATTGGCCCAAAAATGCCTTCCATTTCAAGCTACATTATAGAAGACATATCTTTTTCTAGTGAGGAATGATGCAAGGAGGATGAAGAGGACTTGATCACACTTAATCCTCTTGTTGAAAGCCCTTATGAAGAAGTAGTTTTAGACGTTTCTCCGACTTCCCTCTAACTTTCTCCACTGTAAAGCCAAATAATATATATATTTTTTGAAACTAAAAGCCATGCAGGCTTGTTAGTTCTAAATAAAAATGCCGTGCTATATTTTTGAAGTTATAACAGTATGACTCATTGACCACCTTCCAGGGTAAAAAGTGTTAAGTGTCACAATATCAAAATTTTGATAAATCATTGTGGTCTGGACACGTATTAGTGACGTGAAATAGACTCTCTATCTCAATATGTTTACGATAATCTTCACTTTCCACAATGAACGCTTTAGAAGTCAACTTAAAAATAGTTTCACTACATAAAAAAGGTCATTGAGCCTTTGCGGCCTTCTTAGATGTCTTTCATCGGTTTTAAGATTAATTTGAGGCTTTTTTTTCCGCTTTTGCTCAAAACTGTAATCTATATGTGAACCGTTGATATGAGAATTCGAATTAGAGACCTTGGAGTTATCTCTCAGGATCCTTGCCACTTCTTCCACCCCTTGGGTTAGTTAAGATTTGACCCTTTGTACTTCAAACTTTGTGACAAGGAACTTTTGAATTATGCTTCCATCTTAAAGTAGGTTTTAGTAGAACTACGTTATAATTACTTTCTACCATTAATATGTGACTTGTTTTAGGTATTTTTATTATGTTTGTCATAAAACTACATTTTGCATTATAAATTGTGATATGAACTCCTTAGATTTAACAAAGTAAAAGCTTCCTTATTTCATAACAAATATATCAACGTAACTAATTTTACATATTTCTTAACCGACATAGAATTTAATAGTTTCTTTTGGTTTTCTATCGGCCGCAGCTGGTATTCAGCGTCTATCTCGAATTTTGAGTCAGCATACAATACGGATTGTATTCCATACCCTATTAGATGGGGGTGTCATCTTGGCATGTTTACGCTTTCATGCTTCCTTTCCTACATGTATATTGGTTGCAACGGATCATTCTCAGTTTGTATGTAATTTTAATATTCCAGCCGGAAAAAAAAAACAAAAAAGAATTGTGAAACTTAAAGCTCAACGGGAAATAGAAAACACTTTTAATGTTACTCAAATTTTGACTCTTGAAACTTGGAGGTGAAAGCCATATTTGTAAAGCGAACTCTCGGGTGTTCATTTTTCCTATCAGAGAATGGAGATATAGCCCGGTCCAATAAAGAGAATACATTATAAACACACCTCATTTCAGGGTAGTTTTAGAATCCCTATAAACAAATGGAATGGAGAACAAACAACAGAATATCCAAACCATATCCCTTAGCCACTACATTTTCTTACCAAAAGCGGTAGTACAAACAAAAGTTTGATCAACAAAATAATTGCCCAAAAGCCAGACAGTCACAGCTTTTTGGGAGTAGTTACAAGGTCAACTCAAAAAAGGCTCACTTCAAATGAAACGCAAGACAATTGTACTACCACTTTTCAGAAAAGGTAGGATCTAACAAAATTCAAATACCCCCTTTACAAGAGTAGTGATTATATATCGCTTCGGACTCTTATTATTTTCTGACCATTTAAGATTATCTGAAGAGAATGTTTTTAATCGGTCATGTATGTTCATTCAATATTCTCTAGAAAAAACTAAATATAAATTTGAGCTTTGATCACGTAAACTTACCAAAATTAATCGAAGGGCGTTCCAAATGAACCGATACCACCACGACTGGTCACAACTAACCACAAATTTAATAGATCTGATGCATTTGGAGCTTGTTTCGAGTGTGGTTATCCTCGAAACTTGAGTTGAAATGCAAGATCAATACCTCCTACGCATTCTTTGCACTAAAAAAATGAAAAAAGAAATCAATCATGGTTATTGAAGTGTTTAAACTCGAAACAAGTCCCATGCATAAGAGTGAAATTAAAAGTAATAAGGCCTTCCCCTTCACTTATAAAGTCTAGTAAAAGACATCATTTAACTAAGATCTTCCATTAGTAGAATAAGGTAAGTCATAATAAAATAGCACTTCCTTGCAGTATCTTCTCTAGCATTTGGTTCTCAAGAAAAACAAAAAGGAAACATAGACGTAGCAATATATCGTAAGGAAAGATAGCTCCACAGATCAAGCATTCTGGAGCTTAGCAGCAAATACACCAACAAGTTCAGGGTACTGAAAGATGTCTCCCACCGTGGTATCCGGCGAGATCTGGTAGTTCGACCGGAGCTCGTTGTAGAACGGCGCCGTTTCGTTGAAACCCTGACCAGACTGCTGCTGCTGCTGCTGGGGATTTTCAAAGTAGAGACCAAAATGGTCCTTCTCAATACCTCTTTTCAGACTATCCAAGTTTGAGTATGAATATGACGACAGCCTTTCTTCAGAGACAGAAACCGGAGCCGGGTCGGGTTTGGTCACCGCCGGCTTTGGGTAATACCCACGTAAGATCTCCTCCAACAAGCCCGAATCTGACGGTTCAGATGGAAAAAACTCCATATAATCAGTACTCTGGGTGTTAGCTGACGTGGTGGTGGTTGTGCTTGATTCGTACTTGGGCAGACTGACAGAAAGGTTACTGCTTTTGGTACAAGTAGTGACGGTGGAACAAGTATTGCAGGGCAAGGTATAACCCGAGAAAGAACTGGTAGGGGTGCTCCAAGGTTGAGATGACATGGAGGAGTTGGAGGGGTTGAGAAGGTCACGCAGGAGAAGCATGTGGTTGTTTGAAGAAGAGGCTCCAGTTGAGATATTATTGGGTGACAAGGGTCCAAAGCAGGGATCATGAATAGACGGCTGGGATGATTTGGTGCTGTTGCTGTAATTAAACAAGGGAGGGATGAAGATGAGATTGCTTTCGGCATTGGAAGTCTGATGGTGATCAGTTGGCGGCAGGGGAGGGTACACAAAGTTGGTTCTAGCCTTGGCACCGCGCATTGTACGGGCGGCCTGGTCGTAGGCGCACGCCGCCTCCTCCGCCGTGTCAAAGGTGCCCAGCCACCGCCTCTCTTTGGACTGAGGGTCACGTATCTCGGCTGCATAACGGCCCCACGGACGGCGTCGTACGCCACGGTACCTCATGGTAGTGCCACCACTTGCACCGTCTTTTGTGGCAGAGGACCTCTTGTTGGTTGTTGTAGTGGTAGTGGTCTGCCTCTTTTGGGGGTTGGGGGAGGGTGGTTCTGATGTAGGGTTTAGTGGGGCTAGACCGTTGAGTCTCCTCAAGGCTTCTTCCATTTTTGGTTCTGATAGGAAGAAGATGGAAACACAAAAGGCAAGGCGAAGCCAAGTGACGAGAATAAAGTGTGTATTGGCTCTCTACTACTACTCACTGCACTCGGGACTCTGCGTTTGTTGTGCAGAATTGCACCTGGACCATGGGGGGTGAGCTTTGTATTTATAGTCACAAAACTTCCACGAGTTCACGAGAGGGAGAGAGAGATCCAACTTCATAAATAATAAGAAGTAATAACGATAAATAATAAGTAACGTAGCGATTGAGTGAGATCTAACGATATGAAGTAATTTTTAAATAATAAGAAGTAAAAGTTTTATTATTTTTTCACTTCATTCGTTAATTACATCATGCAACATTTTGTGAGCGTTGGATTAATTTTTTTTTTTACAAAATGTAGGAGGAAAGAAAAGAAGAAAAGTCGGAAATCGGAGCGTCATTATATTGTATTCGTTTGTCTAACAGTACTAAACTTACAAGAAGAATCTAAATAATTGAAACTAGAATGCAAATAACTTATACAACGTGCTTTCTAATTTGTGGCAATTTGGGAGTCCTTATTTCGCTGCTTTTATGGAAGGGATGGAGGGTGAGGGATCGTTTTATCATGCAGCTGCTCTTCGAGGATTTAAGAAAAAATAAAAGTTTAAGAAGAACGAAAAATTGAAGTTTTGATTATTATCTTTCAAGAGAATAGAAATAGAAATTACGGTTCATATTGAGCACAGCGTTCACTGTTTATTCCAAGGTTTAATTTTCCAGGGTTTCTGGGCCGTGCAATGTATGCCATGGGATGGAGGATGTTGCATGATCTTCTAGACTCTCGAGGTAGCTTTCTAATTATTAAATGTTTCATTTTCAAAAATCATAATTGTATATGCTCACCTACCTAGTGTTAGGACTTTGTTAGCCCTGCAACATCTGTCTTGTGTTCTGAGCCATTCAGGGCACTTTCGTCTTATTTAGTTTCTGCCAGTAACATTCCATCTCTTGCATGGTGAGTAGCTGTAGAACGAGTGTGTGTGGTTTTATGGGTTTATAAAATGTTTTACTTTTGAACTAAGACTGTTTGGCTCTGGGTTCAGTTAATTTAAGTAGCATGTATGAATTGTCGAATAACATTGACTGTTAGATTGTCATTTTGTGACATCTGTTGCTTTCATTTACATCCTCTGAAAATGAGACGCATAATTTCTGAAATCTCGTGTAGTTGAACGTAATAACGCTAAGTTTAATATGAGTTCAACATAATTTTCACTTTTTTAAATTTGAAAGTGTTCTATCGATACTTGCATCGTCCGTATGCGCATCAATTAACAAAAACGTATGTGGTTCTGATCGATACAATTTATAAAGAGTACATGAAAAGGATATGGGTTTAACAATAAGGTAGAGATCAAGATGAACCGATCGGTAGAAATGGAGCGAAAATGTTGATTGTTGAATATCTAGGTGAAGTGATTAGAATAATGGAGATCAAGAAGAAGTTTTGATTGTGACGAAGTGAAGCGGTTGTTTATAAGCTATTGAAAAATTTTCAACAATGGCTTTAATTAATTTTGTTTAATATGAAGTTAATATATTATGAAAGGGTATAGTTAAAAATTCAAAAAAAACTTCCCTCAATGGACATAGTCACCCAAAAAAATTACCTATTTGCAAAATCACTAGATAAAATGAATTTAAGTGGCTATAAAGTGGAGATATTACTAAGAGAATAAATGGAAAGTGTGGAAAAAATGTTTTTTTTTTTTTAAAAAAAAAGTGTATACATTTTTTTTTATTCAACAAAAAAAGTGTATACAGCTAAGAGCTACTACCTATATATGCAATGCATGGTGAGAGTAATTGTCATTTGGCTATTTATTTCCTAGAGGAATGAAGAGAAGAGGAGAGGCAAATAGTCCTAGTGGTATTGCATGTCTTTTTTTACTGTTAGAATTTGATTGATGTGGATTGGATGGATATTTAATGAGCGAAAGCATTTTTCAATCTGCCCACTCTTATGAATTTGCAGTAAATTGTTGGTCTCTTTTGAGAAAGCTTTCATGAGTTATAATCAAATCAAATTAAATATATAAAAATAAAGTTCCAACACTTCTGTTCTTTGTGTACAAAAGGGTCAGCATCCGGACGTCTCAATCCAGCATGTATATCTCCATGCCAGAGTCAGGATTTTCGGGCAAGAAGACAGTACTGGGAACACACATTGAAATCCATACATAATAATATGAACTATTCTGGGGAGTGGAAGAGCTCGTCCTTTCTCTCTCTCTCTCCGTGCATCTCCCTCCGTCTGTGCATGTGGGTCTTGGTGATTATCATTCTGAATGATTACACTGGCGGCGCTCAGAACCTGTTCCTCCTTCTTTGGTGTATCCATCTTTTTATTAATTAACGGGTCAGTTTTGTTTTTGCCCTTTTCCTGGTTTTCTCAGGGATTAAAACAATTAGTGTTAGCAGTAAATTGGATGTTTAGGGTTTCAAAAACCAAGGGTTAATTGCTCACATGGCCTTGTCTGAGGTAGGGGTTTCATAGGGTCTTTAAGGGATGGTTTGAGGGGGAGGTTTGTAGGTTCTGTTGGTGGATAGAGACTATAATATAAAAGTAGTTGTGGGTTGTACTGGGAGTCAGAAAAAGGAGCAAAGCTTTGTCTACTGAAACCCTAATAAGCTCCTCTGTTTTCTGCCTCATCTTTCACTTGCGTCCCTTCTTCGTTCCTCTAACCGATCCTCCCACCCTTTGAGCCCCAACTAATCCTACGTACCTACCACATTATTTTGTGTGTATAACTGCGAGTACTTTGAAATCATACCTCAACAGCCATGCTTGGATTGGATGGAAGAATTTATATCTACACACTTCGGGTTATCAGATTGAATTGATATCCGTCTCACCACAACACTTGTTAAAACTTACACTACTATTTTTGTCACAAAAATAAAAAAAGGATTTGACTTAAGATAGTATGGCGCTTACGGGCTATTAGAGATGAAATGGAATGCAAGCGTGAAAATGTAAATTTGATTAACGGTTTTCTTTATTTATAGTTAATATGCATCTGACAACAATTTCTTCTATGATTTGAATGACAGAGAAGAGTTTGGAGTGCATTTTTTTAGCTTGATCTGACCATTTTAACGAATCTCTTTGTATCACGTTCGTGATCTCGACCATTCAAGACCACATAATACATTAGAATATATTGTGCAAGGCCCATTTTGCCTCTATTTGTCACAAGGAAATTTTCAGTCTTCCTCCGTAAGGGTACCAACACCCTTTCATCCAACGGGTATTTATAGTCAAAACCTATAGTCCAAAACTGTGAACTATTTCCTTTATCAAAAACAATAGTCCAAAACTGTGAACTATTTCCTTTATCAAAAACAAAAAAATTGAGAAATATTTGATTCGTACCTTAAAAGAAAAGTCATCATCCAAGGACTTCGAAACCATGAAACCGCCGCGATAAAAATGTGCAAGCACCTTGGAGAGTAAGTAATGGGATATTATTTGCCCTAAACATCCACTCTTGCTCACTTTCTACAATTTAAGTAAGATAGCATTTGAAATAATATTTATTTTCGGTTTTTTGTTCAAAAAAAATATATATATTGTCACTTGCCAAACGGTTTTAGTTTTTTTTTCCTTCTAATTTATAAATTAGTTTTCAAATGGGGCTATTTTTAAAAACTCCATTTGAAGTTTGAGTTTTGATTTTTTTTTTAAATCCACCTTTCAACTTTTGTTAGAAGTATTTTATATATCTTCTTCCCTTCAACCTTCATCACCAAAACCTATCACCCAAGAATACCAAATCACTAATACTACCAACCAACAAAAATGGGTTTCAAACACACCCATAATTATGAGACCCACCCACGAAAAATGTGATTCGAGTGAACTTTGTCGAAGAACGTATGTCTATTTAACTAGTCATCTTTCCTTTCTTTTTGCAGGCACTAAGCAAGATAATAATCACCAAATACCTCTCGAACGTACAAATATGTAGAAATTGACTCCTAATACCCAGGGGCGGAATCGAGATTTTTTTTTAGGAGATGCAAAAATTATATCGAATTCATCAGAAAATTTTATTAGTAAAATGTAATATGATTTCCAGTGCATGCAAGGGTTTCAATTCACACTCTTCCTTTCCACAAAAATGGAGCAACAAAAAATGGAAAGAAGAATAAGTTTATGTATGAACGTAGTTCTCTAGAATTGTTTGTGCTTGGAAGGACATGCCCCGACGAGAGAACTGATAATCATCCCAAAAGAAAAGTACGTACAGAGAGAAGTGATTAGTGTGGAACTCACACCAAAGCCAAGCAACGCAAAAGAAAGAAACAATTTAAAGACACTACCTAGAGAACTTAAACGGTGCAAAACATTTGGCAGGTGGAAAGCCAATTTGGCCGTTTCCTTTTTCCTTTGATTTGGCTCCAAAACTTTTGTTTTGCCTCCAAGCAAATCCACTTCACCTCTTATACATGTATATATGCCATGTGAGTCTCAATGACACTCTAGAACACACACCAACAGTTCTTCACATCCGAACCTCTTTCTCTGTTTAGTATTATATCAAATTTCTTTGATACACTGTGATGTTTTAGTTCACATATTTTGCTATTATGTGAGCAGAGGAAATCAATAAAAATTTTTAAGATGTCTTAGATAAGTCATATGTTAAGCAGAAAATTGATGCTTTGAATGCTAAAATAGAAAAGTCTGGAGGGGAGTTGGACCAAGGGCTAAAGGAAAAATTCGTGCAGGTTAAGAATTTCTTTGATACACTGTGCAGGTTCACCACATATTTTTCCTATCAAATTTCAGAAGTCAGGGGTGCACTAGCCCCCTAGTCCTAATGTAGTTCCGCCTATGCTAATACATGTTGGTTGACAAATGCAAAAAACTAGCTGGTGATTAATCATTTACTTAGTCGTGAAATCAAGATAATAACCGATATAGGAACGTCTAGAAAACGACAATCAAATTAAACACACCCATAGTTTCATGACAAGTTTCCTGTGTACCTCTAATTAGCACGTAATTGGTATTCTTATGGCAAGCTAAAAAAATAACTCCGTGGTTTGCGTTGTAATTACAGCTTCTTAGATGTCATAATTTCAACACCTTAAGTATGCTACTAATGAAAGTATTAGTCCAATGGGTTGGTTGGTAAGCAAGGTCGCTTTAATTGCAAATTATAAACAACATGTTTTTTTTTTCCCATTGTCTATATAGGTTGGCTACATGTAGGATTTTTCGGCTGCTTTTGGTAGTTTTAGATTAGGCCATCATCATTAGATCATCAAATCAAAATTTAGTACCTCGAAAGTGATTGCCGCACTCTATTTTTCCAGGCTTATATATACTAATTTGAGAGAAAAAAAAATTGGAGTGCAATGGTGATGGGCGTGATATCATGTCTCGTAAACTTGGAATCTGATGAGATGGAAGGATTTTCATATAATAAAAACTAGAGTATTATTACTCGCTAATATGATCTTTGATTACACTGCACCGTCACTATCATCATTATATTAGAGTTTTTTTATCCTACTTTGGAGCTAAGAAGACATCTAATTATGTAGATAAGTGAAATGCAATAATTAGTTTTTGTTTTCATAATAAGAGTCTGGCATATATGTTCTGGACATCATCTCCGGTGCAAATTATGACCGCAGACTCGGTTCTTATGAAGTCACGCTTAGTTCAAACCTAACTTGTCAAGAAAATTCTAAATTAAACTACCATCAAATTAAAAGGTCTCAAATACTGTTTAAAGGTCTCTCTATGTTCACCAACAACCTGTTTTTTTGTCAAAGTAACACTAAAAAATAAGGAAAAAAGGATTTTCTACGTTCCGTATTTAACTTTCGGCAAAAACTTCTTAAAAGATAATGTTTATGTTGGGATGGGGAGGGGTGGTGTTAATTTGTTAAAAATAATGATAAAACTGAATTTCTGAATTAAATGGTCTCGTCCACGTTGCGGTGTTTTTCAAGATGTGTTGTGTTGAGAAGATCCCACCGGATTTCAGTGATGATGAGCTCAAAAGACCATTTCCGGCCTTTCATGTCATCATCTTTGATAGGGGGAGTCCATTCCCCATGTTGCATGGCTTTCACGTCATGCTTAATGGTGGGTGGTGAAGTCATGAACAGCCTTCACTGTTTTGCGTTTGAAGTTGCCATGAAAAAGGTGCTTTACTTTTATTTCGAGTCTCGAGAAAGAACAGTGATGAAGGAAGCTCTAATTAGTACTCTGAGATTGATGACGCTCTACAATAATGTTTTAACAGCTCATATTACTTCATTATTAAGAAGTGGTGACAACTCTAGGCGGAAACAATTAATCTTGAATCTGGACCGAGAGAAGTTCTAATAGGATGTTAAGTCTTTTAAATATATATATTATAATAACTTTTGTCAAAAAATATTTGAAATATTAAGTATAAAAATCACTTTTAGTCGTCCGACCCCATTTACAGTGACTTCAAAAATGCATTTTAAGATGCATTTAGCAAAAAAAATTGGGTATAACCGTTGTCGTAAAAGCGTGCATTAATTAGATCCAACATAGGCAAATTTTTCGTGAGGTTTTCTAAACCCAATTGTCATGATATATGTCATTGAGCTCCATTTTTAAGTATTTGAGGAAAAAATTATTATAAAAAGTATGTATCCCTGTTTTAGTGGCTAAAATTTAGACTTTTAACCGTACAACTTAACCTCATAAGGCGGATATGGAATGGTTAATCAATTTCTACTATTTAAGACTTGAGTTCATTTAGCTCGATCTCGAAAAACTTGAGCTTATCGTTTTCAAGCAATTTTTTAGTATCGATAACCGACACAATAAATCTTGACATATTGGCCATGGGCCATGCAATGAGCTATGCATATTATTTCAAAAATGACAACAGCTTTAAGAACGCCCTCCCTACCCTATTTGGTGTATTCATAAAAATATTGTTGACCCCAAAATTTAACTCGTGAAGTTAAGAAGAAGAACAAGCATCTTTGGGCCCTCGAAAAGTTTCTACTAATAACACGTAGATTTCAGCTTAGATGTACGCTTGATGGCTATTTCTTTCAAGATTTATCAAGGTGGCTTTTCGATTTAACAAAGGGAAATGCATTTATAGTAATGGAATGCATAATATATTCTAGTTTTACTATCAAATGAGCAACTTAATATCAAAATGATCAATAATATGTCGAAACAATGGATCCAGCCAGTAAAATCACCCATGAATTTAAAATTTTATTCTCAATATATAAAATTACCACAATTGAACAATTGATAGTATTTTATGTCTTCATCTGTCTAATCATAAATTTGCCTTGTTTGACGATACTTTTCGCCAAAAAAATACATGGGACATCCCAATATCTAGAATCCACCGTAGCCCTAACCCTAAAAGAAAATGTAACAAAAGGTATATAGCACGGAGCTCTCTTTTTCCCTTGTTTTTAATATATAGCACAGAGCTCTAGTACTTAAATCTAAAAAGTAAGGGTTATTTGCACCATGGGACAAATCACACAAAATTCAAGCTCAATTATGCACGAGAAAGTATAAAATGACGGTGTGTGTGTGTGTTTTGGGGAAGGCGGAGACGTCAAAGTTCAGAGAGAAATAAAGGGGGCAACTAGATTTTAACGACAAGAGAAGATCCTGTCAGATATAGGAGGATAAAGATTATAGAATCAGTAGAGAGAGGGAGAGAGCAGCTTTTCTCTGTAGGAGATGTTAAAGCCCCAGTACTCCATAGTCCATAGAGACCCTTTATGGCCCTCTGCCTTGTTACTTTATACCAGAATTTAGTACGTACATGGGATGTGAAGACATTGTGCTGTTTCAGTTGGTATGAAAATTACATGGAGAAACTGGGAAATGATCAAGAACAAGAATGTGGGAAAATGGAGTCACCTTCAAGTCTTATCAAACCAGTAGTGCAGCTGATAAGTTGATGTATGCGAGCCCCTGTATTAAGGTTTCGTTTCACAAATTTTTTTTTTTTGTTTTCAGTTTTTAAAGGCATGAAAGTGTGTTTGATAACCCCTTTTTGTTTAGGCAACCCTTTTTATTTTGAGGTGTTTTGCGGTGGCAAGCGGTGGAAAGAAGTACAACTTTCACCGCTACTGCCGGCAGTCTCCGGCGGTGGTCGCCTGAGGTGGCTGCCAGCGATGGGAGGGTGGTGGTGGTGGGCTCCAAAAAAAAAACCAATTTCTGGAGTTTTTTTTTTAGTCTTCAGTTTAATGGTTTTTAAAATTGAAAAAAAAATGGTTACCAAACGCTCCTTTTTTTCAGTTTTTAAAAACTGTTTTTTTTGTCAAACTTAGGGTTCGTTTGACAAAATTTTTTTTGGTTTTCAGTTTTTAAAGAGCAGCTTAATTTTTTTTTTATATAAAAACAAGTGGGTGTTTGATAACCCCTTAAACCCTTTTTATTTTGACTTTTTTTTTTTTATGGTGGTTTGCGGTGGCGGTGGTGGCCGGCGGTGGCAGCCCGCAGTCTCCGGCGGTGGTCAAAAGTGGTAGTCTCCGACGGTGGTCGCCTGAGGTGGCTGCCGGCGATGGGAGGGTGGTGGTGGTGGTCTAAGAAAAAAAACCCAGTTTCTGGAGTTTTCTCTTCAGTTTAAAAACTGGTTTTTAAAATTGGGGTAGGAGGAAATTTTTTTTGTCAAACCTAGCCTTAAGTGTTCTTGTATTCGATTTGGATGAAAGGTGTGCAACCTTCTTGTTTAGGCAACAGAGTCATCTCTATGGAAATACTTGCAGTCAAAGAATAGAACTTTGGAGACTTATTGAATCTCTCCCAGGGATGAACTTGGAAGTCTTCCTTAAAAATATAATTTTGTATGACAGAAATAACAATTTATTACTTTCGTGTAATCGGTCTTACTCTCTTGTTTTCGTTGCCAATCAGAGCTGAAATGAATCCTGTAATAGCATACATTATCATTTGAAAAGAAGAGAAATTATACAAGGCCCCGTGTAGAGTGACAATGTCATATTCCCTGATGAGAGAAAATTTCACGTTCCTAGAAAATTTCGCTCTCCTCCTCCCCAGATTTAACACTTAGACAATTCAAGCCCAACACTCTGGCAAAATTAGCACTTGATCTCCTCTTTTTGTTGGTATTTTGACACTTGAACAACCCTTCAGATGGTATAACTCATTTTCATTTGGAATGTTTATGTTTAACACATTTCCATCTGGAAATTAGCAATCCGTAGATATACATCAATATTCTGTGTTTTTTTTTCTTTCATTTTTTTTAATACACATAACAAGTCTTTATGAGAAAACAAGAAAACATGTATTGACTCGTCTCAATACTACTTTAATTTTTTGAATAATTTAATTAATTTATATTCATTTTAAAAATATATAGCACCATTATATTGTTGAAATATCATTTTTACACACAATTCTTTGTCTTATTGAGTTGCGTGGACTTCAATAATATATTTGCAAAGAACTAAAGTGCCTTTTATTTTTTTAAATAACATAACTCAAAAACTCTAATAAAAGAAGAACAAGTAAATTCGAAGCAAATAAAAATAAAAAGATGCCAACCAAACGCCGCGTAAGTGAGGTTGATCCATCACTACTAAATTAATGTTTGATGTTTTTTACCCATGCATGGATACCACAGACTTCGCGCTTTCCTTAACAATGTGAACCAAAAGAATATGAGAATAAACAAACTTTATAAAAAAAATTCATAATTGTAAGTTCGTTTTTATGAAACCAGATTGATTGTTGCTTTTTATTTTTATTTTATAGAAATAGAAAATTGCATTGAAATTTTCAAAAGATTATATTGATTTTCAGATCAAGCCATCGCGGCTTTACATAAGAGTCAAACATCCAACAGTAAGAACGTTCAAAAGCCAAAGTACAACATAACAAATAATTTACACAAAATAGAATAGTCATATCAAATTGCAGCAAAATTCATCGACCCAGTCCTGATATACGACGATGCGGACGTGACATGTAAAAGCTGCTAATGATCTGGCCTCCTTCATGGGTAGTCCACCAGTCCTACTAATACTAAAGTAATGCATATCGGTAGTAATATAACAAATATCATACATAATCGGTGCCACTATATCAGCGATGTCTTCAGAGTTGGTCATCTGCGAGAGTAAAATTTTTGAATAAGTAACAACCTTAATATGCAATAACTTCTTCTTATGTGCCCAACATAATACTGTTAGTAGCGCCTTTGCATAAGCAGTCATTTCGTCAGATGCCATAAACGAGATAGCAGCTGACCCACATCTATGATTCCCTTGAGATAGGCAAGTGATGCCAAGTCCGGCTTTGAGTAGCTCGTTATCAAAACAAACAACCAAACAAATGGTCACAGGCCTTTTATTCCTGCATCTGCACTCGTGTGTAGTCTGGTGTACCAGAAAAGGTGGGTTAAGTATACGTGACTGTCTAATAGGCAGTGGTGTATCTGGTTTTTTAGAAATGAGGGCTTGTATTTGTGCTGAAAGAGAACTTATAGATTGGATTACACAACTAGGAATGAAAGGTTCTAACTGAAAAATATGTTTGTTTCTATCAATCCAAATACCCCAAATTGTTGCTTTATATGAACCCGTTAACTCATTGAACGGCTAGTAATTATTATTCATGAAATAGTAGTACATCTTAATTACACCTTAGACGTTGTGATAAGCATACTAAATACTCTCACGACTAAAGTTACCTTTTCCTCTCCATCTTTAAAAGCATTCACATTTGTGAAAAATAGAAGCCTAGCTTGCCATGGTCGAAAGTCGTAAAATGGGGTCACGTTATAATAATGCTTTAGCTCCGTGTTCTTAATCCAGTGACACATACATATTTACATAGCTATATGTATCTATATAACAGTACAACCCTTTCATGAATCGTAGTATGTCTTTTTTTTGTTCCACCCACGTATCACACATGTTACATGTGGAGCCTAATTTCAGCCTAGAGACATTAATACAATGAAGGAACTGTCTTTTGTAATAATGCACGTTTTTCACTCTAGGATTTTCTCACTTATATGCATCTTCAGGTTTCAAGATATAAAGAGAGAAAACGGCAATAGAGAGAAGGGACTAAGGTTTTCATTCTAGGTTTGTAAATACTATTGAATAGTGAAATTGAGATTTGATCATACTCTGAGGATGTAGCCACATTGGTGAACCTTGTAGATCTTGTGTTACGCGTTTGGTTTTTTTAATTTCTCGTTTTTGTTCTTCGATATATTGCTTCCTTCTTGCTGCGTTTCATAACACCACATTCAAAGTATTCACTACAAATTCATCGTTTCTTTCTGTCTCCTTTTGCATACATATATTTTTTTATAATTTGATAGTCGTACAGTTATACACGTACATTATATAAAACAAGGAAGGTCGTTGAAAAACATGAAGTATCCAACTTAAAATCGATCAACAATGATGCAAAGACGCTAAAATTAAGCTTCCATATATCCATTATGTCACACACACACACATACCAATGTATACGCTTCTCCCAGGCCTAAGCATATGTTAAAGAACAAAATTTGGCTGCTACTCTGGTCATAAGAATTTTTCTCCAACCCCGTATATAGTGACAATTAATAGTCATTAAATGTTCATAATGACTTTTCTTCTAACACTTTTTCAACGACAATTCTTAACTGTATATTTCTTAGCGTCACTAATTAAAAGTCACTAAAAATATATGACAACCATTAAAAATATCGTTATATGAGGAGTAGGAAGAAGATTCCTTCGATCCGTAGCCGTCAAAATTTTTCCTTTTACATTAAATGTTTGCTAACATTGAATTGCAGCCAAACGGACAGCTGTTCCTTAAATGGGAAGGTACTGTACTATCATTACGAACCAGCATGCGGGGATGCATGGAAGGAAGCCCAGGCAAGGCCTCGATCTGCTATTTTCTGATAACTGAAATCATGGGGGAAAGGCTTTAGGCTCGTACCCGTTTAGCATATCCCACAGCAACTCCTTTATGGCAGAGAATCAAGATTCGCCATTGCCCAAATGGGAGCAACCTATAACGCGGGTCTTCGTCTCATGCACCTGCCAACACCAGCAATTCCATAAATTCACTGTAGCTGTACAGCTCTGAGGAATGCTCATTCTTTTTAGGGCATGTTTGGAGCCAAGCTTTTAGCTGAGGGGTCTTATCTGGGAAAAGGGTTGACTCGAGAAAATACTTTGGCTTCCAAATAAAACATCATTTCTTCACAAAATTATACTTAGCCAAAAGAGTATTACAAAGTGTGCAGTTCTCGATGCATGTGGTGTATGTGATGTTCTAACAATATTGGCGAGTTAAATTCATTATGCTATAATTTTATAAGTTGCAGTAAGAAATGGAAGAGAAAAGCGCACTTGTTTCCAACAAAAAAAATCCCAATTCTCCGCATTGCCCCTCTAAGAAACCGAAATGTATCCCTCTACAGTCGCTGCAATAACAACAAACGTAATGTCACTGCCGAAAGAATTTTAGTGATTGCAGTGTTTCGAACTATTTATCCCGACCATCTATGACTCTCATATTAAGGAGACTCGAGGCGACGGAAGAAGGAGAAAAAGGGCAGTAATAAGTATTTAACAATATACCTGTTCACGTATGATCAGGTTCCGAACTACCCCATATTTTCTAAATCTAGTCAGTGGCACTCCAAAAACTGTTTTGCAAAAGCTTACTGCAATTGCAATATAATATCCTCCCACCCAGAACTGAATTGAAGCTTGTGACTACGGCGCAATAGGATAATCCAAAAAGGTGGCTCTTGCGTACTTCTAGACTTGACAAAATATTGAAACGTCTTTTCCGCGAGATCCCACCTTTATAGAATGACAGAAGGTTAAAAAGAGCAACGCAGATGTTTTGTGACCAAGGAGTCTCCTTCACACACACACACACACACACACACAGAGTTCACGTACCATTCACGCTTGCAAAAGGAAAGGTGAGAAGACGTGCATGGACTTGGAATACACTTGGATATGGCCTAAAGGGCTTTGTTGGTTTATTCTTTACAGAATTCACAGGTCTAATGTACTCCATACAAAGAAATGGAACTACATGCAGGATGCAATTGGGTAGACACTCTCGAGCTAGGGCTCTAAATTATCGGCACATTTGATGCGACGAATCATAATATAGTGAAGAAATCTTTTGTTACCAAAATCTCTTTTAAGCAATCAACAGAACACTTGCTGTTATCTCTCCGCTCCAACTCATAGGAAGGCCAAGCTGAGGCCTCTTTTGGCCATTTTGTCACCTAGACTTATCTGATGTAGAGTCTCTGCTTTGCGCTACTTTGTCAAAATTTGTGCAAAGAAGGCCTGCCAAGGGCTAAACCCAGCATAGACATACACTCACCTCTACTTCCAATAAGAAGACAACGACCAACTGAAACCCTAAAAGCACCTCCTTAAACCCCCTAAGTTCAAGGCCTGCCATGGCAACCCAATATTATATGACCAAAATTACTCTTTTACTCATTCTCAGCCTGCCACCTTGTGTATGTCATGTTCAATTGGAGTAGGGTTTAGCATATGACCAAGGCGCCGCGGGCATTTCCATCTTTAATTGTGAGGCTAACCACGTATACATCCATTGTACTCGATATATACCACTTATTTGAAAGTCAAAATAAAATTTTAGGATTAGTAACGTATCGTAATCGTGTCCATCCATAAGGTTGCTTAAAAAGGTTACCGCCATTACTCAAAAGTTCGCGATATCCCCTCTAACCATATGATATGAAGATTTTAAACTAGCTGTCTTGCTCAGCAAAATACAAGGGAGTCAATTTGCAAGTTAAAAAAGAATATTGATTCTCTCCTTCAAAATTTCTGCGCGCAGCATCAACCTTATATCTCGACGACTACATCTTATTAAGCATGGAATCTTGCAAATCCGTGCGATGTAGACATGCAACGCTTAGTGCTCAATATTTTTCTTCGCAACCGGAAATAACTAATTTTATGCGCTCGACACACACACATTTGGTACTTAGAAATATACAAATGAATGCTGCAATAGACCGTTATAGTAATAATAATGCATGAAAATGTTGTTGGGTTGCAAAATAATGAGACAACCACAACAAATATACGCTCACTCGTAGTGTTAAGATCGACTTTTCATCATGCAATCGCTTATAACACATAAACGTCCGCTAAAATTCAACAAACCCATTTCGAAAATAAATGTCACAAAAGCTAGACGTGCCATTTTCCTCTGAAAGTAAACCTCAAACACCAGTCTGTGAACATTGATAGAAAAGAATGGCTCTGCCTCTGGGGTAAAGGCTGTGACTGTGAGTGAGCCAGTAATGTCCCAAAATTACTGTACCAAATGCAACAGATTGACCATCATCATCCTTTCATTTAAACTATGTCGGGCTTTGCCATTTCGTGGGTTGGGGGCACGTTGCTTTCACATGGATCCAGTGTCAGGATACTGCCCTTGATAATCCGCGACCAATCATGCGCCACGAGCGTTTGTTGTCTCACATAATTGATGCACACATTACTACGTGTGAACCGAAGAAATCATCACACTCTCTCGTCTCTCTCTGTCTCTCACTCCCCCGCAGCCCTAGATGGAAATCCTCAGAAAGCCCTTAAAAGCTTTTGTTCCCACTTTCAGCTCACACCCACTGGCCCTAGACTTGTAGGGTACTCATGCCCTTTAATCTCTCTTGCGGCTGCCCGTGCGCTCGTTGACTTTGGGCACTGTTTTTTTTTTTTAACCTATTCCCGAACCTTTGCCATGCCATGCCATGCGAGAGCTCAAATTGCTAGATTTGTTCCCATTTTGGATTTGTTTGTCGATTTGAGTTAAGTTTGACTTATTTAGAAAAGGTATTAATTTATTGAACGCATCGAAGTATGTCCTTCACGTATACTCGAATGAAGATTGAGCACGAATAATTTGTAAACTCCGATTGCTCCGCTGCGCTACATTGTCTTGTCAATTATAGTTTGTTTCCAGCTTATGATTGTTCACAAAAGCGTTTGCATGGACATGATCTTTTGTTTTTCTTTAGTTTTAACGTCCGGTCATTGTAACTTTTTGCGGGTAGAACCTCTTTCCATTCGAATAAGAGGCCATCACCGGATACCTCGATAACTAGTCTCTTCTCATGACCCAAGTTGCAGTCTAATTCTTTTTCCAAACTTATTATTAAATAGGTAGATATCAATTGAATACACATTCTGGAAAGTTACTATCGACATGTCGATTTTCATTTCCATTCACAACTAAGTCATTGTTTATGGAAATATTCTTGCTTTTCAATTATCAAGGAAATTGACGATCTCGTTCCTCTTTTGATCGTTTGCTATTTTACTTATGCCGCCAAAGGTTCAATAAGTGTGACTAAAATAGTTATCATGTGCCACTAATAAGTGGTAACATCGTCGGTCCCTCATTCAAATAAACTTTTTTGTGGTGATTACTGCCAGACGGGCTTGTAAAAGTTGAACAGCCCAAGATAGTTGTGAGCCCGGCCCAAGACAGTGAAGTAATTAGGACGAGAGTTCGACCCTGCAACCCACTAGACCCATCCGCCATGTTGTCTTGACCCAATGGAAAAGAAAAGATATTGGCATGGGCCTTTCTCTAATGCCCATAAAGTGCTTGCTTCAAGCCTGACTAAGGATAAACCTTATAATGACAAGGTTTGGTTTTTGCAGCAACTCCGTTAGTGGATTAGCCTACAATTCTCTATATAGTAGTAACCCGTTAATTGTTGTTAACTACTGCCGCAGAAGTACTTTCTAGTCAGAGACCAACGTCTTGGAGCTAACATGGGATCTGCTCAAGGACCTATCAGTCTAGATAAATTTTAACGCGTTCCCCCTTCTAATTATGTGAATTGGGCCAGGTCCAATTTTAATTTGTCGACAGGTCCGTGCAGTGAGATTTGTGGAACTAATCATGCCCGATCGAAGATCAATGCTACACCTAAATAAAAAGTAGGTGATTGCCCATCCGGGGTGGGGGTGGTTCCAGGGCCTTCCAATTTTTTCCATAGCGTTAAGTGCTCTAAGGCTATCGCACAACTAGCAATCTTACTTAGGGCATTACGTCAATGAATTCTCGTCGAGAATGAAGTTTTCAATTTGTACATGCCAGATAATGAATTAGATTCACTAATTAAAAGTTACTAAGCATATTTAGCGACCACGTATTATTTATTGATATATGGGGGTTTTATGTCTCTTCATATTACCCGGGTTGCAGCCCAAGTTTTTTCCAAGGATAATGTAGTCTTCAGCTGTGATTGTTCACCCTTCTTCTGCGCATCACGGCAAGTCTTTGTGAATTAACTCCAATGGTAAGAATAAAGAAGGCCTTAAAGGGATTCGTCGGCCTCAAAACTAGGAAATATTGGTGCACCCACTTGGGCTGGAGAGCATAAAAAGGTTTTGCTCTCCCTTAAACCCCTCAAACACCCTTCCTAAAGAGAGCGTTGAGATTCATCGAAACTAGATTATGCATGAGCATCAGCACTTGGAAGAGGCTCAAATATACTTGGCCCGCCACATTGGCTTTTGTTCTTCCTTTTTCAGCGAAAACATTAGGGCCAGGCAAAGCCTAAGCCTGAATGAGCAAAGCTGAGAATGTCTCAGGAGCAGGCCAGATACCTAATTAGCAAAGCTGAGAGAAGGTCTCAGGATTGTCGAGGACTTGATACCTCATGCGAAGCAACCTCTGAGGCCGGGATCGAATGCGCTTTTACGGGCGGGGTTGGGCTGAAGTGCATTGACAGCACAATTTTTTTTCTTTCTATAATTGCCAAGAAGTGAGTTGCTGAAGGGATTAATGAGCACAGGAATGCCTACTCCTATTATTCAATCTCCTCGTGTTGACAAGAACTGGGGGAGTGATACTCGTCACTTAGCGACAAGATGTTGCAGAATCTACCAAGATCTTGCGGTTGGATTTATCACAGTGACGAATGTGACCTAATTTTGATGGGCATCGAAACACAAAGGAAGGCGGGAATGCCAAGATGAGTCTATTATTGAACTCATCCGACCAAGACAATACCCATTTTTAGAACGGCAATTTGTTTAGAAAAACGGTCAGTGCCAAAGTCACTGAGCGGATAAGTCGCCACCTCATAAGAAGCTATTTATTTGGTACATGCACGTGTGATGCATGAACTTCTTAATGGCGTAACTCGAAAGCCTCCTTCACCATCCGCCTCCTTCCTTCTTGTTTGACGAATTCTTCAAGAAACTCTGCAAAACGGTATTTGCGATAAGCTGGAGGGTGTTCCTCATCAATTAAATCCTCAATCGGACCAATAATGGAGTCCTTGTTTGGTCCATAAAAGATGGCCAGGGATACTCGATGCAAGTCCTTGTTAGTCACCGCTCGGTGATGCACACTCTTGTACCTTCCATTGCTCAGAACCTGCATCATCAGGATCCGAGCTTCATCAAGAGTCAAGCAATCTATGTGCATCACAGGCAACTTTGTGTGTTGGATGTTATGCACGCGAAAAATAAAACTTGGACCGTGTCCCAACGTGTTGAGGCTCGATTTCGCGTCAAAAACAGTGTACAACCAGGACTACCGAAATTAGGAATTCTACAAGTTCAAAATTTGTCAAGTTAATGTTACGCAACATTTGAAGCTGCTTTGACATTAGTTTGTACCTGGATCTGGTCGCCTAAATTGACGACGAAAGCATTGGGGATAGGATCAACAGATACCCATTGACCATCCTTAATGACTTGCAACCCAGTAAGCCCTTGAGACTGCCGGAGTATGGTCAGTGCATTGAGGTCAGTGTGAACGGCTAAGCCCAATGTGAGTTCAGGATCTGGACATGGGGGGTAGTAGTTTGCTTGTGAAACTAGTCTAGGACTCTCACCAAGCCTCTTCTGTATGCAATCTTTTTCAAGCCCAAGCCCTTGGGATATCAAGCTCAGGAGCCTCTTCATCAGCACACCAATTTCCTTTGCATATTCAGCTGTAACCTCTCTACCAAAACAATCAAGTAGCACATCCCAAGAACAGAAAGGTTAATTGCTTTATGGCATCATAAATTTGGGCATGCGGGTCATTATGGCAATCTCATTATCTGTCAACTTCTTTAGTCCAAATGGAAGGAGAAAAACTTGAAAAACTAGATTATCCCGAGTAGGACAATTATGCATTTGAGTTACAAAAAGTGGTTGATTAGTCAGCCAAAAAGGTATTCAACTGAAGGACTCTAATACTGAGATGGATAAAGGTGTATAAGATCATCAATTAGAAGGACTAGAAGAATTGCGGTTGATCTGGTGAATAGAAAAATAAATTACTGCATGTCATCAGCATATGAAAGTTAAAGTCAAAGAGTGGTACCTATATTGGGGAGGATTTCTGGGTAAGAGATGGGTGAAATCATCAACAGGATGCCAAGGGTGAGAAAAGGTCTCACTCCACATAGTGGTCTTTTTCTCTAATTGGCTTTCAACAACTTTTAGGCAATAATTGGAGACCCTCACAGGCTTGGTCATGTCTTCAGTGAAGAGCTCGGCTCTTTCCTCAGGAGGCAAGTTAAAGAACTCAGTAATGGCATACATCATTCTTTCGGATAATTCTTCTGGCACTCCATGATTGATGATTTGGAAGAAACCATATTCTTCACAAGCTTGTGAGATCTTCTCGACTAAGGATGACGATGGTCCATGCCCATCTTCGTCTTCCATGTTGATGACTGGAATTGTGGCTAGTTTCGATACTTGTGAGAGGAGTGGCCTTTTGTCTTGTGGGAGGATGAAACCCGGGGACAGGGAGAGGGGAACCTTGCCATTGACTAGTTGGAAAGGTGTTTGCTCTCTCAAAACTGTGTGATGATTTCTGTTAAACATTTTGCGAAGTACCCTTGATTTCAGAAATGGCCAGTGTTGCGTGCATACAATCACAGAGATGGTAAATTTGTCGGACTGAACAAGGTCAAAACTGGCATGCAGAGGAGCGTAGGAAGGCAGATGAAGATCTACATTTATTTAAAGGTGCCTTGACTTTGGCAAAAATGACTATCTACCAGTAATATATGCAGCTCTCTAAGGAGAAAATGGGGTTGATTTATGTCATGTACAGAATGAATGCAGTAACCTGCTTGCAAGCGGAACCGACAATCTTGAACAACCGGTTCATATGGTCATTATCATTCACAGTCAATTATTGGTATTTGCATCTTTGTGACACAACTGATCTATAAAGCATCAACAAGTACTATTGATCCACGACGAAGACATGATAGTTTTTCCTACTTTTCTACATCGTACGCTTGCTAAAGATATTTTCTGACCATCTTATGTATAGCGAACTAAAATGGCAATGATATGGTTCAGAGTTCAAATTACCATGTCATACCGACAAGTTTATAGAAACCTATAACATTCTAAGATGGTAAACTTATAGCTGAGAGTTGGAGAGCTTTTAGTGAAAAATGAAATCAATATAAAGGGACCATAAGCTAGCAAAGGGGTCTTTCCCGTGAATATCGCGATTAAATTTATAATCTCGACCTTTGCAGGATCCTTGCTTGAGATGCAACGAAACCTGCTTTTTTGGCTTGCCAAGCCTCAGATATCGGCAATTTTGGGCTGCAGATTTCCATTGCTTATAGCCACTGAAGAAGTTCTTGTATAAAATTGTTACATTTTCATTAAAATTGCATTTTAATTGAAGATAGCAGCGCTAGGAATGTTGTTTCATGTTGAGGATAGAGTAGCTTGTTTTTACTTGAAGGTGTTGCATTCATGCTTCGATGAGCTGGATCCACCAAAATGTATTCTTTGGTGTTATTCTTACAGTTTGATTGCCTTTTTTTATTATAATCTCTCGACATTGACACGTTATTTCTTACTAAGTCAAAGCGTAAGATGCTCTCTGCATTGGACAGAGATTTAATTATCCATCAATTTGGAACACATTTTCACTATTAAAATAAGTAGCTCAGATCACTTCACTGTGTATCTCCAATGTTATCTACCATTAGTGACACTGTCATTGCTATTTAAATCACCAAATGTCAGGTTAATAGAAAAAAATTCACATGAAGAAAATCAGTAACTACTACATCGAAAAGCAAAATAAATTAAACCGGATTATACTTGTGGGGAACCAAAAGCCAGGTGCTTCTTAAACCTGATAGAATATAACAACAGAAAAAGACCTTTCACCTACAAGAACAAAATCGGGACATACATCATCTTTGAATCATAATCAGAATGGCAACTCCATGCTCTTTCTGAGACCATGTTCTGCAAAAAACCCAGTCTCGTACTCGTAAGAATGTAAGATACAATCACTCATCTCTGGTTTGCGTATTATGTGAGGAAACGACAAGCTATCAAAGGACTGCCTTTTGTCTTCCATCAGTAGCTTCATGCTCAACCTGACGAATAAAGTATAACGTCAGGTGTTTGATTGACATGTAGAGATGATCACAAACTCCGCATACATCCAAGAAAAATAGAAGGCAAGAGAAATTAGAAAGTCCATCTCATCATTTGGTTCTACTTTCTGAAAAACCAATTCGTAAATCAATTAACTTTCGACAGAATCATTATCTATAGATATCCAAGTGACTCCATAGTCAGGTACAACCTAACTGCTAAAGTAGCAACTGAGTAAAACGCAGAACAAAAATAGAACAGTGTTGTAGTAGCAGAGAGCATAAGACCAAAAACCAAACATCGGAACTCAGAAATGAGAAATGCAGGAGGCATTTAAAAGAAGCACATTCCAAAATCCCGAAACTTGATCACGGGACTTATTTAGTGCAATAAATTTACTAGTGCCAAAAACAAGATTATAACATAATTGATTCAGTAACTGAAAGAGGGTAGCTTTTAGCCAACTGCATAGTTAGCTTTGGAAAAGAAAAGACCTAGAAATGTTGAGAAAGCAAGAGAATATTTTGTTCCAGATGACGAGGGAGGCTATTGTAAAGCTAAATGTGTTAAGCGTCAAGTGTGTGCTACCTATGACCTAAGCTCCAAGAGTTCGTAACATAATCCCCCCACTAAAAAAAATGCACCAATTTCTTCAAACATTTGCAAGCTACAGCGTTTACATAATAGGTAAAACCTGGTATGTCAAGATCCTTTTACCTCAACAAGTACTCTTGCCTTCTTCTTCGTATTGGCATCTCTCTCAAGCTTTTTAAGAGCTAATGCAGAACCTTTCCTCGATCTTTTTCTATCAACTGCCACCGTCTCTTCATCATCATCTATCCCAACTGCATGATAACTGCTAATGTTAGAATGTAACTTCTTTATATGCTAGTAGGCTCAGCTAACACATTGCCATCAGGCATGGAAGTACATTATTATTGTTGTATATGCAACAATTGGTGATCTAAAACTCATATAGAACTAGTCATAAAGAACTTGCGTAAAGAGAAAGGAAGTAAACAAGTCAATATGCAACATAAGGAAGCGTGGTTAATGATACGGAACTGAAAAGATCTCATGAAAAGTCCACATGAAGTTTTTGTCAAACAACTTTACCATTTTCATCATCTGTATCATTGCCTTCTATTGCAAGACCACCAAAATCCTCAATATCGTCCTCCTGTTCAAGATCTTCATAGCCTTCAACATATTCTATCTCAGGTTCCTGCATATACAACACAAGTATAAGAACAACCATATAATTCGAGCCAAGACAATATTTCCCCAACCCACAGCGTGGGGTGGAGCAGCCTCGGGATGGAGGAACTTGTATCTCCTCAATTTCTTGCCATCTACAGGAAAAAAAAGGTGAGGGTGGAGCTATAACAAACCTCCTCATTTTCATCTTCACTAGCAACCTGCAGTCCTTCCTTTTCGAGAGCACTCATGTACGCTTCGACGGGATAGTTGTATATGTCACCATAGACTCCTTTCTTAAGGCGTTCAAGCAATTCCTTTTCAATACTCTGCAAAATAATAGATAGCCACTATGAGGTCTATGAACACGCCCCATACCACAAGGCAAGAATGGCGGAGCACAGAACCTTATCCAAAACTGCTGCTTTTTCAGCCTTCTCCTCTCTCCTAGCCTCTCTTTTTATCTGCTTCCTAGGAGTTGTCATTATCTTCTCCCTGCACAGAAAAATTCAATGGGATAAAACAAAAAAGTTTTACATATCGACAGATTCTGGTCTAAGCTAAGGTTGTGCAAAAGATCATAACTACAACAAAGGTTCTGCATAATAGAGGCGTAAGAGAGAACATTAATCTCCTCTCCTAGGATCTGCGCAACCTAGTTACCTACACTATCAGAGTATCAGTTAAGTATCCAGTTCTCAAAGCCTCTAATTCAATTTTCCCATTTTTAGTACTGTAAGCTCACCTACCAAACTCATGCTTCTAATCTTGCTGAAGCCTACAACATGGAGGAAACCATCAAGCAAATACACTGACTTCTCAAATTCCATTAGTAATGAGCTCCCTAACATCGCCATAGATTGTGCCAAAAGAAAGGGATATGCACAAGAGTACTCATCCCAAGCATCTAACCTCACAATGAACAGTGGTAGCAAGAATATGATTAGGTTATGCTTCATTCATAGGTAATAGCAACATGATTGATGCAGAACATTGTTTTCAGAGAATACTGCAATTCGCCTCCACCATTTTACTTCTCACAAGCACTAAAAGCTACCTAACTGTCACAATAATTTGTTTTGTTCTCCGTAGGAACCTCCCTTACCAGAAAGTGTTGCTTTACTACCTGCTCCTTTGCACTACAATAACGGCTCAAAGGGCCACTAGTGAGTAGGTTATAAACACCTTTCATGTGTGCAAATACTAGAGCGATTGAAAGAAAAAGATGTGAACCTTGTTTTCAAAGCAAGCTTCCTCATGCGTATACGCATCTGAGTCATTTTGGTCAGCCGCTGCTTCGTTTTGTGTATAAGAAACTTGGGCCAATATATCTGTTGAAACTCACAGCAATATAGAGAACGCCAAAAAATCCAAAGTCCAGAGAAGTTGCCAAAATAACATAGACTATGCTATACCAGATGTTTGTCGATGATCTCAAGCGCTTTTTCATAATTTCTGGGCAATTTAACCCTTTCCCACAATTTGTCCGGCATATGAGCCCTCTCTATGGTTTTCATATATAAATAGAATACTCCTGCAATACAGCAACATTAAAGTGTAAGATAATTAAATACACATTCCTTTAAGCATGTATCATCCCCACATGATAGGAGTTGTAATGAACAACCTATAGGTTGTGATATAACAACACTAAAGCTTCCTTATTGAACTAGTTAAGTATAAATCTCGCAACTTTCTAACCTTTTCAAATGAAGTTCTATGGATTGCAATCTTCAATGTACATCATGAACCGCTTGCAGAACCAGTGGGGTAATGCTTTAAAACTTATATAACAAAAACTTGTATTTGATACCATCCCTTTTTGATAAGGGAAAAGAAATCACACACCAAAAATAATCCACTCAAATAGCAAAAGAAATATCCTTGAATAATTTGCATCCTGAAGTAATGTTAAAAAGGACGCCAACTCTCTGCTTATCATGTTGTGACTTGTGACCCTCAATAATCATACACAGTTCATGGGCAATCTTTGGCGTGGATTTTAATATTGTTGGAGCTCTTCATTCATCTCCGAATCTTTAGTACCATAATTTACAGGATTCACGAGCATTCTTAGTTTGGGTTTTGATATTGCTGGAGCTCTTCATTCATCTCCAGAGCTTTCTTTTGTACCCTTGACATTGTCATGTTTAGTAAGAGAATTAAAAGAATTGGTAATATAACTGTTTGATTTAACTCAGCAGATCCACGACCAAACTGATGGCAAACGGCATACGAGCATGGACGAAACACAAAAACCAAGAAAGAAAACATATGTCACCCCCATAAGAAAGAGGCAATGCCCAAAAGCAACAAGCCCAGAGATTCAGTGCTCAAAAATTCAACTCTATAGCCTACTAGACTAACGACAAATCTACTACGATGCTACACGACTAGCCTAAAAATGATTGGCTAGACCAAAATACTTTAGATGCCCAAAAAACAAAGCACGTGTCATAATCTCAAACGTTCATATTAATCAAAATATAAATCAACTTGTATAGAACCCTAAAAGACTGGCCAACTCCTATTAGCACTCTCAGCTACTAAAAAGGAAGCATTTAATTGAGAGGACAACAAATTCCTAAAACTAACTATTTACGATAATAATGGATACATGTCGTACGAAGCATTACCTAATTGCTGATAATGGCTAGGGCTAAATTAGAGATCCTTTGTTCAACCCTCTCTTTTCTTTCTTTCTCTATAGAACTAATGAAATCAAGTCCTATGTGAATATCAACACAGGAGAGATCCTTTGTTCATCAGTGACTATTTCCGGAATTTACAACTAGCTCTATTTCCAACCTAACCATTACACTAGTTGCCCAAGTTAAATTTCACAAACCAAAATCTGAAGCCGAACTACTTTAACTAGACACCCTATAAGAGCATTGCCCCAGTATCTGCACCGCCAAAAAAAACTGCAGCTTTAGCACTTAAATGTTTGATACAAGTACACAAGAAAGAGATCACAAGAATACAACGTGACAAATATACAACTCCCTCCATTTCATAAGTTTTATTCCCCTTTGACTCTTTGCGAATTCCTAAAGAAAAATTTGAACATGCAAACGCGCGTCCTAGTTTGACTTGTAAAACAATATTGTGATCCGCATGCACTATTTGAGTTCAATCCGTTGCACGGATGTTTATTTCTGTCCAAGGGATGCGCAAAACGCCAAGGGGAACAAACATCAAGAAATGGAGTATGTTTCGGAGTGAAACATGAAAACTCAAAATAAAACTAGAAAAAAAAACGAAAGTCGCAAATTTGAGTGATAACAGAGCTACAAAGAACTAGAAAAAGGGTAAATTCAGTACCATCATGGTCACGAATGGTGGCGTAACGGCTATTGGCGAGGGGGCAGGAGCTCCGGTTACAAATCCCGGTCACGTTATACGGATTCCGGCAGAAATTCCCGGTCGTTATTCTATTTCAAACACAAATTTCAAAACTTTTATCTTAGATATCAACCAACGAGCAAATTTCAATTAGGGAGCAAATGTGGATTCGATAAGGAGTTTACTTGGTCATGAAACTGCAGTGGTTGTGCCTGATGACTTGCCATATGACCTCGTCGTGCTGCATCTCTCCGTATTGCAGCCGATTTCTTTGTTAGTTACAACTGTAGAAACGGTAAATATTGATCTGAGATTGAAAAGGGGGGTGTGAAGAGGTAATTAGGGTTTAAGCTGTGCCGCTCTGGCCGCTTCGAACAGCTTGGTAGGGGTTTCTCCTTGGTCTAAATTACGCGCAAACCCCGTCTGGTTATGGCAATAAACACTATCTGTCCCTCGACTACGTATATTTACACTCACACCCCTCAACAACCATTTCATACTCTGAAGTAAGGAGAAAGTAGGGAATGACCTGCTCTATTTTACACGTTGTGCGATTTGCGCCCCTCGACTTCAAATTTAAGTACTAAATCTCCTTATAGTTACAGAAAATGGGCACTTTAGGCACAAACCGTTAAAAATAACAGCGCGTGGTCAACACGCGCGTTGACTAACGAATTTTTTTTAAATGACGTTTTTGCCCATTGTCTATTTTTAGAAAAGAAAATCAGAAAAAAAACCCTAATTCTAACCACCCCAACCCCCTATCCCCCCAACCCAATTATGTCTTCAAACTCCCCCGACCACCGCACCCTTTCGTCTCCTCGTCTGCCTCCTTCTTCCCTGTCGCCGCACCACCTTCTTCCCCCCCTGTCGCCGACCGCCCTTCCCCGTCGCCGCGACCGCCCTCCCCCTTCCCCTTCCCCATCGCCGCGACCGCCCTTCCCCGTCGTCGCAAAGTTAGTCAACAGTGATGGAGGTAATGACGCACCTCGTCGAGGTGATCCATTAATTAACATGGCATTAATGAAAATTTGAATTGAATTGAATTGAAATGGGATTTAGAGAGAGAAATGGTGGGTTTGCCAAAAGGCTTGATTGGGCGTGGTGGGGTGGGACGAGTCTGCCGGATAGTGGGCCGAGAGAGGCTGCCGGCGGCGTGGGGTGAGGAGGAGGCTTGGGCTGCCGGCGGCGGGATCAGATCTGGAGAAGGAGAAGAGAAACCCTAATTTTAAGGTTTCAAAACCCTAATTTTTAAATCAGGGTTTCAAATCCTCTAATTTTAGGATTTCAAAAGCTTAATTTGCAAATTAGTTGCTAATCCTAACGGCAATCGCGGTTCCTTTTTTTTTTTTTTTAACTCCCTGGTGGTCGGAGAAAAAACCAGTGGTTGTGCTCAGTGGTTGTGCTCAGTGAATAACCAATTGTAGCGGGGTTGACCAGAGGAGGAGGGTCATGGGCAAAAATTGTAATTGAAATTTGCGGGGGGGGGAATTGCACACTGTGTATAGTACAAGAGGTCATTAGCTAATAAAGAAATAAGGGTATTTTGATCATTTCACGCTATTCATAACGGATCCGTCTAAGGTGCCCATTTTCTGTAACTGTGGGGGGGTTTAGTGCTTGAATTTGAAGTGGAGGGAGGCAAATCGCACAACGTGTAAAGTAGAGGGGGTCATTCCCTACTTTCCCCCTGAAGTAAACGAACGAGTAACTTCGACTTATTCTAACTCTCTAATCACGGTTTTTCTTGTCCGCATATAAAGGTTATGTTAGTATTGCATGTTCTAAACATTTATGCTCATTTTTTATATGGAGGTGTATTTTAAAGCTTTCTTTAGGTACTCATTATCGTCCATGCTCAGTGGCAGAGTTAGCGGGTGGCACCGGTGGGCAGGTGCCCACCTGCTCCTTCAAAGTTTTTTCTTCTTATATGTGGTATATTTAACCCACAATGATAAAAGAGCCCACCAAAAAATTTTAAACATATTTAAAAGAGATGTTTGGTTAGTTGTTTTACATGTTAAAATACCTAAACATTTAGAGATGGTTTTTAAAAAATGTCTTTTTAGTCATTTTAAATGCTAAACTTAAATAAATAAACAGAATAAGAGTAAAGTTCAAACTCCAAATAAATAAAGATATAAAGTTAACATGTTTAACCACACAGTTTACACTCTATAAGGTGACATAGCACATCACTTCTGAGCTTTGGCTGCTACAGCGCATTCTTCGCCTCTCCCTCCTCCTGTCGGTCCACACCAACCGTTTAGTGGCTTTGGGGTAAAAATTGCTTCACTTAATTGGCATTGCAATTTTGTTTTTGAGATGCCCTGAATCGGCTTGTTGGCCGGCTACGATTTCACTGTGGATTCTTTATTTTTTTTTAACACCCGAGGGTCACGGTAGAGATTTTCAACGTAAGATCCGCGTTTAATTCTTACATAGTTGAATTATTTGAACCCTTTCTTAATAAGTACAATTTATTGTTTCATTTTAGGATTATGAAATTAAGAACTTATAACTTTTCAGATTTTAGGAATTGAAAATTTGGATATTTACAATTTCAAATTTGGCAATCGGGAATTTGGAACTTATAATTTGCATGTTGAACAGTAATAGCAATTGGGCATTCAACACCAAATTTTTATGTTGAGCTTCAGCTTGAGCTAACTAGACATAGACAAAACCAAAGGAATTCAACATTGAATTCCACTATTCCAGCAGTGGACTTGATTCCATGAGATATAACTTTTGCCAATGAAAAAGCGTCGAAAAACATATTAGGGCATGAGTTTAGAAATATCCTTATCGCTAACTGCCCACCGCGCATAACATTTCTGACTCCGCCACTGTCCATGCTTTAACCTCGTGTGTAGTGTTAAACATCTATTTCTTTCGGTATTAGGACTTTTTCGTGAAGCTGTTTTGCTTTAATCTTTTAGTTTTGTACTTATTTTTATGTGTAAAGTCGGATTCTCGTGCCCTGGACTCTCAGTATCAATGGTAAATTACCAAACGGTCTTCCTTCGTCGATCATCATTTTGAAGTGGTTCTTGTCATTTTAGTTTGGCCAAATTCATCCTCAACAAAAACTTTTGTGTTCTGAGTGGTCCTTTTCCTCGATTTACTCTGTAAAGTCAAGTTTGAAACAGCAATATCGTAACCTCACACATGTATTGCAAGATGATTGCTAGAGGAAAAAATATATTTCAAGATATCGAAAGAGAGTTTCAAGTTAAGAAAGTTACAATTTTGACCCTCCATAAGGAGGACCAAGTTTAAGTTATCATAAGTCTATGCAATACCTTGGCCACTTCCCTACTACTTGTGCCTTTGCATGCTGGACCTCGATTTATCATTTCAAATTTTCACAAATACCAGAAGTCACAGACAATAAGTTCCTCTCTCTCTCTATAGCACTCTTTTTAGAGCATCATCGAGTTCTAGGATTTGGTTCGTGGACGTATAAAACTCGACTCTAGTAGCCGTTTTCGTACCTACGATAAAGATCAAGCGTGTTGGAAACTCGTAACAACAAGGATCCTACGTCAAAATTTTCGAAAACTTCGTACGGTATGTTTCCGAACCCATTAATTGTTATTCAACATGATGAAACTGAAAAGGACAAATTAGAACACATAAGCTTTTGGCCGATTTGACTAAATTTAAAGGACAAGAACAAAACAGAAATGAAGATAAACGAAGGAGGACCAAGTTTGTAATTTACCATATTAAAAAAAATAGAGAAAAAACTAGTATTACGTGTCGACGCGGCCACTTGCCTACTATTACTGCCTCCGTAGGCTCGAGCTAAAAACAATTAGCAAAAGGCTGTACATACAAATTTTGAATATAAAAATATAGTCTGAAAAGATAATGACAACATTGTTTTATTAACTTAAAAGAAAAAAAGTACAATAATATCTAGATGAATCTTCAACAAAGACGAAGTCACCCGATTTTTCAATTTTTTCGAACAAATATCTAGATAAATCTCGGATTGAGTAAGGCGATCCTTTCTAGAAAAGATGACTATCTTTTCTGGAGCAGGTACAATAACTTGGCTTTGAAATTTGTAATTAAGAGTGTGGAATCATGAAATTTATGAGATTTCATTTCAAATCCTCAAATTTTGTTGTTTGGAACATTAAAAAAAGGAATTGGATTTCATTGGATTTGTTTTTATAGTGTGAAATCCGATAAAAAAATGGTCGGATTTCATGAGATTTCGATTTACTTGAATTAAAAGTAATTATTTATATATCTTACTATTTTCTGGATCTCTCTAACAATGAACCACCACCACTATCTACCGCCACACCACTTTTGCTACCACCATCGCCACCACTAGTGCCATCACCACGGTCGCCGCCATTATCACTGCCACTATTACCATTTTCGCCGCCGCCACCACCGTCGTCGCCACCACTACTACCATCAGCACCCCCACCGTTATCGCCACTGCCACCACCACCACTACTGTCATAACCATCACCGTCGATACAGTCACTGCCACCACGACCACCGCCCCCACCATTACTGCTAGCACCACCACCACTGCAACCACTATCACCGCCGCCACCACTACTACAAGCAACACCCCCACTATTGTTAGCACTGTCACCACTATCACCGCCCCACCGCTATTGCCATCACTACTGCCGCCATCGTGACCGCCACCATTACTGCCACCACCACCACACAACCACTGCCACCGTCGCCATCGCCGCCACCACTATTACCATCACTTGACCATCCCACCACTACTGCCACCACTACTACCACCACCTGACCACCATCGCCACCATTACTGCCACCGTCGTCACCACTATTACCGCCACCGTCGCCACCACCATTACCATCACTTGACCACCCCACCACTGCTGCCACCATTACCGCCGTCGTCGTCGTCGCCACTACTACCACCATCGCCGTAACCACCGCCACCACTAATGCCATCGGCGTCACTTCTCCACCACTAATTATACCTCGTTACACCTCAATACCACCACCATTACCATCACTTGACCACTCCACCACTTCAACCGTCAAAGCCGCTACCCCGAGTGCTGCTGCCACCACCATGTGGTGGCACTAGCACACTTGAAACTACTAATCGTAGTTCGTTCTTCATCATAAGTCAAGGATATAATTGTCCAAAAATTTACTACCTTTCCATTTCCTTTGTTCTCCAAACACAAAATATGAATTCTGTGATTTGAATTCCTTTCTGTTCCAAACAAAAAAAAAAGTGAATTGGATTTCAAATCTAATTCCGAATTTGAAATCCAAATCGTAAAAGAATTGGTTCCAAACATACCGCAAGAAATCTGACAGAGTTCTCTCTAACCTTAATTTCTTTTGTGTTAAACAAGATTGACTATATCTCTTTGATAATAATCTCTAAATGGAATACAGTGTACATATTTATGAGATATTATTTATCGGCTAAAAAACTTAGGGATAATTACAATAATGTCCCTGAGGTTAGGGTGAAATTACAGTCAATGACACTAAGTTTTAAAAGGTATCAGATGTGTCCTTTCGTCATTGATCCGTTAAAAAATTATACATTTTGATGATGTAAGCCAATACGTATTTTTAAAATAACAATACTACCATTATTTCTAATTTAAAATCTTATTTTCTTTTTCCAAATTTGTAGTTTTTTTCTTTTTGATAAGGCCTATTTTCTTTTTTTTTTAATTTGAATTTGAATTTCAACTCTAACTCTCTTTCTCTCTCTCTCCAACTCCCCGCACCCTTCCCCACTGCACCCCGCACCCCTCTCATCGCCCCACCCTCCCCGCCCCCACCATCCCCTTAAGTAAACCCATCATTGCCGTCGTCGCCGGAACCAAGATTGACCACCGGCGCCAAGACCACCGACGCACCACCACCAAATCCACACCAAAACTACTGAATCGCATCATCGCACCGCCGGTACCCTAATCCATGACCCAAGACCCAAACCACATCCACCTCATCACAGCACCGCCGGCACCCATCTACATCGCTCATCGGACCAACCACCACATCGCCCACCGGAGCATCTACGCCACCATGGTAGGCTCGACAACCGATCAAATAATGACGACGAAGGGACAGATTCTGGCCGTCACAATTGCTTCGCCGGCGGTGGTTTTATTTGTAGATTTCAGCGGTAAATTTAACTTTTTAAAAGATAAAGGATTGATGCATTTAGTTGGTATTACTTAGTTGTGGTGGGTATTTGGCTTTGGTAGATGGTGGTGTTGGCGGGCATTGGCTTTGGTGAATGGCGGTGACTGTGGCCATGGTGGAGGTGATAGGTAAAGTGGTTTTGGTAATGGTTCGACGAGTTTGGTTGTGGCGGTGGGTTTTGTAGGCTAGTGGCGACATTGTCGCCGACGAGGTGTTGTTGAGGCAGTGGTCATAGAGATCGGAATTGCGGGGGGAAAAAGATAGAGGTCAGGGAAGAGAGGAATGAATGGCATTTGAAAATTTTAATTCTAAAGTCATGGGCAATCTGGTTTTTTTGTTTCAAACCGTTATGTATAACAGTATTTTGTTCAGTCAACAACAGATATAAGTGTCATTTGGCCAAACTAATGGACACGCTTATAAGTATACCCTAACCTCAGGGACATCACTATAATTATTCCAAACATACAAAGTGACGCATGATGTATTTTGAATGGCCAGGTCATCTCATTGTGACATGCTAAAAAATAATCGGAATAATAATCATTCTCAAATTAGTCCCTTTGTGACACGTGACACCTTCCTATCAATCAATAAACATTTATTTAAAAAATAACTAAATAATTGTTTAAAAATATATATAAATAACCAACACGTGACAATTTGTAATAATGTTCATTACAATGACATATATACATAAGGTGCCTTACTAATTCTCGGAGACAAAAATAATAGTCCCCAACCCATCGTAGCTAGAGCATCCAACATCATTTTGGGGCCATGAATCCCTAATTTCTCTTCTTACTAGTCCAGGCTCTAAAGTTTTGATTCAAAGTTACCGTAGAACATACTACTCCTTTCAAAATTCTAGTAGACGCCTAAAATAGGGATAAAGATCCTCTGTTGTATCTGTATAGCGTTTATACCGTAACAGTTTTGTTGTGTTGTAACTGTTGTTAAAATTATAATGACAATCTTATATCGCTAAAACAAATCTAGCTACATTTTTTTATTACAACATAGATGTCGTAAAGAATCCTAATCCCAATAATGGCTACCTTATTCTTTGATGTTACAATTATTTCAGTTTCAAATAAAACTGACTTAGTCTACCCTACTTGGTAACCCAAGTCAATCCTCTCCAAGCCAAGTGGTCCAGTAATAACACTTTTCCTACAACTAGCATTTGTTTATGGCCATCATCACTATCCACTAGGACTTGCTGCCCTTCCTTTGGGACCTCATGATCGCAGACCCGGATTAGACTCGGGGCTCTGCGGGTCCGGGATGTTCCATCAACTGACGTATTCTCCTTTCGTCTCTTCAACCACCCAGAGGCTAAAGCCAAAAGCGTATACAGAAGATGAACGGAGGCTGGATAACCTTAAACCAGCTTTTGCCTTATCCTCAGAAGATAACTTTGATTAATTCGTCCTTTTTTATCTTGTTTTGTTTCCTAATGAACTTGGCATTTGACATGATCTCACCTGATAGACTTTTACGTGATCTCACTTATTCCTGTGATGACTGTCTTCATCAAAATATAATCAAGATGACCTCATCCCATCTTCGAATGCTTCTAGTCCAAATGTTTGTATGGCTGCTCTAGTCGGGTTAATTTTACACTACACCATATACTTAGGGATCAGTTGCACCCAGCACCCCGTAATTTTAATTTTGGCACTCAGCACCAAAATCTTTAAAATCTTGATATTCAGCACCAAATGACGGTCAAACTGGCCTTTGACCATACGTATGTTACTTTTTAAGGGGCAAAATGGTCTTTTTATCTGTTATATCCACCTTTCGTCCACGTCAGCTCCAAATGGCCCCAATAATTATCATAAGACCCTCCACGTTTCCTCACCCTTTTTCTCTCCCAAACTATTCATCTTTCTAACCAATATCGAAACGCGCGGCCACCACCTCCGACCGAAACCATTGCCTGACGAGCCATCGCCTCTGATCGAAGCCACTGCATCCCCGCCACCACTCTCCCCATCATCACGACCCACCACAGTCGGCCACCCACGACCAGCCATAACTACCCATAACCACCAATCCCGAAACCCACGGCACCCCCTCCGATTGAATCGCGGCCACCAACGCCTATCGTTGATGACCGCCGCCTCTGCCACAAATCCTTCACCCACGACCACCCACAACCACCAATCCCTCCCTCACCCACGGTCACCACCTCAAACCGAATGACGACCACCAATAACCGGCGTTCGACCAACAGTGACCATTCAATGAACCATTATCGCCTCCAATCGAACGACCATCAGACACTCCCCCTGCCTACCGCCGTAATCATGACATACCCAATCACCCCATCACCCGATCTCCCCATCGATCTCCGGCAAGCCCAATCAGCCACTACACAACATCATCACCACATAATCAGTGGTCCAAATTGAGGGTGAGAGTGACAGGTCAGGCTAGGTGAAGAGGGCGTGGGGCAACGCTGGACGCCAAACACCGCGGCGACGCTAGAGGCGGGTTCTTGGTGCACGGTGGTTGGGGGCACTGAGAGAAATAGAGAAGAGAGAGAGAGAGGAAAGAGAGAGAAAATGGGGAAGAGAGAAATGACGTTGGGCTTAGGGGGTTGGAGCTGACTAGGATTTCATGGATGAAAATACCATTTTGCCCTTAAAAAATTAACAGACGTCTGGTCAAAGGCTATTTTGACCGTCAATTGGTGCTAGATACCAAGTTTTTAAAAATTTTGGTACTGGGTGTCAATTTTAGAACTACGGGGTGCTGGGTGCAACCGACCCCTAAGTATAGGGTATAGCGTAAAATTAACCCACTCTAGTCATTCGTTGTGTCCTTTAATATCTTTTGCTTTCATGCATGTCATCACAAGTTCCCAACATTTTAAGTCTACAACGTATCGTTCTCCGCACTGCCAAAGAAGAAATTATATAAGTAAATTATGTCGGAAAAGTTCCCTGTCGAGCATCGCGTATCGATGATCGACCATAAACAAAGCTTAGGCATAATGAACCAGGTTGCCGATACATCCAGGCTACCCCTTGATGTGGGCTGTCTTATGAATACTTCATTAAGTGGAGATAAGGACTTGTTGTGTCAATAGCCAAGCCATGTTAAGCTCAATTATACCACTGAAACGTCTCTCAATCATGCCAACCTTAATTAGTTGCTTAGCTCACTATCTCTCTCTGTCTGCCTTCACTTCACTAACCTCCCCCCAATTCGTTCACTTTCAGAAATCATCTTCGGTCATCCCTGCTCTACTCAAGTAATAATGAAACACCACCACCAACAAACATATCCACATTTCTCCCCGCCATGAGTATCCTTTTCAAACTCTTGGTGCTCTGTGCTTGACGGGCCGGCCGACTCTTCCGTCTTGAACACGTAGCCGTGACTGGGATGATCACCTTAACCTGATGTGGACACTGGGCACTTCATATTCTCCTTGGTCAGCAAGAGCTTCAATCAAGGTGTGGATGGCTTTGGCCTCTTTAGGGGTCATACTTTTCTTCGAGTGTGTAAAAGATCGGAGTATCAAACACGGGTGTGGGTCAGGGTAACCTTAAAAACCAACTTTTCCCATTATATATCTTCATCAGTCAATTCCTTCTTCATTATCAGTTCGTGTCTTTTAATGGGCTCTCACTGTTATCTCATCATCCCACTTTGAATGCAACACGAGTGGAGACCCTTTCTCTCTGTATCCAGAGTTATGGCTCACCCCCTTTCCTCCACTTCTTCAAGAGATGGGTCTCTCTTTAGGTTCTGGTTACTCAAGGTTGGTCCGCTTTCATGCACCAGCTGTCATGGGCCATGGCACCCCACTCTCTGCTCTGTGCAATGAAGATTAGTTCCGCGCAGAAGTGCGAGAGAAGATGGGTTCATTCAATGATATTTGGAATTGGTCTGGCCCCTCTAGGCTGCTAGGAGTATTCGGGGGCCAGGGTTCCAAGCTGACAGTTAATGGAATCTGGTCAAAAATGAAAACAGATTCCCAGTTAGCCATGAATACTTCAATGACAAAACAACAAGAAGTATAATTATCATGATTCTTTTGTAAGGCGCGGCTATACTGGTAAAAAGAGTTTTGGCCTTCGTCAAAACAATGCACTACCATCGTTCTTAAAATTAATATTTCTATACCTCTACTGCTGCCATTTTCTTTTTAATCTTAAAAAATAGCAAGAACCATAAAAGATTAGAATTGCGATAGCCCAAATTTGTTTTTGTTATTTCTATCTATAAATGGCTTATTTACGAATTGGTATTGAACAATATAATTTGGATTTAAACAAGAATGAAAATAAAGAGCTAAAATCTAAAAAAAATAAATTTTTTTTTTGAAGAAAGTAACCACACGGCGAATTTTTTTCAGGGAGTGAAAAAATTATATCGAATTCACCAAAAAAAAAATTATTAGTAAAATAATATTAAAATTTTTTTAAGAACTTATTTTAAATCTCTATATAATCACTGAAATCAAACAAATTAAATTAACCAAACATATATTCTAAACCTCTATATAATCAATAAAATTAAACTAAAATTAACATATTAAATAACATATATAATCACTGAAATTAAACTAAAATTAACATATTTATACATATGTTAATTTTAGTTTACATCAACAGGCACAAATGTAGATATAGTTTACATCAGCATATAACATCACTGAAAAAAAAATTTCTTTCAAAAGTTCAGTTACCATGTAGTTCCGCCAATGCACACGGCTTAAATGGCATGATATTTCTAAAAAAAACTTACGCGCTTTAACTTTCCATCTAAAGTTCTTCAGTCGTTAAGAGTCCTTTAGTTGGTAGTTACCGTGCTCACCGTACAACTGCATGTCTTGTCAAGCATCCTTCCACCTGCAATCACATAACATAGAGCAACCAACTTAGGATAACATGAAAATACATTTAATACCAACAAGGAAAATGAAAAAGAAAATAAGCAGTCACGAAACTAAAGAAAAACAAGAGAGAATACGAAATTAAAATGTTTATATATATATATATATATATATATATATATATATATATATATATAAAGAGAAGTACAAAGACACGCAAGGACACAAAAATGGGGCGACCAATGAAAAAGGGATAATGTGCACGCCACCAGAGAAGCATCACAGGATACAGAATCTCACAGATAAGCCCGAGGGGAACGGGAATGGTGCAACGGACTCACAGGTGAACGGACGTTAACGTGACAAAGCATCACAAGAAGAATTCCTGTAAGTTTTTGTAACGGAACCCTAACCACCACGAATTGAGGAAAAAGGAAAATGGTGAAACACAAAAGCTTACCATCACAATTGGAACGACAAGGACTGAGAATTCCATTAATTTCCACTGGATTGAATAACAAATAAGGTTCAACCCCTATACAGATTTACAGTCCCAATCTTACAACAAAACAGCCCTATTATATGGTATACGTTCTTGTATATCTTCAGATAGATTCGCTGCAACTCCACCTATTTTCGATGCTATTGCCAGTGGTTCCCGTTGTGAATTAGATAGATCCGGCTGGGGCTTCCCTGGACGTAATACGGGAGCTTTCCGGCAGATTTGTCATAGCAGACGGGATATACCGCCGGTTTCTGAATCTGATGGAAGCACCTGGGAGTGGCACACTTAAAGGAGGTGTTTGCGGCGGCGGTGGCGGCGGCGCAGGTTGAAGTTGACGGAGATCGCGGCGGAGACAGGGTGGAGGTGGAGGTGGAGGAGGACGCGCTGGAGGGAGCAGGGGACGATTTTTTGGGCAGAGCGAGGAAGGCTCTGATCTTGAGCGACGACGGCGGCGACGCGGCACGCTCGTACTCCTCGATGAGATTGGCCAGGTCCTCATCGGAGGTGATGGACACCAAAGCGTCGAGGTCTTCCGTTGGCAACTGACACCTCAGAGTCACGGATGATGACCCGCACAACTCACCCAGCTTCACCAGCAGCTCTGTAACCAAAACACAAACACATCAATATCACACATTTGACATATCGTACACAGTATAAAAATACATGGAAATAGACTGACCAGAGAAGGAAATGGAGCGGTCGACGGCGAGGAGGCGGGTGTCGCCGCCATGGTAACGGAGTTTGCCGTCAGGGTAGCGGGGGAGGATCTTGCCGCCGTAGCTGCAGAGGAATTTGATGGTGGTGGGTGCTGCCATGATCAAGGAAAACGGTCGAGCCCAGTATGAGAAGGGGAGGAGTGAAGATGCTTGGGACTGGCGTCTTCAAGCCTATTCAAGGTACCATGAAACCCTTATTTATAGAGTTTCTGAGCGACGGGAGAGTGGGCTGGTGGGCCTTTTGGGAAGTTGGGTGGGGTGGTAGAAAATAGAGAAAATGGACCCCCAATCTTACGTCAGCTAGATTCCCATGCTTTGTAGGCCCATGGTAGAAAAACCTGCTCCAAAAGAACCAAAAATCACTTTTTACATTGTCATTTTTTTTTTTTGAGATATTTCTCGCAATCGTTGAGTTACTCTTTTGATATTATCTCGCAATTCTATATCTGGTGTTGATTTTGCTAGCGACCTGTCTGTTTGTCATGAAATACACGCACAAAATTTGGCTTTTCTATATAACTTGGAGAATGGGGAATTTCCTACTTAGATTTGACAAGAAACTTCTATCGGTAGTTTCTTAGGGTAGACTTGCATTTCTAACAAATAAAGTGTCATTTGTGAATAACTTTTAGCTTCTAGAAAAAGGACTAGATCATTGAGTAGCAGGGAAAGAATATTATTGTCAAAAAGAAAGGAATATTAGTGTTTATAACTCGGCCTTAACACGGCCGTTCTCTTGGGAAAGCATATTATTAAGAATCAAAAAGAGCACCCATAGGCTGATGTCGGGTTCATATCTTTTTTAAGGAGACACAGAGGAGATGCACACAAGGCTTGTGCACGCACACATAATGAACCGAAAAAGAAAAGCAAAAGAAAAAAGTTAGGCAATAGGATAGCACCTTAGTGGCTAAGTGGTGGTCAATGCAGAATACTACATTTCCTGAAATACATATTACCTTATTGTTAGATGGTATGTCATCGTGACATGATACGTAATCGATCAATTTATATCTTTTTTTCCGAAAGAAAAAATACACATTTGCTAATGACTAAAGAAATTTTAATTTGTTTATCGAACTTGTTAGCGATGGCTGCACTTAAATATATATTTTTTTTGGCCATAGATATATTTTCCTCTTTTCTTGGGAAGAAAATGTATCGTATAGAAAGCTGGAAATGCTCATGACTTGATATTTACAAGACCCTTGAATGCAACAAAAACATCACTGCGTATGGGCTCCAACGGCCGCCACGTACACCCATACCTTGAAATCCAGAGGTAACCTTTCCCATCACCATTTTACACGGTGCCACAACATAGGATAATACACGTATAAACCCACGTTATGTGTAATGATTTTATTTTGACGGGTATACATATATTGTAGTCATAATCATGCATTATTATTTGAACAAAGTATGGTCCAGGAAGAGTTTGTTCGATCATAGCGGAAGAGTGAGATGTTGGACCCGCCATGGATGACATCTGCTTGGATATGATTGGATAGCTGCATACTCTGCCGAGTGGCAGTTGAGTAATCTATGTGATAATATTGATATATTTCCTCTTGTGTTTGTCTCTGTGAATGTACACTTGGTCTGCGTAAATGATTTCGGTGGCCTCTGTTAACCCACTCCCAGGCCCCAGGAGATGGAGATATGTAGACTGCAGACTCTCTGTGTGTGTATGAATGTGTGTGTGAGAGAGAGACGTTCGTGTGGGTTTTGGCCCTTAAGAGAATCATGCATGCATGTGTGGTAACGAAGAGATTCTTTTGGATTGAAGAACTTGCGAGAGGGAACTTCGCTGAGCACCAGAAGTATTATGCTGGCGAATTGCTAAAGTATATCCTATAACTAGAAGTCAAGGTGCATGCATGTTACTTGCAAGCTTCCTGTACTTGTTAATAATTCTGTCGGTGAGGTGCGATTAGACGCTTTAAAATTTCCGTGATCAAATATAAACCGTCGGTGTGGATGTGTGTGATGAACTCGTTGCAACGGTTCTGGTCAGATCCGAACCGTTGGCAACTGGGTGGTTATGATTGCACTGGTTCGGGTCTGTCCCAACTGGTAGATAGCTAGGTGGTTGTGGTTATGGTTGCACCTATTTGACAGCTGAATGGTGTCGGTTCAGGCTAAACAGCCCATTGGGAGTTGGGTGGTTAATGGTCCAAACTCTGTACCGTCACATTTTCTGATTTAACGGTCCAGGTTGAATTGGTTCATGATAAAAGGGTGTGATCTTTGTTGAGCAGCCACCTGTGTTCTAAATAACATCGCCTGGCTCAAGATTCGAGCCATAAAGTACTGTCCGCATAGAGAAATGAAAGACTTAGTTCGAGTTAAAGACGACAAGTGTTGGGTGTATATACGAGTAAACACATAGCGCTAAATCTTTTACGTAAACACAAGGATTGTTTTGTTTCATCACGAACGATTATCACAAGTTCAAAACCACCTCTAATAAGTAATAACAACATCTGCATTTTCTACTTCTTTAAATAATAATAAGATCGATTAAGTAATAAAAATCACGAACATAAATCATGAAAAAAGAAAAAGCACGCATACACGTAGATGGGTAAACACCAAATCTTACCAGATCAACGGAAAGAATGAAGATAACATAGATTAACCTATCCCGAAAATCATGACTAGATCAAGGAGAGATTGACCGGCAATGGGGGTCTAATTAGGGAATCGGATAATTGGATAAACGAAAGCATATCTCTCCCATGTGTGTGTGAATAAGGCATTATCTGTAACAAAGGTCGGCTGGGCCGGTCTTTGAGGATATAACTTCATGAGTAATCATCCTAAATATTCCCCTAATGAATCCAAGGCCATTTTCTGGGTCCATGAATGGCTCCCACTTGAACATGCTGTGTGTGCTTTGTGTATGGCTCCCACTTTCACACCTTCGGCCATCGACTTGGAATAACTATATCCAAAGCCCTAATTATTCCTCGACCTTCTCGTATCCCTTTTTCTTTTCTCTTTTTTGACCTTTTTTAATTTGTTAGATTTATTTATTTGGAGTATTTCTTTTTTTTTTTTTTTTGCAGGAGGAGCTGAGCAATATACATCTCCACCCTTTTACCCTCTTTATCTTTTTCAAGAGAAAACCATGATGTAATGGTGGTTCATAAATGAAACCACCAAATGCTAAAATATTAAAACTTTTGTAATTTGTTGAGTTGATTTAATTTCAGGAAGTTAAATTATTTTAGATTTTTTCATTTTTAATAACTTGAAGGCTTGTTCCATTTAATTATTTCTATGTGTAGTACGAACAAACCGTTAATTTCCTATACAGTTCGATAGGTTTTGTTGAAAATTTGATGCTTGATTGTTTGGTAAGCTAATTTTTTTTAATATTATAATTAAGTAGAATTCATAAGCAGCATCGTATATATCTTTGGTATGATAATGATGAAGTTTTAAGAAGACAAAAGAACATAATTTACTAGTACCATATATATGTTTATGTGAATACATATATAAAGATAAGGATCAATAAGATATTATTATGACGTTTGTTGCTGATGAAATCTGGGACGCAACTTGACTTCCTTGTGAATAGACCTGCACACCACAGTCAACACCGGTGATTCGCGGAAGAGTTTCCGGCGATCCGATGCTTAAGTCAGAAATCTGTCTTAAGAAGAGATTAGTTCTCGGTTTTGTGTCTTACCTTTTCTCTTCCCTTCCCTTTCTTTATATAGCACTTTATTTATGAGGGGGGTTACTCAACTAAATGATCCATTAGATTCTTGAATGGACAGTTTTAGTACAATTAAATGGGGAGTTACCAGACTTTTAAGAGTTTACAACGGCTCTTTCTATTCTGATGAATAGTTTGACTGCTCTTTGGATGAAGACACGTGTCTTCATCCTAAGCCATGGTTTATTTCCCATATCAACGTTAATTGTCGTTGCGATGTTGAGTATAATGAAATATGAGTGGCAAAGTTTAAAAGTTCCTCATTGAGCGTGTCTGAAATTACGCGGTAATAGTTATGGTGAATCAGACTTGGTAATCTCTCAATTATAACACTGATTAAACAATATTTCCGATACTTCGACCTTAAACTCTTCTACATTTAAGACAAGCTTTTGACAACTCTATTGAGCACTTCAATGCCAAGGGGAAAGTAACAAAACTGCAACACAGAGATCGAATTGCAGTTTGGATTCTTTGAGACACAGAAGGCTGTCCTCTTTCAGAACCTCCCCTGCTCCATAACACCTCTCTGCAAATTGAGGTGGTGATTTCAGAGCCAAAGGCCAGCAAAGCCTTCCCATATGGTGGCCTTTGAGCCTCGAATAGTTTTCCTGTTTAGGACGAGCATACACTTGGTAGGTATATGCCATTACTGGTCGGTATACGCGGGAATCACATTACACGTGGCAGGAACCCACAGTGCCCCCATTGCATCCAACGCGTAACCATCCAAGTTGGGTGGGGGAGGAAGGGGGGTGTCGTTTTGTTATTGTTGACATTCTTTGAGAAGCGCGTGAGGCCACACGTGTCAGCTCCAAGGCCATGCTTCATCTTCCTGCCTGGACAATGCAGGGTCACTCCAGGGTAACGATGTTGTGGTGGTAGTAACATAAGGTGGGTGTGCGTCAGTTGTTCCTATAAAACGTTTGGTACGTCGGTCCTCGTGGCTTGTCCGATCATGCTTTTGTCCCCCCTAAAGTTAAGGAATGCTTGATCAACGCTGTCGTTGGAGCACAACCAATGTTATATTTTTTTATCTCTCTCTCTTCGCATTTAATTATCTGCTAATTCATTTTATCTCTCCTGTCATACTGCCCTCCCTTCTCTCTCAATAGAACGGAATTAAATTGGAACGGAGGGAGTATAATTTTGGTGAACACATTGTTAGCGTAAAAACATCCCAACCCATGATTAATTAGTAAGGCAGGAAGATCTTCACAAGGCTAATATGTTGATTTGTAAATTGTGTTTTTTTCAATGTAGGATTGTAACTTAACACGCTTATGTACGTTTGGCCAAACTCCTTTTCAGTGAGCCTAACAAATACATGAATTGTATTGAGTGACGATAGATTTTAAATTTCAAATTTTCTGTTGGGCCTGAATTGACTTGCTCTGATACCATATAAAAGTACCGGCCAACTCTAAAACCAACTGTCTAGGATGGGAGAGGTCCACAAGACTTATATATTGATTTGTTAGTTGTATTTCTCCATATATAAACTGTATTTCAATAGATAAGTAAAAAGATAACAACTCAGTGTTATGCTTATCTCGTTACTTTGGTCATTTAATGTAAAATTTTCTATCTTGTGATACAAATTACTAAAGACAACGAGCCATCCTATTGTCACCCGCCACTATACCAAATGGACACCGAAAGTAGTACTACAAGAAAGTAGCACTACAAGATTGTTACGAGTTATTATGAAAATCTAGTTCTAGTGTCAAAACATATATGACTAGTAAGAGAGCTGCATAAATTATTCGTTCGTAGATAGAATTGTCTAAAAGTAAATACTGTATATAGTCTACCTTTTCGCAGTTTCAATGAATCTACCCAAGAAAACAACAACCATGACATTAAAAATGCTAAGGCCATACAAATAATTTCAGGACAAAGACCACTAACGTCGGATCAGATTATAACTGTTACTGCACTTTATGCAATTACGTGACAGCTGTGGACCGGGTACGTACGTTTCTTCTCAGAGTTTGCTATGTGCCAACTGATTGCCGACAAGTTGCTGTGAGAATATTTGGTACTTGGTTCTGTTCCCATACATTTGGTAAAGGAGAAGTTCGAGTCTTCCCATTTTATTATTTTGCCTATTGACCTTCCACTTTTTTCTTTGGAGGAAAGGATAAGACTGCAACGGAGTGTGACTGTGAGCCTGTATTGCCGTGCCACACTGGGTAGAAGTGGGTGTGTTGCACGATAATTGGAAATACTGTAAGAAATATTTAAAACGTATCGAGTCTTATTCAATTCTCATAAACGGCAAGTGAAATCTTACCGTTGAAAATCTTCTACTTGAAGTTTTATATGCGTGTGAAAGAGAGAGAGAGAGAAGAGAGAGGAGAAGAATAATAAATGTGCGTTGAAATTGTAAAAAATGACAATCAATGTGCATTGAAAAAGTAAAAAAATGACGGTCCACGTGGCCATATAACAACTTTATGTCCTTTTTTCATAATGACAGTCTTACCCTTTGAACTTTTTAACGGCATCCGTCCCCTGTCAACTTATGTACTGATTTGGTACGTTTTTTAAAAGTTGGGTACTTCTTTGGCACACCTTCAAACTTGGGTACTAAAACTGTACTTGGAGCAAACTTAAAGGTACAGTTTTGAGATTAGGCTAAAAAAAAAGGGAAGAGTTTTATGATGTTCTGAATCTCCACGTACAACTCCTAGGTAAGTGGTAGGGAGGCAATTTGGGTCCCATATGACGCCTTGGATTAAAAAAAAATGGGGGTTATACATGGGGCAATTGGTAATGGTGCGTTTGTGGGTTTAATTGACTTAGGTCCATCCTTATCACGCCTCAAATTTAAATCCTACGAACTTGTAGATTTTTTCATTCCCAACTTAACTCGAATACATTTATATGTTTATTTTTTTCAATCTATCCCCCACACAATTCAACCTTTGGCAACCAACGTTATAATCGCTGCTATCCATCACATTTGACTATTGCTGCCCAACATCATAGGCGGCCAATCCAGGACACCAGCGCCAATAACCACTTCTGGCGACCATCTCCGAGCGAGTAAAAAGAAAAGAGTTTTTTTTCTAGATATTTGACTAGTTAAAAAAAAAATGTGACACCAAACGAGTTAACCCTTATTAAATGAGGTCAAATTGAATATGTTGGAACTAAATGAGATGGCACGAAACATGACGGAATATATGTTAAATAAAAAATGAAGCAGTGCGAGACCGAGGCAATGAGGTTGGGACGAGGCCAGAACGGGATTATGTAGGAATCCCCGTATTGCCATCCCTAGCAAGTGATATACATACACCGGCAAGTATAGTGATTATCTTGCAAACAGTGCAATACATGCCTGCATGTTCTGATGGGGATTGCTCAGATGTGGGTTGCTTTTCCCTCTGCAAGAATGAGGGTGAAATTAGCCACACCCATGAGGAGTAAGGAGTCGAGTCATTTGGTCAGAAAGAGAGAAATGTTTGAATTGTGGAATGGGATCTTCCGCAGAATATAAGAATATACGTTGGGATTCTCAAAACACGCATTGGATTGCTTTAATGTGGGAGAGGAGAGTGTGGGGTGGCGTGGGGGGTTGTTCAAGTCAAGTGGTGGGACATAATTTGTGGCCGGGGACAATAATGTATCATGAATATTGTACTCACTTTTGGCTTTATTAATTTTTAGTGGTATATATAATTCACTTTGTGATAAAGTTAGCTAGGCTAATTAGGAAAAAAGAATTAAAAGATCTTCTTGCAACCACAGCTCGACAAAATCTCAACCCCCTTCTTCTAGTAAAATTTTTAGTGGTATGACATCGTAAAACATCTCAAAATAGGAGAATCAATTGTTATCCGATTTTGGACTGACATTGAACCGTGTCAAGTTGAGAAATAAGAATCAGCTGCTGCACAACATCTCTGTTAGAAGAGTTTTTGCAGTAAAAAATTGTTACTAAAAGTATCTTCTCAAAATACGGGAATCAAATTTTACGACAGGAACAAACTTTGACTATTACTCGAGTTGTAAGAATCTTCCTTCAACCCCGTTTATAGTGACAATTAATAGTCGCTAAACGTTTCTAGTGACTTTTCTTCTAATACTTTCAGCGACAATTATAAGTAGTACTTTTTTAGCGTCACTAAATAAATGTCACTAGAAATATTTAGAAACAATTGATTGTCGCTATATAGGGGGTAGGAGGAAGATTCCTCCAACCGGAATAACAGCCAAATCTTTTCCTTACGACAAATGTTTTGGATTCCACAACAGAGAATCCCAATTTAATCCGTTAGAGACCATAATTGAAATTGATAACCATGGGGAAACATGTGTGCTACAATAAAGACGTTCCTGCTCGCTTACTGAAAGTTGACTTTGAAATCTTCCACTAATACGAAGATGAACAATAACCAATGGGACTTCAAATTTCAATCTTTACCAACAACATTACATTCCCCCTATGGTCCGACGTTACCCCCTCAGGCCTCAACCATACAAGGGGTCGGCCACAAGGCCCAGTGCATTGACCCATCAGATGGCCCAGACAAGGTACAGCACTGGAGAACATTGAACCATAAGATGGCCCAAATACTACTGCAACCCTCGTGGTCTTGTGACAGCCGGTTTTTTACAATAACACAGGCCGACCAAACTCCCCAAAAATACTGCATCCCAAGCCCAGCCCATTCACAAGAATCAATTTTAACGGATCAGCCATAAACTACTGCTTAAGTGACAGGCGACAGCCACTCCACCATAAGACAGCCCACTATCAGTGGGCAACCATGGCCGTTAGAAAGACCCGACAAAGCACCATGCCGTGCCATGTCACAAGCTCGAGTCTTCTTCTACGAGGTGTGAACGTGAGGAGGTGCCCAAACCTCGCACTCTCGACTCGAAGTGAATCAGGCATTGGGACGCCTGGAATGACACGTCTATTAGCGCGCACTCTTAATCTGAAGTGGATCTGGCATGAGACGTCTAGAATGATACATCCATTAACGAAAGCATTTGAAACATCTTTTTTTTCTAACATTGGTCTAAGGCAAGAAGGGCATTGACTTCATTCATGAAGACTGCTCTTCAACATTACATTATCAAATGTCGCTAGCATGAAAATATTTCATGATCTTTACCACCCACTAAAAAAAAGGGAATAAAGATATATTATGTTACCGTAAATAAGTTGTTTAGGTCTGAATTGCAAAACTAATCAAAACCACCTAACCTTCCCCCCACCCACCCACCTTCCTCACGCACACCCCAAAAACAAAAAGGGGAAAAATCTCTTTTTTTTTTTCTTTTTGGTACTCAAAAAGTTGGGCCGTAAGGCTCTAATCAACAGTACGCTACAACTTCCCCCACGCACCTATGTCAAGCGCACAAGGAAGGTAGGGCGCACACCAACAAAAAACTCAGATAAAAAATCTGAATTGAAATCCTGGGAACTGCTGAATTGTCAGTTAAATCTTATTTTGAGCGAGGCTACCTATCCCTGTCATGGATGGATATTGGATAAAGTAAATCTAATTTATGTTTTAAAAATTCTTCCCCTCTAATTTTTGAGTTTAAACCAGTGGGCTCTGTGGATGAAGAAGCCCTGAAACATCACCACCACCACTCGTTCCAATCGACCAAAGCAAGCAGCCAAATCCACATTTTTTCCACCAAAAAATCCAGAAAATTCAAAATGCACAGTCCTCCATTTTTTGATTCTTACTTCCTCCTCCACCTACAACTGTCTCTCCTACCCCTCCACCTCCGTCCATGGCCTAGAATCTACCTGAGTAACAATCCGTATATTCCCTCCTTCCTGTCACCACTGCCCTCCCCTTTCCTATTTAGTCATGACTTCCTCTTACTTCATTTCTTCCACTAGAAACACACTCTTGATTCAAAACTCTCATCTTTTTCTATCCAAACGTGCAAAGTCTTTCTTTTCCCAAGAAACCCATCTCCCCAAGAGAATTTCACCACTGCCCAGTTCATCTCTTTCACTTTTAAGACTAAAGAACCACAAACTCGCACTCCCTCTTGCTTCCTTATCCTCTTTTGCTGAAGCAGAAGGAGAAAATGGGGAAGAAGCTCAAAACATTGAACATCAAGAAGATGCAGAATCTGACGACTTGCCAGGGATGGCACAGGCCTTCCATATATCCTCTAGTACAGCTTCTGCTATATCAATATGCATAGCATTGGCTGCTTTGACTTTCCCATACTTCATGAACTCCTTGGGTCAGGGTTTGAGTTTGAAGATTAAGCTGCTCTCTTATGTGACTTTGTTATTTGGGTTTTACATGGCTTGGAACATTGGAGCCAATGATGTGGCCAATGCCATGGGAACCTCGGTTGGTTCAGGCGCTTTGAGTCTGCGGCAGGCTGTGTTGACTGCGGGGGTCTTGGAGTTCAGTGGGGCGTTGTTGATGGGAAAACATGTGACTAGTACAATGCAGAAGGGGATTCTTGTTAGTAGTGTCTTTCAGGGGAAGGATACTCTGCTTTTAGCAGGCTTGCTGTCTTCTTTAGCTGCCGCTGGAACTTGGTTACAGGTGCATTTCAAGTTTTCTTATTTTATTATGCTCAATATCTTGGTAAAATACACTTTTAGAAATATTGTGTCTCTGCATAGTTTGTGTTCTTTTGGTATATCTAATTGTAAATCAATTGTTTATGGTGGAAATGTAAAATGCAGCCCACATGTTAACTTTGATAGTTAAAGGGGCTTCATTTACCAGTGAAAACTTTAATCTAGCTCATTTTCCACATGTGAATACTTTATTAGAGTTTGAGTTTTGCATTTGCTTTAAAAATGATTTTATTTTGTATCTAAGCAACATGCTATCCATGCCATCATTTACAGTTGTTTAACATATCAAGCAACCATTTCGTGTTATGACTACTGATATCTTAACATTCGTGTGATCCTTGTTGTTCATTGACAAGGAAATTCAGTTAGGCTCTGAGGTTTAGAGTTTTGGACATATAGCTTGTCATTGAAACATCACCTTGGAATCACTCAAATAACTAGTGTTTGTGGCAGACGACAGAAACTTTGTTCACGCTTATAGTTGGGAATGCAGGCACTAGACGCTGGTCATGAAATTAATTGACGATCTGTGTCCAGTGCCCGGATTACCCACCATATGTGAGACAGTAAGGATGTTAATAAGAATAAGTCTGTTTAAATATGATATTGTACACAAGATATTCCGGGAATTGATTGTATGTTCAACACGTACGGAAACTGGCTTGATCGTATTGGAGTAAAAAACTAGGCAGTGGTTACTGCTAGAGTAGCATCTTTCACTCGGTACAATGCCAAGTGCAACTCCTCATCAAAAAAAGTTATGACTCGAAATTTGTAACACTTGTGGATGCATTTGCTCGAAGATGTTCAAGGACACTTGTAATTCATATTGGCCTTCCCTCAACGCCATTAGGTCGACATACTCTTTCACATCTACCATACTGAAAGGAGTCAATAACATAGAAGCAGATGTGAATGCTCAGTCAAAGATAAATTCTCAGCTTGATGTCTGTCTCTCTCAGCTTCATTAGTCTCTCTAAGCTTCACTAGTATCGTAGTACAGTAGCAACCATCGAACTAGTACAATTTGAACCACATCGACAAAATTTGTCCTCCTTGGACGATATATTATTCTAGGGGATAACATTTTGTACTCGAACACTATTAACCACTGACAGAGAACCTAAGATGCTATTTAAGTTTGCTACCATTGCCTAAGCACCAAGCAGGGTACCACGTGCACCTTTATAGTAATCTTGTTCCGTCCGCTTTATACTGCGGTGAATTTTACCCAAAAGAAGTACATAAATGTTTGCCTGCTTAAGCTTCATTACTAATAACTTCAAGGATACTTGCATTCCCTGACCTTAAACTGATGCAGGACACTAGTTGGTTGATGCACATCTTGTTTCACCGAGCAAATAATTTATGAGTTTGATATGTGCTAAGGTGCCAATCATATTGTACTTAAGACCTCTTCAGATAAACAACTTGATGTCTTTGGTGCGCAGCTGCCTATGCTTTGAGCTATGCCTATAACAATTTACGATTACTTTTGTGCAACGCTATGATTCAATGATAATCATGTGTTTACCAGGTTGCATCATATTATGGTTGGCCTGTCTCCACTACACACTGTATCGTCGGATCCATGGTTGGATTTGGTCTTGTTTATGGAGGCCCTGGTGCTGTTTTTTGGAGTTCACTGGCTAGGGTGACTTCATCATGGGTGATCTCGCCTGTAATGGGAGCAGCAGTCTCCTTTCTCGTGTACAAATGCATCCGCAGGGTATGTTCTTAGTAGAAACATGAAGGTCATTGATATGTTCCAAGATCTTTCATGCTGACCCGTGAGGACTTCTTGCTTGTGGCTTTGTAAGAAGTAACTTATGGCATCCTATTTCTTAATGTTCCTGCAATTAGTAAGTTGCATAATTCCACAAAATAAGTTTGGTTAAGAACTGGGGATGACTCATGTTCTTAGGATACTACCAACTTGCATCCTCCGATGTGATTTTGATTTGCTTGAAATGCAATCTGTAGTCCTAACCCCTTTTGCTATTTCTAGTTTGTTTACAGTGCTCCAAATCCTGGACAAGCGGCTGCTGCAGCTGCACCGGTTGCTGTCTTCGTGGGTATTACAGCAATCTCCTTTGCTGCCTTTCCTCTGAGCAGGAGTGTCCCTTTAGCTTTTGCCCAGGCTTTAGCCTTTGGCACTGCTGCTGCCTTCCTAGTTGACAGAATTATCCGGAAGCAGCTTGGCCCCCTCCTTGTCAAGTCAGAATCAAGACATTTGGAGCCAAAGGAGGACACTTCCGACCAGAAAAACATTGGATTTTTATCTGACATTGCAGGCCCTACAGGCACTCAGCTAAAAATAGTTTATGGAGTGTTTGGTTACATGCAGGTCCTGTCAGCCTGCTTCATGTCATTTGCTCATGGTGGAAACGACGTCTCCAATGCGATAGGCCCATTGGCCGGGGCATTATCTATTCTTCAAGGTGGTGCTGCTGGAGGTGACATTGTTATTCCCATTGATGTTCTTGCGTGGGGAGGATTTGGGATTGTTGCAGGGCTTATGATGTGGGGGTATAGAGTGATCGCTACAATCGGGAAGAAAATAACAGAATTAACTCCAACTAGAGGATTTGCAGCTGAGTTTGCAGCCGCTTCTGTGGTTTTGTTTGCATCAAAGCTGGGATTACCAATCTCAGCAACGCATACTCTGGTTGGTGCAGTCATGGGAGTAGGGTTTGCTAGGGGACTCAATAGTGTGAGAGCAGAGACTGTGAGGGAGATTGTGACTTCCTGGGCAGTGACCATTCCTGCTGGTGCCATCTTCGCTATCATCTACACATGGTTATTGAATAAGCTCTTGTCTCGCGTACTCTGAGTGTACACTGCAAAGGGTCACCCATCTTTTTTTTGAAGTGATTTGTAGACTGAATATAGTTCCTTTTCTCATAGTGTGATTCCTCCAGGTGAATATCTCATCTAAGAAACGCGTTGTTTCTTGCTTGGAATATAAACTCTCTTCTTAGTTATTCATACCCTCAATTCTCAAATCATTTGAACAAGAATTTTGCTTGATTGACTATGTTTACCGTTGCGCTCAGTTCACGGAGCATTCTGCAGTTTCTACCAGTAGCGGATGTCAAGAAGGAGCAAAGAATTACAAGCATCCAAAATCCTGGCTTCCTCCGGATAATTTTGCGGTGCCTACTAAGAAAGCAATTATAACATCATTAGCTCCTTATCAAGAGTTGGTTTATTTCGGTGCTAATAGTATGATCGATGCTAATATTCACACTTTTATGTGCATTTTAACGCCTCACTTATTACTGAAAAGTGTATTATTTTATGACTCACTTTTTCTTTATGATATGCAGTAATATTTTTTAGCGACAAACGCGGACATAAGAAAAATGGTGTACTACAAAGAATCACTAGTTAATTTTTATTATCCCTTTTTTTGCTAATAATCTTATTTTTTTTGGTTGCATTAAAGCAAGTGAGAGTCCAAGCAGAGTCCCCAAACAAACCGTGGGATCAGAGCCAGGTTGGAGAGAATCCTCCATATTCTCTTTTGATCTGGACCATAATGATTATTAAATTTCTTGAATATTTATTAAACCTATCATGACTTCCACGTCCTCTTTAACCACACAAATATAAATTATTATCTTGAAACATTAAGTATACAAATATAGCTTAAACAAATCAGAAACATGTCCAATTTTTTTTTTTTTTTATAACTTGATATGAGTGGAGGGACGGGATCCTCTAATGCACAACAGCCGTGTTGCAACAGTTTTAATAACAAAAGATTGATATTAAAAATATTTTATCGAAGTTTATAATGACATTTTTTTATCTCTAAATTGATTTGATTATTTTTTTATTACAGCACATTATCCTATTTGGTTCTTACCAAATTGAAAAAAAAAGGCACCAGCACACACTGACGAACAAATCTGGCGACGTGGCGCACGCTTATTGGGAGGTATATGGCGCCCCCAACAGAGTTAACGTTGGCACACGGTACAAAAAACTAACATTCAAAGATCTGCAGTAAAGCCAGCGCGAATCAACTGTATATCAATGGATAAACTCGGACTCACCGAGTCAAGAGTCCAAAACTCAATGATTGTCACATCCATAACACACACACACACAAACACACAAAGTTCCAGAAACAAGTTGAAATTTCTTGACAACTGACCAAGTGGTCCTATACCTCACCTAACATCGTTTTCACTCACTCCCAGACACTGATGAACGGACAAAACCAATTGTGCGCATTCATGGGATTTTCCGCTGTCTTTCATGTTCCAATATATGGGTGTGTTTGTTCGTAGTGTTGGGTGATGAGATTGGACTTGTAAGCTGCAAGGTGTAGTCAATGGCGGGTTTCTTAGCGTGCTTTTTGATCTTCATCGTTAGCGGTTTGTGCGTGGAATCGAAGTACATGGTTTACAATACTGCGCAGGGCGTTGTGCCGGGGAAGCTTAATGTGCATTTGGTACCTCACACGCACGACGATGTTGGCTGGCTGAAGACCGTTGATCAGTACTATGTCGGTTCCAACAACTCCATTCAGGTATGTTTCTCCGCGTGTACGAGTGTTAAAGCGATGATATACGTGTTGCACAGCTCGTTGTCTGACAGCTTAAGCTTTTGGAGCGAGTAAATGAGTAGCGGTTTATGTGTATATGTCTAGCTCAGATCATGGTTTGGTAATTGAAGTGGGTGTGTTTGATTGTGGTGCAGGGAGCGTGTGTGCAGAATGTGCTGGATTCGTTGGTTCCGGCATTACTGGCTGATAAAAACCGGAAATTCATTTATGTTGAACAGGCAACAAATTTTTAACTCTTCCTTAGGGATTTAAGAGCCCGAGTCCTGTGATTGTGTAGTGATGTAGGCGGTTTTTGGTTGATTGTTCAGGCTTTTTTCCAGAGGTGGTGGAGGGATCAGAGTGAGGCAGTTCAGAACACAGTCAAGCAGCTTATCAGCTCGGGTCAACTAGAACTCATGTAATATGTCCATTAATGCTGATTTAGTCTTCCCAAAAATGGTTCAACACTGTTTAATATTTCTAATCAAGACATTTGGCTCAGCAAACAAGCCCGTTAATCATGCTGCATTATATGCTACATTGAGGCACCCGTTGAGTTAATTATGCTATGTTTAGTATAGTATGAATTAGTTTGTGATGATGGAAGATCAGATTATGTTTCCCGGTTTTGACTGAGCATCTTCGTCCAAGATTCAGGGTTTAGGGTTTAGGTATACGGGTATGTTTGCATAGTTTACGTATTATTCCTTTTTCTGGAGCAGAAATGGGGGTATGTGCATGCATGACGAGGCAGCCCCGCATTACATTGATATGATTGACCAGACAACACTTGGCCACCGGTTTATTAAAGCCGAGTTCAATATCACTCCAAGAATTGGTTGGCAAATCGATCCCTTTGGACATTCTGCAGTGCAGGCGTACCTATTGGGGGCAGAGGTATGGCCTCTCTCCATTAAGGTCACAAAGTGTCTCTTAATTCATCAAGGATTTCAAAAAGGCAGCCTGTTGGCTGCTGTTCATTTACAACAGACAAACCCACTCCACAAACATTTCTGCAAGTTCAATTGAATTCAGGCACTTTTGATGATTTAGGTTGGATTTGACTCTTTCTTCTATGGAAGAATTGACTACCAAGATAGAGCTAAGAGGAAAAATGAGAAGAGTCTTGAGGTTATCTGGCGGGGTTCTAAGAGTCTTGGTTCATCTGCACAGGTTGGTCATTTTTTATCTTTTACATCAAAATAGCACCGGTATGCCCATAAACATAGGTTTGTAGGTACTTAGTTCCTCTTTTTTTCATGTGTTGTTTGCAGATTTTTGCTGGTGCTTTCCCTGAGGCTTATGAACCTCCAGATGGCTTCTATTTTGAAGTTAATGACGATTCACCCATTGTCCAGGTAACTACTTGAGGAAAGCAAAAACTTGTTGAGGGGCTCGGTAATGAATGACAACATTTGTTTCTAAACTGCAGGATGACATCAACTTATTCGACTACAATGTTCAAGACCGTGTTCAGGATTTTGTAAATGTGGCTTTAGCACAGGTCAGCTGAGTGTACTCGTTCACTTTCCTATAGCCTTAGAAAACGCATAAGTAATAGCAAGGTTGGTGTCTATGCCAGAGGGTATCATCTGCGATACAAAAGGGAAGTACTTTAGCTAGTTGTAAGTTCTTTATGAACCATATTTAGATCTAAATGGAATGCAATGTGGGACTATGAATTGGAGTTTCAAGCAAAGAAATTGAACAAACATCTATCTGCAAGAACAAAGTCTGGATTTTTTAGGCTTACCAGCAACTTTGTTTCATGTTTCTCTTTCAGGCTAACATTACGCGCACAAACCATGTCATGTGGACCATGGGGACTGATTTTAAGTATCAGTATGCTCACACATGGTTCCGAAATATGGACAAACTAATTCATTATGTCAATCAAGTTAGTTTTCTTTCATGTAATTGCAATAATTTTTTTTTCCTTTTTATGCACATGAATTGGACTATTGTTATCAGTACACACCTTTCTGTTCACCATTAATTGGCTGCCTAGTACGGTTTAACTTTGATTACGAGCGAAGTACCGGATAGTAACTTATTTACATTGTTTTGAAGAAAGTATTCATCAGCACATATCACATGCTGTTATTGCAATAGTTTTACTGCTAAGGAAAACAATCTTATTGTGTTTTAATTTGAGCAAGCTACTAGTTGAACCAGATCTATTACCAACTTTCTATTTCTTATCTTAGTAGGAGTTATTTCCTTCTCAGAGTTATCTTTGAATCCACCTGTGACTTTAGGTCATTCTTCTTTGAAATGTCACCTAATGTTTCAGTGCGTTCTCTGTTTATCTTAACATTTGGTTCTCAATGCACTTAGGATGGACGTGTCAATGCCCTATATTCAACCCCATCCATTTACACTGATGCAAAATACGCAGAGAATAATTCCTGGCCACTCAAGAAGGATGACTTCTTCCCGTGAGTTGATAAACTCGAAATATATTTTACTTAATAGTTTGTCGCTCAATTTTAATTTGGAATTGATGCATTCATATATCAGATATGCAGACCGTGTAAATGCTTACTGGACGGGGTACTTTACAAGCAGGCCTGCTCTTAAAGGCTATGTTAGAGTAATGAGTGGCTACTATTTGGTAAGTCGTGTAAACCCGTCTAGATTTTTGATAGTTTCATTGCTGCACATGTTGTAAGCGCAATTTTGAATAAAAATATTCCATTCGCCTGCATGAAATAATAGGCAGCCAGACAATTGGAATTTTTCAAAGGAAGAAGTGTAGCAAGGCCGACCACAGATACTCTGGCTGATGCTTTGGCAATTGCTCAACATCATGATGCAGTTAGTGGTACATCAAAGCAGCATGTGGCTTTTGACTATGCAAAACGGTTGTCAATAGGTTACAAGGAGGTGAAGCCTCCTCTGGAAACCCCCTTTAATTACTTCTTTACTGGCTTCTCTAGCTTTGTGGGGCAAACTGATTAGCAGTATTTTAAGATCTGCTGCAGGCTGAAGAAGTAGTTGCTGCTTCACTAGCTTGCTTGGTTGAATCAGCATCCAAATCTGGATGTGGAAGTACGGGAATCAAGTTTCAACAGGTAATGAAACGATAGTGTACTCCTTTTGCTGCATTAGAATAATAGCTTTAAACCAACTAATTTTCAGTTTGTGTTGAGAAACCTCGCCATATATCTTCATGAACAAACGTGTACAGGCTTATAGTCGAATCTTCCGTATAATTTATAAATCCATGAGCTATCTACCTCCCAAAGGTTGCTCCATGCATAAAATCATTAAAATTTGCAGATAGAATTATGTATTCTTGTCATAATATATGGATAGTACCCATAGAGTTGGAAATGTGAACCTGGACCCACGTTTACACCAGTACAATAGAAGGATGAATTACTGCAGCTCATTTATCTTTGCTTTTATGAATTTTATCTTCCATGGAGGGCACAAATTAGCCTGATGAGATTATATTTATATTCGTAGAATTTGACATTTTGTTTATCCTTCTTTTCAGTGTCCCCTTCTCAACATAACTTATTGTCCTCCAACAGAAGTTGATCTCTCACTCGGGAAAAAATTGGTGAGGTGGCTATTATGCTGTCATATTTGCAACTTCTTTATGCTTTTGCATCATGACTAATGAATCTTGATGTCTTCTCTTCTGTAGGCCGTCGTTGTCTACAATTCTCTGGGGTGGAAACGAGATGAAGTAATTAGGATTCCAGTGAGTAATTTTCTTAAGTTCCATGCTTATGATCATATTATCTGAGATAGAAAGCCATATAAATCACGCCTGCTTATGTTACCTTTGATGCCTCGAGTATCCTCACAGTTTCTGCTGTATATCTTATGTACCACAATCCACACATAAGATATGAATTGACTCTGTACCATGCGTGCGTCAAACTCATTTCCGCCATATGCCAATACCCGGTGTTGCTTTACCATGCACACGTCAAACTTTGGACCCATCATATCTTCCCGTGTATTTCAGGCAGTTTAACGCTATCAAAAGTTGCTCAGTTAGGTTTTTGTCCAACCATGAGATATAAAAAGAAGAGAAAGAAGCTTGTTGTATAGGGATGAGGCACCAGATACTAGGGGGAAATAGCTTATGGCATCAAATTGAGCAAACACTTGGCTTTGCTTTCCAAAGTGGAATTGTGGGGTTTAAAGAACATCGATTTGTCAAATGTGGAAGCAGGTGATTCTGTTTCTTTAAAGCTGGTTTGTCTAAGAATTCCCAGCATTTTGATAAACCACTCATTCATGTGACTTTGCAGAACAAATAACAGATTCGTAGCTCAATAGGAGCAATGGAATCATCAATTAACATCTTTCTTCTCTGGGATGATCCATCTTGAGCATTTTGTTTGTCAACATTTTAACTCCTCTGACATCAAAAACTTGCAACAGGTTATCAATGAGAATGTGACTGTTCAAGATTCCAGTGGGAAAGAAATTGTATCACAACTTCTTCCCATAACTGATGCATCTGTTGCCATAAGAAGTTCCTATGCTACTGCATATGTGGGTGAATCCCCAAACGTGATTCCCAAGTATTGGCTTGCATTTGCAGCATCTGTTCCACCTTTGGGTTTTAGCACTTACATCATCTCAAGCACTAAACAAAAAGGTTAACCATATAGTTGCCATATCTTGATTACGTCACATGCAGAGATATATTTACTTCATTCTCCAGTTTATTGATCGAGAAATGTGTTTTTGCTGTGTCCCATATAACTGTTGCAGCTGCTAATTTAGTCAGAGGAACATTGTACACGTCTAAAGGAAGTGGAAACGATACCATAGAAGTTGGACCAGGAAACCTAAAGCTTATTTATTCTGAAAGTGAGGGAAAACTCACTCAGTATGTTAATAGCAGAAGCATGGTATGTTACAGTGCTGACACCTAACTTTACTTTCTCCTGATTATTCTTCCGTTTTTGTATAAGGCAGCGCAAAGCTGGAGCCATTTCAGCTGTTGCTTTCTCTCCATTGTCTTATATTTATTTGACATTTCTTAAAATTAGAAATTTCCTGGCCTCCAAAGCTTTTTTGACATCCCACCACGTCCCTCTCTACCCCCAAATTAGAAATGTTTTTCAAAAGGTTGAAGCTTCTAGAGTACTCTTACTTATAGAAGAAAGTATGCATATATTCTTGTGTTCTCATCTAACCTATTATTAGTTCAAAAATTGAAGATCAGGGCTTCCATCAATCAATCATTCAGCTATTATTCTGGACATGATGGAAGTGGGAATTCTCAGGTAATTGAACCTTTGTTTCTCAAAAGAGTTTAATCCATTTGTCTATTCACCTTTATGGAATATTGGTACTTCCCATTCTATGCCAACCACAATTTCATGTGGTCTGCTTGGGCTCGTACATGCAAGCATTGTGTTAAGTTATCATATGCTCTAAAAACTTAAGTTGTTAGAGAATGGACCCAACAATGTTATCATGCTTAATACTCCCCCTCACGTGCAAGCCTCCGATTGCAAGTGGAGAGACAAATCAAGATGCACCACCACCAAGTGCACAAATAACCAAATATGCAAGCGGGAAGAATCGAACTCAAGACCTTCCTAAATCAGAACTCTGATACCATGTTAAGTTACCATATGCTCTAAAAGCTTTAGCTGTTAGAGAATGGACCCAACAATGTTATCATGCTTAATACATTGAAGGAAAACGTTTTCTTTTTTGCTTGTTGAAGGCTTCTGGAGCATATATTTTCCGCCCAAATGGTACATTCCCCGTCCAGTCTGAAGGGCAGGTGCATAATTCCTTCCTCAAAATTTATCCCATTAAGATGATGTAAACGTTCATTGGCATGATCTACTAAAGCATTGCTATTTTAAATTACAGACACCTTTAACTATATTACGAGGGCCACTCTATGATGAAGTTCATCAGAAGATTAATTCTTGGATATATCAGGTAATTACCTTATCGGGCAGAAGTAGATATTAGGACCATTGTATGTAAGTGTGGTTATGCATATTTAAGGCAAATGAAAGCACATCGTAGGTATTGTGACGAAGGACACTTGCAGCAGTAACCTGGAGTAAGCTATTTTAGTGATAAGCAATCATGTTCAAGGATTTAACTCTTATCACAAGAAATAGCATTCTTGCAGTGCTTGCTTAGTAAAAGAAAGATGAAATTAACTAATTTATATGATTGATCAACGCTCTCTCTTACTGTCCCTCTCCCCCCTGCTGTTGATGGACGTTAATCCTTATTAGCTAACTTGGCATCGTACTACTTGCAAAAGGCGGATGAGATTGAGTAAAAGATCAGCATCTCTAAAAGATACATTTCTTCATGAAAATCTAAGGATCTGTAGAAAGATATTTCAAGATTCAAGTTACAATCTTCTGAAATTCCATTGATGACATTGCATGTCTGGGCAGATCACAAGAGTATACAAGGAAAAGGATCATGCTGAAGTTGAGTTCACAGTAAGTTAACCATCCTAACCCTCAGTTCTAGGTTTTTGAGCTCCTTAATCTGCAGCTTCTGAATATCAGGTTGGCCCCATTCCTATAGAAGATGGAATTGGAAAAGAGATCGTGACTAAGGTTTCAACGACCATGAAAAGCAATAAAACATTTTACACGGATTCTAATGGACGTGACTTCCTTGAGCGGGTACCTGTCATACTCAAATTTCATAACTTACTTATCTCTTGCATTCTATGCCTTTATTCAGTATTTCAGTAGTTTAACTGATGGTCACCAAACTCTCAAATAGCTTGCACAAATTCTGCATCTGGTTAAAAATTTGTAACCGTAACAACTTTGGATTTCATGAAATCTATATGTTTTTGTTGCAGATTCGAGATTATAGAGCTGACTGGGACCTTGAAGTGAACCAACCTGTTGCTGGAAATTATTATCCTGTACGTGCTTGTATAATTGGAATTTTCTGGACGTTTTACCCATAAATGAGCTTCTATATGTTCTGAATATTTAAGGTCGTCTTTAATGTAGCGAAAGTTCTATTGACACATCATACTATGCAGTGGTAGTTACTATCGACAATATGAGCTTGACTTAATCTGTACAAGTGTCTTACCATAGAGGGCGAGCTCTAAAATCCGTTTGTAACCTCTGACCTTAATGGTTTGGTAATCTTTGCAAATTATCGGGCAAATGTTATTTCCAATTATAGAAGGATGTTTCTCAAGAGGAGACGAGAAAGTGTTTCAAATACTATAAACCTGTTTAAGGTGAAGAATTTGAGTTCGGTGGTCCTATTATCTAAGGTTGTTGTTGCTTATGCCTTATAAATTTTGACTTCTCATAGAAACTTCTTCTCTGTAGCAAGCGTCTACACTCATGAGAAACTTCCATACAAGCTAAATTCATCTTTTTCAATCTACTTTTGGTAATTATTCGTTACTATATCAGAAAGTAGGTTGATCCTCCTTATGTCTGGTCTAATTCTTTCCTTTTAGATTAATCTCGGAATGTACATGAAAGATGATATCACCGAGCTCTCAATCTTGGTAGATAGATCTGTCGGGGGATCAAGCATTGTTGATGGCCAATTAGAACTGATGCTCCACAGGTTTTGTTTATCCTATCTCATTGCTTGTTTTATTCAAGTTTCTCCTATTCACTGGATTATCAGGAAATGGGGGGCCAGTCTTTAGTAAAACCAAATTGCAATCTACATAAGTTAGATAAATTCAATAATCTTTGTAATGCAGGAGATTGCTTCACGACGATGGAAGAGGTGTAGGTGAGGCACTTAATGAAACAGTTTGTGTTCTTGATAAATGCACGGGATTAAGTGTAAGTATATTCTCATATCGATGCTTACCCCCAAGATTTTTTTGTGGTCATTGAGTTCTGCAAATTTTTCTTTCTTGGTGGTGGCACTTTGCATTTGAGATGTTTATGCTTTGTTTTGTTCTTTGTGTTTGGCAAACTAATATTCTGTGTTAACCCTTCTCTGCCTTGCATGCTTTTCAAATGCCAAAATTTTATTGCTTCCACCAAATTAAAGTCTTTTGTGGCGACCGCTTATAATTTTCCTACGTGCCACAGATCCAAGGGAAGTACTACCTACGAATAGATCCCCTTGGAGAGGGAGCTAAGTGGCGTCGGTCACTTGGTCAGGAGATATATTCTCCACTTCTCTTAGCCTTTACTGAGCAGGTGAATGAAAAAACTGGAAGTTGTTTAGTTGCCCATGAAGCGAAATTTTTAGACTTGTATGATTGTTCAAAATTTTGCAGGATGGAGATAGTTGGACAAAGTTTCAAGCACCAACCTTTTCTGGGCTGGACCCTTCCTACAGTCTACCTGATAATGTTGCAATCTTAACCCTCCAGGTAGATTTGAATTCTTTGAATGGCTACCTTCATTGATCCCTGGGGCTATACCTGCAGTATATCATACGTAAGTCAGTCATATCCTACTTACAACCTCTGGTCTGGGAACTGCAGGAGCTTGAAGACGGAAAAGTTCTCCTTCGATTGGCACACTTATACGAGGTTTTTGCTTCTGTCCTTCAGTCATATAAACCTAGTTGCTCATACGAAATTAGAAATTGGTGAACCCTCATCTGTAACATGTTTACGTAGGACACAGGACCATTTTCTAAATTCTGAGAAGTTGCATTTTTTAAAATTGGAAGTCTCTCAACTTCTGTTCAGCATTTCCTTTGAAACTTGTTAGCATAGTACAAACTTGTCCAAACTGAAACTTATTATACGAATTAAACCGCCTGCATGCCTGCTAATATATCAGCTATAGATGAAAGACCTGGTCAGCAGTTGGTCAATTGTGATTGTCAACTGTTCATAGGCATTATTACTATGAAGTTCATTCTCTACAGTGACCTTGGTCATCCTCATCTTAATGAAATATAGAACTAGAGACTTTCTACTTTAATCCAGAACTACCTGTTCTGAAAGCCTAATTGTTGTGTTTCCTTCTATAGATTGGAGAGGACAAGGAGCTCTCAACTATGGCAAGTGTAGAATTGATAAAACTGTTCCCAGAAAGAAAGGTAGAAGCACTGTGTGAGCCACTAAATTTACTTGTGGGAAGAGCGAAAGATGTGAGGCAGTATGTCTATCCTCACTCTTGCATTGTTACTTTTGTTAGATAAATACGATTGCCGAAATGAGTTTATCTGCTAATCAAGAACGAGAAGAAATGGAGAAAAAAAGACTAGTTTGGAAAGTAGAAGGCTCTAGCCACGAGGAACCCAATGCGTCGAGAGGTGGTCCTGTCGATCCTGTAAAGCTGGTTGTGGAACTTGCCCCGATGGAGATTCGCACCTTCATTGTCGAACTCAGTTAGAGAGGTCCACAAGTTCAAGGTACGATATGCTTTGATAGTTCCTCACAAGTGTGAGGCAGCATTTTGTTAACACATTTATCCACTGGTTTGCAATGTAGGCAAACTGCTTGTGGGGATCGGTGACCCGTATGACCTAAATATGTTGCTGTCCGAAGACTGACTTTTTCAATAATGAGTACCACATGCCTGCGGGATTTGCCCCAAAGATAGATGAACCAATAATGAGTACCACACCTATCAGTTGCTCAATGCGGTGACTTTGTGGTCCAGTGACACTGTTTAAGTAGCAAAACAGCTCATTGAGGTGTTGACTTGTTCAGTGTTTATTTTCTGCAAATAAGTCCCTTAGGAGACTTTTTTTTGCCTCACTTTGTATAATTTGGAAGAAGGTGAACGTTCCGAAGAATATGAAATGCATTAGTTTTTTATGGCAGATGGTTGCTGCACACTACTGATATCTGCACCAGTTCTGAATCCCAAAACATCCTCCCTGACTTTGGTGATGTTTCATTTACCTTTCTTCCCTTCTCTGCTACTACTTCCACACTATTTACTTGAGATATTAGTTGCTGATTTAGCCAAAAATAAGGGCTCAAAAACTTTGTAATTTCTTGAATCTCGCTGCATCCTTGGGGCAGAACCTGTTTAGAATAATCAAAGGCAGACTGCCAACCAGGGTTCGAAAGAACACTTATGTGATGATTCTTTCTAAGCCGCCCACAAAGTCATTTCAGGCTTGCTGGGAATACATTGATTTTACATGGGGATCGGTGAACTTTCCTTCTCGTGAATGTGCTTTTAGATTGGACCGAGTCTTAACACGCTTGATTAATTTATTTTCTCTTTAATTTTCGGTCGGGAGCAGAAAGATGTGAGAAGTGACAGACATTTCAAAGCCAAATTTAATCTAGTAAAATTAAAGCTTAGTAGTAAGAGCGATATACGGTGCCAAACTTAAAGGCTTAAAAAATTCCTATATAAAGGTCCACTTTCCAATATTAGCTATCCAAGTTGAACTTTACCCCCATCATGCTACATTGCTACTCTCTTTACTGCAACTTTTTTCTTTCTTTCTAGATTGCTACCTATAGATTCGGGGGAAATGGGGCAAACTTTGTAACCTTCAATCTGTGCCTCCATTGGGAGTTTTAGGCCTAAGTGCTCCCTCAGAAACACCAACAAATGGCTTGGAGAACAGAATAAGAGTGCTGGTGGGTATTGCGACAAGAATCCCAGAGGCACCCAGTGGTCATATTACATGGAAAATTATTTCACAACCATCAATGACAACAGTATCTTGATTGCCACAAAACTAGAACTCTCAAAGACTATCAGAGGAAAAAAGGAACTGAATAGGAAAGATAAGACTTAATCGAAGCTGACGATGGATTATAGCCAAACAAATGCCCGCGGCTGTTACATCCTTTCTTAATACAAGCAAGGTAGTAGACTGTAACAATCAAAGAATAGGCAACACGTAGATAAGCCGTTCAAACAACAGTTGATGATCTACTTACCCGAATATTCAGAAGTAACAAAACCGTCTAGCGTCAATAAACAAAGAGAATCATGGAGAAAGCTCCTGAATAGATGTTAGGCTGGGCTCCCAATCCAATTCCTTACACGGTCTTGGCTTTTGATTGGGGGGGGTGAATTGTTGCTTTCCTTTGTGGTCTTTTTTCGATGAACATCTAGACCCCCTACCCTTGGAAATGTAGTAATCCTTTGCAGAACACATAGAACCATCTGAGAAATCTCCACTTGCATCAACAGCAGCAACTTTTTTGCCTTTGCATCCAGCAGGTTCTTCACCTTTTTTCTTAGAATGCTTACGTTTCACTTTCTGTACAGTGGTAGACGGGATTATATAATATTTATGCCCAGGCAAGAGCTTCTCTTCTGCCGACAAAATAGACTCATTAGGGTTTTTGAAGACCTCTGGCCGTGCGACACACATCCCCGGATATTTCTTTAGCAGTTGAGCTGCAGGAATAGCATTATGATAGAGCTCTTCTCGTCCACCTGCATGGACTACCCTTACAGTAATATCCTTCAGTTGTATGCTCAAGTTCAATGACATGGAAGCATCTCCCAGTGCTTTTCTTCTTCTGGATTCTGTCCGGATAAACCCGAACAGAGATATAAATCTCTTCAGCATTGCCAGCAACCAATCCCGTGTACATCAACTGTTTGTATTATAATCCAATGTCCAGGGCACTGAGGAATATCACGAGGTTGATGTATTTCAAGATGCCTAAAATTTGCCCTTGGTAACTATATTTTTGTCTTTCAAGGCTGGCTCTCACTATTTTATGACTTCCTAGAGATATATCCAACGCTTAGGAGAGATTTACATCATGTCTCTTTGTAATCTTCTCCTCTACGTTGAAACCAATGCTATCCATGAGGAAAACTAGATATGACAACCAAGTTTCAGAAATAACTTGTATACTTGGTACTTTGCCAGCTCTGCATGCACATCCTTTTGCTAATATCATACTCCCATAAGCCTGCCAACACCTGGCGTTCCAGCTTTTTCCTCCTCCCACTGATCCAATTATTATGGAGAACGAAACAGCCTTTTTTCACACACGCTGCCTTCACGTTTCTTTCATCCCATAAGCCTTGATATGCCCCATTTGGAAAGCGGTCTCTGTCCAAGAAATGAACAGTCAAAAGTGTCTCAGGCTCCAAACATCGGTTATCACCTACACGATTGGCACCACCTTCCCCACACAGTGTGTCGTAGAAGCTTGGCTGCTCCGAAAGATTGGATGCAGCAGCATGCTTCACTACTTTCTCCAAAGCAGCAATCGTCGTAGCATCAGAATGAGCATAATAGAAGCCAGAGTTCAAGCGGCGAGGTAAGTTTATGGGCCCTGGAGAAAAAAGAGATCAAGAACCCAGTACAGAGGTCAATCAAAGTTCTAGCTCTATACTATAAGGCACAACCATATAAAAGATCAACTGCTCGTCTGGAATAGTAATGGTGGTACATGCATCTTCACCTCATAATAATATGAACAAAGATACAGTAGTTTATCTCGATCTTGCAACCAATTTTACCAGTTGCAGTTGCTTTCCCTTAATTTACAGCTTATTTCAGGCCATCAGAGAACAACAGTTTCTAATGTAGGATGTATGGAAGAAAAACCTGTGACGTTGTACTCATCGGACTGTGCAACAAGAACAGCAGGACCAAAAGTGTTGAGCACCGGCAGTGGATTCTTAAACCAATAAACATCAACATCACTCAACAGTACATGGTAACCCAGCTTAAGTATCTGCAGAACCACTCTAGACTTCACTTTGGTTACCCTCTGAAAGCATTCTGTTCCAAAGTGGCAGTCGTCAAAACTGATGTTGGTCGGAGCAAATGAATCCTTGAAAACTGGCAGCCCCTAACAACAAATATAAATCCCAAGTTACAGAAAAAAATTTAGAGCTGAAATTGGACTCTAAATCTTCGGGTGACTTCCATCCATGCAAAAGCAACCTTAAAATACTTGCCTACAAGATGTCAAGCAGTATTATCTTTGCAAAATCAATGCTACATTAAGCTGAAGATTGAAGTAATAAGTGGCAAAGAAGCAGATTACCTGCACTATAGAGAACTCGTACATTTCAGGATCAAGAGCGCAGACCAAAAAGTTTGAGATTAGGAGGCGACGTAGTCTGCACACCCAACTCATTAACATGTCCTTGTAACTATATCCAGCAATGGCGAGGACAATTGTATTATTCTGGTCTGCTCGTGTTGATAGGAGAAATTTTAAGGAGAATGGAAGAGACAATGGTGCTGACGACTTCAGCTGGTCCTTCATAGAGCAATTTTTAGTTCTATCTAGTGACTTGAAGTAATCGACACAATCAAAGATTTTCTTCTTTCTTCTAGATGTGGAGAACCCTGCAGTCCAATTGCTCAAAGATCTCTGATACCCCACTGGATAAACAATGTCTTCTGCCGTATTCACAAAGAGATAGCGGCCATCACAAATGACAAGTTTAACCAAGTTAGAGTAGTTAGCTTCACGAAAATACAATGACCCATACAATGCACCCAAATAGGAATTCACGAGATTCTCCCAACTTCTCTTTTCAACACCATGCGCCTTAGAGCCTCCAATTGATATATAAGCCCCATCATCCTGACCATTTAGGTGGAAATTTGAGATGGTTCCACTGGCATCAAAAACAAACCTAAAGTCGGATAGCAAGACCTCGTTAATGACCCAATGATTGTGGAGTCCCTTTCCATTCAAAAAGGGAGGAAGGACTCCAGTATGTAAAGGGAAATCTCCATTGTTCCATGCCAAAAGCATCCTCTCTTCGCAATATTTCCACTGCCATCTATGCGAAAGAATCCCCTGCAACTGATGGAAGACAGTACACATTTAAAGGAAGAATTCTCATGGGCCATCGACTTTGAATCTGCATTTGGTTCTTTCATACCTTTTCAGTTCTGATACGCTTATTGTCAACTGTTAGCCAATGTTTTCCGTCTGCATCCAACTGAAATGGGAAGTTGGATACATTTCGTGTAGTCGCAACAAGGAGCCAATCGTGATCAAGTTTGTAAACATGATCTAAAGTGGAAATCAAGTCTGGCAAGAGAATGACTTCTGCATCGACCAAAACAGAAATATCTGAAGTAGATGCCAGGGATCTTTCAACCATAGAATGGAAGAATGGAGTACTTAGGAACCTACACAGCAATGAAACAGGGAAGTAGACTTCAGACTTCTGTAGGACCTCCTACGGTGAGCAATTACTTTGACCATCCAATATATCCTTCCATGTTCATATGTTTTCTCTGTTTTCTGTCTAGCAGTTCATCGTTTTCTTCAAACTTTTTAACTAAACTAGTATGACCTCATCGCTTAACTCCAAATACCTATCTAGTTTATTATCAATTTTTTAGGCTTCCATTTCCACCACAATCTTTGCCTCGACGCAGCCTAATCCAGAGACCAGAGATAAGCGAAACGAATCAGAGCTACATCAATATTGACATTCACCGCAGTTGTACTTCTAAAGTTTCTCATCCATGCTCAAGAAGCAATGTAATTCAAATAGAAAGAAAGAACAAATGGAGACAAAATGTGCAATTTAAAATTAAACTTAAACAGTAATAGCACTGAAAATTAAGTTGACATCGAGTTATAAGACCTCTAGAAGACTGACCATCTCATCTGGTCTAGCTGTCTAGCTTCAAACTGTACAACCAGATCAAACTTCTGATTATCTGAAACGAGGCAGACTCGCAATCACAAGTCTTATGCTACATTAAACTGATAGCCTACAACCATTACTTGTATAGAAAAAAGTTTGATGTTAAATATGGGATTGGTTTCACTTCCTGTACTTTGTGGGTTCTTCCTCCTGCAGAGCATGCTTTTGGTTTGGCCACCAAGTTTCATCATGTCACACTAGAAAGCTTAGAAATTGCAACTTAACTACAGGTTATTGTCTTTCTGATCTTCTCCTTCCCCCCCTCCTTTCATTTACAGAACATACCAAGCATCCTTATCAGGTTTCGCAAATTACGGATGCAAAGTGTCTGTAACTAAAATTACGGAGGATATGCTGAAGGAATACCATATAGCAGGGATAATTATAGCTCAATAACTGTACTCACAAGTAATTGCACTCTCGTAGGAAGCCAAGTCGGAGTAGTAAGACAGTCATATTTATGACAAAAAACTATACACACTCAGATATAAAATTAGCTAAAGGTCCAAGAACAAACTGAGAAGGGCTTACGTGAAATCGATATCGGGTTCAACTGAAACCCTCGAACTAAAAGCACCGGCAAAAGCAAAAACAGAAGGGTCTTGGCTGAAAAGAACAACAGCTATATCTGCAGACAAACCAAGCCATGATCTAACCGCTAAAGCCTGCCTTGCCCCAACTGAACCACTAAATGGCCTGGGGGCTGCAAATATTGTAATTGTGGGACCGCCGGAATCAGTAAAACCATGGTCTAAGAATTGGGAAGGCAGCATTTGAGTAGTGGCATAGAAGGAGACTAAAATCAAGAAGAACCCACATGCCCAAACCAACCTCAAACCAACTTTCAATGCCTGTAAGCAAATAAGAAAAATGTTTGAGCAATTGTATTCAAAGACATTCATACAATGTAAAGAAGTAAAAGGTTTTTGGTGGATTCACCTTCTTGTTCCGGAAAACGGGAGAGGTGACGGAAAGGAGTTCCATTGCTGCTCTCTGGTGGTGGCTAAAGATGAATCAGAACGAAATGAAGATGGGTGTTTAAGGTAATAGAGTTTGGGGGTTTTAAGAAAGGAAAGAGGAACTTTAACGGAAAGGGAAGAGAGAGGTCCCGAAGTGGAAAGTCCACCACCTCCACCACCCCAAACAACGCCGGGAATTGCATGAGGCATGTGGGGTTTGGCGTCATCCAGGCGTCACCATCCTCACGCCTTGTTTAACAATTTGTACTAGGAAATACTTTTATGCACGATTATATTTTATACCGTAATGTACACCACTGCCATCGTTTACTTGATTAAATGGTAGAAAAATAGACCGAGTTTGGAGGCCGGTTTGCGCCGTGGATAAAATCACAATCAATTTATATATTTAGTACACAGTTGATTAAATATGTATGATCTTTTTTGCCCCTTGCCCCCGACGATTTAGAAAAATTAAATTAAAGATAAAAATAATGCGCGTCCAAAAAAGGTAAAGAGAGCTTCTGATTGATTGTGAATGTTTACAAATTACGACATTTTTAAGTCTGGAAACTGAAATCCCGAGACAAAAGCTTCCAAACATGAAAGAAAAAAAGAAGAGAAGGAAAAATGACTTGATGTCAGGTCATGATTTGACGATGATGTCTATGATCCTTCTTTGACCCATCGTAGAAAATAATTATCATTAAAAGATAAACTACGCACTTACATAATAAATATGCGCTAATAAATAACTAACTACGCTTCTCTTATCAAGCACATTTTTAGAAGTTAATTTTTTCCCTGAGAAAATAATATCTTGATTTGAATCTTTCATTTTTCCCTTTGACAAATATTAATAAAAGTTAATAGCATTTAGTGATATTTAATTAAAGACATGTTATTGGTGAGAAAATTACTTGTTAGTGCAAATAGGGCCAAAGTATATTTGTAGAAGTATTAATAAAAAATACTTGCACGATTTTTTAAGGAGCTAAATACATAACCTACATGCTTTTACAATTCGTGGTGGAACATTGTTTATATTTCACTGTTGCACTACTACTTCTACAATTCGTGCTGGAACATTGTTTATATTTCACTGTTGCACTACTACTTCTACGACGATAGTACGATACTGTCATCATAATTTTCACCACCTTTATAGTCGCTGCCACTATACTACATTATTGTCATCACTACAACCAGCACAATCATCGCCACTACCACCAAATGGCCACCCCAACGCCACTGCTTATCACAACTTTTAGATATCATTAATCCATTAGCGTCTACCACTATAACCACTGCCGCGTGTATAACCACTACTACTTTTTCTATCACCACACACATTGCCACTACTAGAACTATCACGGCCATCTTACTAGCACCATTAATTACCATGGACCATCTTCATGCTTCCACCACCACATTAGACCAATGTATGTATTTGTCAACTGGAATAAAATTTGTCTAAAAACTCGTCTTTTTTACCTACCAAGAGTAGACTTAATTGTAAAAATCACATGCACACCGTCTCTTTTAAGTACAAACCTCCCTTCATATACTATATCAATATTTGCATATATAAATTGATACTGAGAAGCAATATTAGCACATTTATATATTGACACTGATGTGCTATATTAGTACTTGATATGCATGTCATTTTGTACATCAACTCATGCCGTTTACTCGACCAAATGACCGAATTACCAAAAGAAAAATATAATCATTTTACTTCAAACACTTTTTCCATCGCAACAGTTATCTACTAACAATTGTCTGATGCACTCGAGATTGCCTAGTGTTGGACTGTGACATCGTCATAAGTGGGTTATCCTTGCATCGAAAGTCTATATTTTCTTACAATGGGAAATGACATTAGCAAAAATGCCATTAGGGTAATAAGGATGTACAAAGCAAGCACATTTGAAACAAAAATCCACATCAAAACAAAAAATTAATGAATAATAGGCGACTTAATTTCAGTGTCCTTCATCTTTGCAACAAAAAAATGAACTCGGCCTTGAGCTTCTTCCATCTCATACAACACTCAACTTGTTACTAACCGCCACGAAGGATTTCCCATTTCTGGTTGCAAAGTTAAAAAGGGAAGGGGGGGTTTTGGTGAAAGCAACACATTATACACAAGTCCATTAACATACTCCCTCTGTATCCTTAATCCCGAGTCGAAAGAACAGCGGATTGTACAGGATCATATCTTGCATCCTTCGAGGGGTATAATGACTCTTGCACCCTATCTTCATGTCATCATCTTTGCCGACGAACAGGCGACCTGGACCTCGACCTCCTTCCCCTGCAAGTAGTTTTTAACGCTGCGTAAGCTAATGTAACAATCACCGGACAAATATATGGACATGAAACCTTTACCTGAACTTTATATTCATGACTGATGGATGGGCATGCATAAACAAATTAATAAGACACTTAATCTCAAAGACAGCACAACAACATACCTCGTGGTTTCTAGAGAAGAGTAGGGAGAATGCCTGCGCTGAGAACGCTTGCTATTTGGAGACCGCGAAACTTGTCTAGAAATAAAAACATCCATGCTAAGCCAGTGAATTATAATATACAATTTCGGAGACGCCTCTTGGAATAAACTAATCTGTGTCTCATGAGATAAACGTTCATCTTTTTTTATCAAATACCAAAGTATCATCTAATTGGCAAAAACCTTGACAGAACAACAAAAACATCAGCCAAAAGGATTTTCCATGGCGTTCCTTCTCAGAAGACGATACTGAAAAGGGGGAGTATTGTGATAAAACCAGACAAAATACTCGCACGAGTAAGCCATCAGCAACTCTATGAACATAATAACCAGCCTCAAGGTGTACTATAACAAAGCTGAGACCCTCAAGATAAAACACATCACAAACCCACTACCCAGACATATTTTACACATTTAAATTAAAAAAAAAATACCAGGTAAGGGAAAACTAAAAGAACACCTGAACAGAAAGAACGTGAATTCAGCAAATGGTGCTCCCTCCACGTTGCCGTTTGCCAGTAATTATTCGATATTGCCATAGAGGAAATGCCATTTCCACCCCACCCCCCTTTTGTCTCTTAAAATGTTCTTAGTGACAAGTGTTGACCTCCTAGCGACAAACAAAGGGGTGGATATGGCCTCTTCCATTGCCATATTTCGAAAGTGGCATTAATTGTTGCATATTGCCATTAATTGTTCCGGAGCCCGCTGTTCCATATTGCCTTTAATTGCATCAAAAGACAAAGTTGGCCATAAACTGAAGATAAGTCTCCCCTAATGGCGCGGAGGGACCAGAACACCTATACACGAGTTATACATTTTTTTATTTCTTGGGAGATGGAAAAAGTTTCTTTTGCATTTACTTAATTAAGAATAGTACCCACTAGCTATGCTGAAGTCAAAAACTACATGCGCCCGTATAAGTGGAGGGAAAAACTTTAGCTGCGACCCAGGTTGTAAGAAGATAGCTACAACCCCCCATATAGTGAGCATTCAATGTCATTAAATGTTTTTAGTGACTGATTTGGTAATGCTAAAAAAGTGCTGCTAAGAATTGCCGCTGAAAGTTTAGCAGAAAAGCCACTAAAAATATTTAGTAACCATGAAATGTCGCTATCTTCCTACAGGGCCTAAGTGGAGCAGCTGCTTAACTGCAACCATATGACGAACAACTTGCAACTTTGAGCAAATCTCTCATAATAAATGAAAGAACTCAATTTATTACGTAAGTTGACTCCTTTCAAGAATTTGCAGTTTTGAGCATATTTTCATCACCAAAACCACATTTGCCCATTATAGAAGCTTTACAGTAAGCATACTTTTGTTTCAAGAAGCAAAGGGGAAAATGTCCAGCTTCTCTGGGACGGTCATCACCTTTATTCCTAGTTGCATAAATTTCTGTTGTTGCAAACATAGAAACACTACGTGTAGTACTGTCATAAAAAAGGGCACCCCTACCACCCCAACCAAAAAGATACATTGTATAATGAGGCCACCATGGAGCTCAAACCAAGCAAACCTAAATATCACTCAAGACAAGAAAGAGAAGAGACCAATGTCAATTTATCAATGACTAACCAAATAAAGCAATCAAACAGAATACATTTCAAAAGGAACGTATATTTCTAGCTATCTCGTTTCTCTCTTTTACTCTATCTAAAAAAGGAGGGAGGAAGTATCTAAAAGCCAGCGCGAAATTGACTTAAACATGAACTCAAAAAGAAGCAGGTTATAGCGTGCTAAATTCCAGCATAGAATTTAAGTTTCCTGAAGTCACAGAACTGAATACCATATGACTTGATCTCAGAGAAAACCCGGTGTAAGTTTGTAAAGCAAATATGGGGAATTCATGTGTTCTATAATGACAACAAACATATGTTACTCTGGTGATTATACTACTGCCGCAACATTATCATAGTGCTTCAGTTCTTCTCATTAAGTAACTGTAAAAGCTCAAAAAGGAGCACCACATATCACTAACGCACCCAAAATTAACCCCAACAAAGAAAAAAGAAGATGCTCACACATCCCATAGACTTGATGATAAAATCACGTCACAAGTGACGGTGATAAGTTGATGGTGATAAGCAAGAAGACCAGAGTACATCACATACCTTCTCCTAGACCTCACAGGTGACGGTGATAAGTTGCGTCGCTTTGTATTAACCTTCCTGCAGCCCACAAGTGAAGATGAGGAACTACATGCTAAAATATGGGAGCACGGAAAGAGCATAAATCTAAAAACAAACCTTCTAGAATCATCTGAGGATCCATCGCTGGAATCGTTGGCCTTGCTGCTCCTACCCCTACTGTCAACTGAAGAGGAACGCCGTCTCTTGTGTCTGCTCGAGTCACTAGCAAGTTTATGTCTAGATTTTTCTCCCTTCTCATCCTTTGTTCTTTCTCTTTTTCTGGCACCATCTTCATTAGCAGTACCTCTTTTGTCCCTCTCCCTCTCCTTCCTTTCCTCCTTAACATCAGGATGTGTGGACCTTTTCCTTGAATCAGACTCCCTTGATTTTTCCCCAGACTTAACAACTTGCTCTTTCAGTCTCTCTCTAGAACCATTTCGATCATCCGTCCTTTCCTTCCTCGCGTGCCTCTCATCATGTTTCCTACGACTCTCATCTCCCCTCCCAGATGTTATATCCTTACCACTCACTGCCTCCTTAGAATCTTTCCCAGCAGAAATATTATTCTTAGCTACTTTGTCTCTAGCTTCTCTACCTTGAGAATCATCTAATATTGATTTCTTGCTAGTAGAATTTTCAACTGGCAGTTCAGTTCTCGTAACAACATTTTCTTTTAAGCTGCCTTTTGTGTTTGAAATATTATCGAGCAGTTTTCTGCCATCAATATTACCCTCGTCTTGTGCAGAACCAGACGCTGCCTTTAAGGAATATCTAGAGTGAGAATTGCTACCTGCCTTATCATCACTCAACTCACTAATTAAAGCACTACGATTAACAGTGGCTCCATCTGCACTCACTTTGCTGGGAAAATGGTCCACATCTGTACTCTGATTCAGTTCCTCGTTTCCTGCAAATGAAGTTCCATTGGCAACTACATGTAGGTCTTCTGAGATCTTTTTAGTGCTTGGCAGCTGATCTAAACTTTTTCCCCTAGACTTTGGCATTTCGGAATTCTGGTTTCCATCATCCTCTTCCTCATCAGATGCATAACTAGCAAGACCCAAAACATCTCCACCAGAGCTCGAAGTAGATTTTTCACTAACATAATCAGACTCCATTTCCTTGGTTTTTTCTGGAATAAGAACCTTTGCAGAAGCCTTAGGAGTTGGAAGTGATGGAGTAGATGCTGATACTTTAACATAAGAGGAGGCATCATTGTGGTCAACTAACCAGTCAGAGCAACGTAAAGTTAGTTTAGTCTATACAGGGAGAACGGAAGAAGGCTATCTTAAGAGCTTCAATAAGTTACAGATATGACAAAGATAGCTATTACCTTCAACAGAGAGATCACCCTCAGTAAGAACTCTCGTCGCAATTTCATCGAAAAGTTCGTCAGTGACCTATTCAAAAATATAAAGTCAAAACATCCGTGAAAACCGCAGTATAACAGATTCATGAGTTCTAGCGAGCTGCAACCTTCAAAAGAACTTCAGTTAGGACGCGTTTTATTTCCTGGTTTATAGCTGCAGTTCTAGCTGCTTCCACAGAATCCTACATACACAAACAGAAACCTAATTAGCAAAAGCAGAAGAAACCGCTAAGAAACCCAGCGGATCATAACATTCATAAAAAACTGGAAGACTTGTCAGCAAGCTAACAAAAGGGCCTACGAGGAAGGAAAAATGTAAATAGTTCACGAATGAAAGACTATTGCCTTTCTGGTTATTGTGTGCACCAATGTGTGTGTAAATCTTTATCTTCTTTACTTCATAATTTGGAAGTTGCTGTTGGAGGTGGGGGTTTGAAACGTAGCAAGTCGCTTTGGAAAAGACGGGCCAAGGTTATGAACATTTGACCTCCCAAAGCACAGTAGCCAAACCCTCTTCCAGGGCCACATCCGCGTTTGAGGTTTTTTCTTATTTTGGATGAGATAGGGGGTCGAAAGAATAGGTTAAAGTAGATCGAACTGAGTTATCACAAAGAAAGAAGAAAACCTCATCTTCATCCTCATCTTCGGTGGACTTGGATGAATCAATGCTTTTGTTATCTGCCTGATTGTCCTTCTCAAGAGATTTGTCGACAACTTCATCTTCAAGGGATTTAACCTCCTCTGTGGAAAGATCTGGAGCAGAACTTGTGATGACAGGCTTCTTCTTGATTATTTCCTCTCTAAGCCAGCTTGGTACAGAAGCCTGAATACTCTCAACATTATTACTGGGTTAACATATGAATCGGTAAAAATAATTTCAAGCAGCAATTCTAAAATTAAAACACCTTTTTAGGGCGTTCAGAAACACCAGCCCCATATGCATCACTAGGAAAAGATGTTATTGGATGAAGCATAGCTCCTGTCCCCATGCCAAAATGTGTACTAACTGCTGGAATTGTTGGGTTGAAGTTTGGTCCGGGCATTCCTCCATATATTGGCGCAGAATGTCCTGGAACTGTGGAAGGTAGAGCCATGGAAGGATCAACCTGTGAAGAATGAAATCAAATTAGCAATACATCAAATCTATAAGTGCGATAATATTAAGACGGATCTAAAACCTGTGGCCCTGACGAGAGTAACGAAGGTAAGGTAGGATAAACTACCCCTGGTGCACAAGAGAGAGCCCAAGCATGAATGGAAGGCATTGTTGCAAGTGGATCATGATCACGACTAAACCTAGGCGCAAACTCTAGAGGTCGATCACTAAGATCACTTGTGGGCTCTGCTGGTTGGTTGCCATATGCAAAATGGGAGTGTTCCATCGATACTGATCCAATGCCAGCAGGCACTGCTGGAGGTTGAGCATGTTGCTGTGAAGATGAGGACAACGGCAAAGACTTATAAAACCTCTCATCCTCGTCACCAGCCTCTTCTTTACCTGCCAATTGAGAGATATGTCAAACAGCTAACATGTTCCTTGAACATTAAAACTTAATTTTTGGCTTCAAGAAGTTCCTATCTTCATGTAATTTGCAGAAACAGCAGGACTTTCTGCAACGATTTCTATAAGAGAGGAATGCAGACTTTTCCAAATTCCTTAACATCCCAAAAACCATATCCAAAACCACTATCAAGAGATGGTAAAAATAATTCGAAACTATGTACCATTTACCATAGTTCTCTTACAACAGATCCTTTTTCCTTTTTATCTTTCTGTATTTTCCGTTTTTTAAACATTTGTCTATTTTTGTTTTTTTTTTTTTTTTGGGGGGGTGGGGATGGTCTGAATATTGTTGACATAAAAGAGGATTGATTTTGTCGACCTTAATGTCTCTCAATACAAAGAAACAGATAAGGTTTTGGATCATTTGCCATGTCTCAACAATTGAACCTTGTCTGACATAGCTGCGACCTTTAAAACTTGTTTACTGCTATACGACCTTTAAAAATTAATAAGTACTAGTTGCCCACGCAAATCTTCTATAAGCACAACAACATTCTGTAAGTCCTTTTAAGAACAGCGTCATATAAACGTGTAAGAACCAGTTTACAAAACTTTACCAGCAATACGTCCATCGACACTGTCCTCCCCCTTCTCTCTCTCCAACACACCCCAAAAAAAAAAAGAGAGGAAAGATCCCTCCTTTACCCACACCACACCAGCTACCTTAACCAATAAGGTATTCCTGTCTACCTCTAGCTCCAAGTGTACCAAAAGCCAATGGATTTTCTTAGGGTTTACATAATGAGCTTGCAGTGGAAAGCACATTCCATGGTGGTCACTGTTGCAGCTATACAGATTCTATAAAACTGGCTAATTGACATTACAGAACTGTGAACACTATTTAGTTGGCAATAGACACCAATATGCCCTTTCTGAAGGCTACTTCTCTCTTCAAACCGATGGAAATGACTTCTTGGACTATTGGTTACCCTTCAGTTTAGATGCTTTTGCCAAATGAAGCACCCCGTTTGCATTCATTTGTCGTTGGCTAATTTGGGATAAGATGTCATCCGCTTTTATCCTCAAAAAATTTTGGCCACATTTACTGAATAAAACAAGCAGACTCTCTCAATAGAAGGACCATAGAAATAGTAACACGACAAACCTGTTTGGGACCATTGGCATTTACAATCCTGACACAAGCAGATGTATTATGCAATGACGGTACAGAAGTTAACCAGGCGTGAAACTAATTAGCACTTTCTTGGCATGGGAAATCCATGCTCACTGCACAAATATCTCTATGATTGGCTTTGTATTCTCTTTAGTGGTTAATTTTTGGGGTTCCTGGGTTATCTTGAACTTGGGTTGTCTATCTGGTCTCTTCACTGTTCTTTTGTTTTGTTTTTTTTTTTTTTCCTCTTTTGGTTGCTCTGGAGCCTTCTTCCCGATACTGTTTATTCATAAGAGTACTTATAAAAGATTCCCCCGACCAGCAATGGAATCACCCCTATGATTGTCTGTCTCATTTAGCAATTTGTTGATCTTCTTTTACATCTATATTTTCTGAATTGTGCACATACTATGATTATCCATAATTCCTATTTTCTATATCTTCTGAAAGACAATCTACATAGTATCTCATTGCAGAAGCAAAGTAATGGAAACAGTTTGGTAGTACAAGCATTGATATTAGTGTGGCTTATTTGTATAGCAAGGGAAGCAACAGAAATTCTTCCAATGTGTATTTTTTAAAACAACTCAACCATCAAACAATCAAATTACATGGGGTGGGGGGTCAGACAGATGCCTGAAGCCTGTAAAGAAGTTGGATGCTAACAATAGCTCCATATCAACATAATCTAAATAGTTCAGGCGTGGCTCCTTGGTTGGCCTAAAGTTAAATACAAAGTCAATGAGTAAAGAAAAAATTATCGAAGCATTTCTTCAGCACAAGCTTCACATGCAAAACAAAATGCCAGTTAAATCGTTACCTGCAACAGAAGAATAACTAGAAGGTACCTCCTGCTGGCGAACTGATACAGTTGTAGGTGCAATTTCTTGATGAGCCAAAGACCCATTTTTTGCAGCGTACGGTAAATGCCCATCTGGTACATATCCGGAGCTGAAGGATGCAGAGTCCTGCAAATGGCCTACGGATGTCATGTGCAGAGGTGCTACTGGAGGTGGATACTGTTGATAGCTCGAAACAGGAAGCGGCAATTGTTGTGCCTCTGAGTTATGAAAGTCAGCATGTTGCGGATAGTGATCATGATAATGACTCTGTTCTTCAGGTCTGCCAACTAACGAAAACTGCGAGTGTGGATATTGACTATCTGCTGCAACATTCGAAGCTGCATATGCTTGGGCCTTGGCAGCCCAATCTTCTTCATTCTTATGGGCTGGAATGGTATTTATCATGAAAGTTCACAACAGAACCATCAATATACAAAACCGAGGATGCTCAGCCACGTACTTCTATTGGTGAATAATAATGCTAAAAAGAAAGGCCAACATGTGGGATCTCGGATCATCTATTCTACATGACTGCTCAACCTCCAAACAAAAACAACTTGACTCGATTCATTTATTTAACCACAAAGGAACTCCAAGAGCACCATATATCCTAAAGAACAGAATAATGTCCCAAATAAAAGACAAATAAGTCAAAACAATGCTCATAAAACTTTAGGGATAACATCTTTACAGCCACATTCGTATTTGGTACCAAAAACAGAACAGCATCTACATTTGTACATATACCATAATCCACAAGAAAATGAAAGACTACAAAAAATAAAAAAGACGAAAAGCAGTCAAAACAACCTACTTTTGGACAACTATATAAAGGTGCAAAAGATATGTAATAGTTGAAACTCCCACAAGTCTAATGTAGGAGTACGTTTTATATGCAACTGGAGTTCCACATAGAACCATGTCAACATGCTCAGGTAAGTCCACCTTAGGATCAACTACATCAACCCTAAATAATTTGAAACAAGTGGACTAAGCGTGATAATATGAATTTACCAAATCTTAAAACAGATACATCACTGACCTGGATATGCCCAACCTTGATGCTGATTCCAGCTAGAATTCCAATCCTACAACCATTATTAGAAATTAACGATTAGGTTCACGCGCAAAATGAAGCAACATATATCGCCACAACAGGAACAAGAGCATTAAATTAAACTTTCATATGTCTATCTCCACAACTATTGAGCTTTTCCACACCTCAATATGTAACGCTAAAATGATACATCAGCAACAAACTATCACTTTTTCACCGACAAAATGATGTCCAGAAGAGCATTTCTACAGTGTGAAAATAGACGTTTCTTTTCACAGTTACTAAGTACTACCGTCGGTCAAAGCAAAATAGTGCATAATCTAATTCAATTTTAGCATAAACTAAAAATCCCTAGATAGCTAATACTCTCTCCGTTCATTGAATTTTCTCCTGTTGGCTTTTCCCATACCCCTAGGGATAGACTTGGTACATGTAAATGTTGACTTAACTCGTAGTTTACCCTAGCTTGACTTGTCAAACCATACATATTTAATCCATGATTGCTATTCAAGTTCAGTTCGATCTAGGAATTCCGGAAAAGTTAAAGTTAAAAAGGAAAAATTCCAATGAAATAGAGGTAGTAAAACAACAAAATGGTTGTGAAATTACCTGATTGACCTGAGCATAAGGCTGTGAAATTACCTGAGAGTGAGGGTAAGGGGGAGGTCTTGGGGGAAGCGGAGGAGGAGGAGGGTACTGGTGTTGGTGTTGGTAATAAGGAGGAGGCGCAGGATAAGGTTGGAGGTGATCTGAGTGTGGGGGAGGAGGTGGAGCCCACTGCTGCTGCTGTTGTTGATGTGGCGGAGGTGGGGAGGCAGAGTACTGGAACTGCGGGCCGGGGTACCATTGGGCTGATGGCGTCGGAAGCGGCGGTGGTTGGTTGTGGGGGTGGTGGGGATCCACCGTGGACGGAGGCGGGGGAGGTGGTGGCCTCATGTAATGGTGAGGCTGTTGGAAGTCCATGACTTAACGGCCGCCGATATTGTAGAAGGTTTTTCTAGGGTTTAGAATTTAAGACAAAGGGGGGGCGGCGGCGTAATTTGCCCGTGGTTCTCTTTGGAGGAGGAGGACGACGACGGAGAGAGCACAATAAGATGAATCGAGCAACTAGGCTTTAGCAATTTATTGCACGTTTGGTTGATTGGATTTTGGATGTAGTAATTCTTTTTTGCGGCAATTTTATGCCCCCACCAAAATTTTAGTTGTTCTCTTTTTTTCCCTTTGTTCCTTGCATTGGGGGTGATAAAATGCGATGCATGGCGGGTGGCATCTTGTCTTTGGCGTTGTCTTAACGTGATAGGTATAGCTAAAATTTACAGTGTTTTTACTATTAGTAATTATGCTGAACCTTAACGTCCATCAAATGAGAGTGGTCATTTAAAAAGACCACCTTGGAGTAACCTCCTAATACTTGACTAAGTTTTTGGTAATTAAGTTTATGTTATTTCGATTCTTCCAAGTTGAGTTTTAGTTGATTTACTATAAAATAACAATTACTGGCGGTTCATGACTAAGACCATAATTTGAATTAGTAGGGTTTATGTCTTATACCATGACGAGCTTCTTAAATTTTTTTTTTCTTTTTTGTTTCAATTCAAAGAATTACGTTGATAATAAACTAAATCATTGGGCATAAGAGTAGTGAACCTGCTTTCTAATAATCTAGATAACCAAGAGTTTGGTTTCTTAGCTACAATATTATGTACAATATTTTTCAAGAAATAAAAAAGATCACTCTAGTTTGTTACAAATATATGGAAAATGACAAAGAGTTTGAACAGTTTGTCCAAAGCAAATTTAGCATTGTTTGATTGTCTTTTTTTTTTGTACCTAGAACTAATAAAAAATATACAAAACAAGATTGTGCTAAAATTACTACAAGTAACGTCAAGTAAGACTCATTTTGATGGGTTTAAATAACATAAACATAACATAAATAACCAACTTGGTAGATTTTATTTCCCTATTCCTTTTTCTCTTTCTGTCTCTTTTCCGATAATTATACAGTAAAACAAAAGTTTATAGCCTCCCCTCTAAAACCAAAATGTAGAATAAATCGTCTCCTCAAAGTTCAGTCCAGAATTTGGAAGTTACACAAAGGTAATCTTCCCCAACGACCACTCTGCTTTGATGGACGTGAGACCATGTCTAGCACAGTCACCAATAGCAAAATCACTGCAAATTCAAGTGGTAAATATAACATTGATGGTAACGCCTCAGCCACGCATCAAAAATCACGAAAACATGTCGCCCTTCAATATACGAAAACTCGAAACCAAAATATCAAACAAGGGATGGAAACCTACTGCCATAGCCGAGAAGAATGTAACCTTAACTTTAATCCAATGCCCTGATAACGAGGATGGATATATCTTTGAAGCCCAAACCGCCAGAATGTTTCGGGGCACATAAGGTATGCCAGTTAATCCAGTGAAATCCTTTCTTGTGTTCGTCACCTGACCACCAAAATCTTGCAAGAATCGAGTTAATCTTTTTAACAACGTACTTAGGTAGAAAGAATACATGCATATGGTATATGAGAATGGATATGAGCACAGAGGTAATAAGGGTGGCTCTGCCGGCTTTATTGAGGATGCAAATTTTCCAACCGGCACATCTATTTTCCAGCTTAGTGATGAGCTCTTGAAATAATATTTTCTTATTTTGGACTATATCTAGGGTGCTGCCAAGATAATTGCCAAATTTTCCATTTGTCGTAAATCCCGTCCACTGAGCAATGGTGTCGGAGTCATTATGAGTCGCTTTTGGGCTCAGAGTAATAGAGAATTTCCCGTGATTTATTTGTTGGCCAGATTCAGAGCAGTACCGTTTCAAGATTTCCTTTAGATGAAGGCATGAAGAAGGGGTGAACTTTGTGAATATCATCGCATCATTGGCGAAGAATAAGTGGTCTCTGGCTATTCCCCTCAAAATAAGCTTCCTCATTTGGCAGGCTCTATGGAACCGACTTCCACTCCTCACAAAACTTTGTCAATTCACCTTATAATCTACCAACCTTTGCCCTATAGGCCTCCATGCACCAGAATCTCTAGATCACTTATTCTTTCACTGCCCCAAAGTGCGAGCAGTTTGGTTTGGGGGCCCTACAGGGCTCAAGGTTGACGCTATTCGGCGTCCGTTCCGCGAATGGCTCATTGCTTGGTTTGAATCTACTAGACTAAAAAGCACTTTTCTAAGAAAAACAGTGTCCTTCTCCATCACACTTTGGTGTATTTGGACCCATAGAAACCAACAAATTTTTCGACAAATATCTTTTAACCCCAACCTTTTTATACAAAATATTCTCGAGCTGATCACAACCATTACTAGCCCAGCAGCCACAAAAACCGTTAGCAGTAAACTACCGAGTGTAAAGTAGTGTTATGACCTACCTTACATAATACATAGCAAATCGGACATGTGCACCTGTCATAACAAAGAACATATAACAATATTTCTAGCCATTTGTTTTGATAAAAACCTACTCATAGCAGGTATAGGGATCTCCTGTTTAAACCAATATGGCATTCGATGTGGCGGCAATCACTATTCTAGCTTCTAATTGGATGTCTGCTCAAGCTAAGGGCATATTATCTATGGCATCATGGGCTCGCACAAAAAAGATTACTCACCTCAAAATATGTACCGACTCAAAATCCTTCTTTCTCATATGGCAAACAATGAAGACGTTGCCGACCCCGTGGCACCTGTATTATATGACCTATGTTACATTATGAACGATATGCACTTTTGTAGTATTGACAGGGCTGTAGCCCCACAGCTGAAGGAGGCCAGATCACTCGCATCTTTTGCACGTCATGCCCGCATTACCATATACCAAGATTGGACAAATGATGGTTTATTATGAGGGGATCTTAGTCCTTTTTGTTAATTTCTGTGTATTTACTACTGCCTTTTGCTGAAGAACTTGTATATATTCGTATGCAACTCTTTGGTTACTATCTGTAAAAGCCGGAATGGCTTATCTCCAAAAACCTTGTAACCTTTTGATTATCTATGCAATTCTTATTTTCTACCAAAAAAAAATATATTAGTTAATCATAGGGGTCCGAGACTACCCCAATCAACCGGCGATACTTTAGTGGACAGAGGGTGGCGCCGTAGAAAAGAAGGGGAGTGTGGCGGCAACGGCGAGCAAAATTTGCATTTAGCTTGGCGGCAAAGAAGGGGTGTGTGGCGGCAACGGCGACACGGGGACAAAGAGAAGGGAGTTGGTCGAGGGAGAGCACACACCCCCCAAAGGTTAGTAGTGGTTTTAGAGAGAGAGTAGAGAGAACGGAGAGAGCCCCTCCGTTTAGGTGTTGTGCACGAACGATTTAAATGTCCAAAATCAGTAGAAGAATTAGGGTTTCTAGTGACAAAAATCCAATAAAGAACTGATATAAAAATCTTACTAATTATTACACTACCTCTAAAATTTGTTAGAGAAATATATGAGCCCGTTTCTAATGGTCTTCGTTTCCTATAACCAGGGAGAGAGCATGAATATGCAGCCAAAGCAAGCCACAAACAGTAGAAACGATTCAGTGAAAACCCTTCTTTTGGCCATCATTCAGTGAATATATACTTCATGTTTGCCATAAATTACAGGAGGTTGCATCAGTCATTTCCAAGAGGTTGAGACTGCCAAACAGCAACTGCTACAATTGTGAACCTCCCTCCAACTTTAGGAGATTCCCACAATTACGTCTTCATGATGTTCAGCTAGCTACACATGGTCAGGCAATGGAAAAAGGCTCGCCCAGCGTCTCTACCACAACTGATGGGAAATGTACACCCGGAGTATAATATGCATTTAGCTTGTAGATTTTTTTTCGTTTTGGTCGTAGTCATTCAGCTGGAATATCATGCCACAGCATCCGCCTGTCGTCTAGTCAGTCGGGCATACAAGCCATCTCTTAGGAGAAGCTCTGTATGGTTGCCCATCTGCATGCCAAGAACAAAAGTTAGATTCTTGCTTTGCTCCATACAAGTATGCATCTGGTGCTCATTTCTCCCCTTTTCCCCTTGGAAAATATGGGACTTCTTTACAGCGCACACCACACACACACACACACAGACCAACATAAAGAAAGCAACACCTCAAGAAAAATAAAAGAGGCAGTGTTGCCCACTTGACATCTGTGGAAAAACAGTGGTGAATCAGTCTGCAAATGAATCAACTGATAGTAAACTTGCAGATTGCGAGAGGCCATTTATGAATTTGAAGGCAAAATTAGGAAAAGAAAATAAAACAGCATTAATAAAAAGTGAATGTTGTAGAGAAACATGATACGCTACGCATAAAAAGAAACAAAAAGAAAGTTTTGGCGATCCACGACAAACATCCTAGGATAATAGCCATAGTACACACCTCAATAATTTTACCACTATCCATTACCACTATCCTGTCAGCAGCTTGTATTGTAGAAAGCCTGCAAAATGAAGGGCATTTACAACTTGCAATCAAAAAACACAAAAATAGATAAATAAAATAAAGTTTGCAGGATTCACCTGTGTGCAATTACTACGACGGTTCTCTTTGTCTCCGGGTCATCTCTAACAGCACGCAGGACACCCTATACATGTGCATTGTGCACCAATGCAGTGAGTAGGAGAACACAAAGTTCCTTATTTCTACTAATGCTAGAACCTAAGAAGTAGCTACCTTAACATTGTGTTCACTTTCTGCATCCAGAGCACTAGTGGCTTCATCAAGGATCAAAATGGTTGGGTCCCTGAGAATGGCCCGTGCAATGGCAATTCGCTGCTTTTGTCCTCCACTAAGCAAATCATCATCCACTAGTGTTTCGTAGCTATTAGGCAGAGATGAAATGAAATCATGAGCATAAGCCTGCTTTGCAGCCCATTCCACATCCTCACGCTTTATATCTCTTGTGCATCCATATCTTATGTTTGAACTGATATCCATGCGGAAAAGTCGAGGTTCCTATTTAGAAGGATAGAGTGAGGACTGAGGAGTGAGGACACAAATCTTGATTGCACTACAATTTATTCAGATTGAAAGCTTATGAGCAGAACCTGTCCCACATATCCAATTCTCTCCCTCAACCACTTGACGTCCAAATCTTGAAGAGCGTGGCCATCTATTAAAATCTACATGCAGAACAACAATTACTAGCAAAAAAGTTTACCTAAAGGAACTTACAGCCTCTATGATAGAAGTGATGATTTTTTATTCGCAAATTTTCAGTCTAACTTCATTAGAGAGAGATCCAAAAATCAAGTTGTTGGCTGATTTTGCATAATAATAAATTGAAGTAATGACCAAAAACTTGACATAAACAAGAAACTTAAAGCAACCACCGAGCGCAAGCACTCAATACCCAAAGAAAAAGACCTTGTGAGCTTTCACTAAAATCATAGCAATGACAAATTAGGTCTTCAGGATCTTATTCTCGATATAAATTAAGTCCCTGAAGCAATAGTTAGCTTTTATTTTCAGTGGAGATTCTGCAGGCATAGTTGTGTTTACAACATGTCGGGCAGTATTTGTGTTTACACGAATTTTACCTGACCACTTGTTGGCTCATATAGACGGAGCAGAAGATTCACTAAAGTGCTTTTCCCGCTACCACTTAAACCAACCTACCAATAACAGAGGTGTCACTTCATTCTCAAGGTAGTTGGTAAATAAATAAAACACATAAAGAGGAGTACACCTTACAATTGCAACAACTTCATTAGGATGCACCAAGAAGTTAAAACGTTGTAGTACAGGTACCTGTTTAATGGGAAAATATCATTTTTTTTCGAATTCATCAAAGATTCAGTAAGTACAGATTAACATATTGCATAATATAGTCTGATCTGGAGAAAAAAGAGACATTAGAATAAGAAGGATTTGGCAACCTGGAGGCAGATGCAAAAATGAAATCTTATGTTAAATAAAGTTACAACCACCTTAAACTCAATTTTGAGCTTACCCAACGAGGCACATGCAAATTTTTTAGTGTTAAATGGTAGGAAACATACCATTGCCCTCGAAGGATAGTAAAAGGAAACATTCACAAACTCGATCTTTCCCCTCAATCTTTGCAACTTTATTCCTACAATATATCAACAGCTAAAAATCCATTAATTAGAGCTCTAGTGGAAACCAGTCCTTCGAAATGAGACGATGCACGCATAAACAAAAACAAAAAAAAACAAAGTGAAGAAGAAGAAGAAGAAGAAGGCTTTTTCTGCTGGATTATCCAAGTCAAAACAAGACCAATACGCGGAGCTTTCAGTTCTGTTTTTAAGATAACAATAAAGCCTATTGCATCGATCATTAGAAAGTTCTTGCAATTTTTAGGTCAACTACAATTTTGAAGATACACTAAAGCCAAATTTACGATTTGGTGATGTTTACTTTGCCTGCCATTTTCCTTCCCATTTGTCCATTCTTGGCACTTTCAAAGGATCAGGTACGTCTCAATCTTCTCTAACTTCAACAACCCCAGGGCCTGTAGGTAATCTATCACAGGTGACTACATGTCTGCACAGTGTCCAACCTTTTCTATCCAAATCCTATGGACTACAGATAGACCGCAATACATGATGGTGAAACCTCCAAAAGTCCTTTACACTAAGGCACTTGGCTAAAAAGAAATCTTAAAAAATCTGGGCCAAGCTGGAGATTCAAAAGAATACCTACAAACAATGAGCATGACATGTTTAGTAATAGCTAATGCGAATATTAGTAATAGCTAATGCGATTAGTATTCGCATTAGCTATGAAGGCTGCAAGCTGCATACCATTTGAAGTGAACTGGTCACTAGGCGATAGATCCATCAGCTGGAACACTTTTTCACTTGCCCCAACAGATTGCATCAGTGATGACAAATTATCTCCCACCCACCATGTTGAATAGATCAGCCACTCACTATACAATATAAACTTTGTAAGTTGCTCTGCTGTTAAATGACCAGCCAGTATAGACATTCCTCCTACCAGCACAGCAATAACCTATAAAGTTTAATTTACAAGGTGAAGTAGAAGTTAATATCTAGATACTGCTAGGAATAGGCCAGTTCTGATGTACAGATCATATGCATCAAAAGCAGTTGATTTAACTGGTATCCCTAATCTAGGTGGACCTCAACATTTCCAGTCACGGCATTAGGCCTACTCTTATCTTTCACATAGCGTCATCTCCATATATACTGATGATTCTTCAATTATGTATGGATCAAGGGAGGCACTACTTTACTCTTAAAAGCAATTTAAGGAAAGCATATCATTTGCTAACATGGTCAAGCATTTATAAGATTATTTTAATGGGGTAAGAGATTTGTAATCATCACCAGCCAGCTACAAGATACAGCAGACCTTTTGAGAAGATCTTGTGAGCTATTCTTGATATAGCACTTAAATCTAGTATGGAGCTATATTCCATTGGGTCCATGACTGCTTCAAATTGCCGGAGGAGACAAATTTGACCCCAAAGATGGCCAAAGGCCTCACTCTAAGAACAATGCTGCAACAAATGTTGCACCTAATGCAACGTGACAACCACCTACAGCATATCTAAGCAGACAGTGTGATATACTGTAGAGCTATGAAGCACGGGTGCTTCAAAAGGGGGGAAGTATCGGGGTCGGATGCGTGTCGGGTGCGGCTCGGGTGCGTGTCGGGTGCGCACCCATTCTTTTCCTTTTATTTTCTTTATTTTCCAAAATTCGGGTGCGGCTCCGATACTTATGGGTCAAACACATAATTTTCAAAGGATGTTTCGGGGGTTGAAACATAGAACCTCATTTTTTTGGGGTGAAAACATAAAAGAAATAATTGTAACTTACCTAATTAGGGCAGATCGAATTGGGGAGTCTTAGAGAGAGAGAGCAGCGGCGGAGTCATAGAACCTCATTTTTCTCTAAAGGTAAATCTCTGACTCTCTGTCTTCAAATTCTCTTTGCTACTACCATCTGTTGTGACTTGGACGTGGATTTTAATGGAGAGAAATAATGGTAGAAAGTTCTAACTTCTCAATAAATTGGAACTACTGAACCAACTTATAATCAATGTAGTGTTTTCAATGTGTGTTAATAACTTAAAGGCTTAAAGCAGTGGTTCAGTGAGTATGGTTCAATTTAATGTCTGATTCAAATTATTTAGAAATTTAATACTAGGTGTACATAGTAAAAATACGTGTATATATATATATATATATATATATATAATATTTGCCGTATCCCCGCAGCACCCGTATCCTAAAATTTTCAAAAATGTTGTATCCCCATATCCGCACCCGTGTCCGTGCTTCTTAGCTGTAGAGTGTAGAGACAATATTTACTTATCTACACAGATCCTGTGAAATATGGTGAAGATTGGAAATGAGATGCAAGCAGACTTGGGTGAGGCATGGAAACAGACTTGTGCATGCGTTGATAAAAGGGGTATGCGATGTAGAGTTTACACTATCATAAGCAAGTGATATTTACATCATCTAGAACAACACAAGGTTTTCTCTGGGCTGCAACTCAAGCTGGTAAGTTTAGCTTAACGGGCAACTCAGACCTATTGAACAGGTTGCACCCAATCCAGTCAATATTATGAGAGCAATATGCTAAATCCAAGGAAAAGCAAGATCAGGTAAAGTTTTCAAGTAACAGAAGAAATTGGATATAGTTCCCTTCAAAGACTTTACACTTAATTAAAACAAAGCAATTCTTATGAGCTTGTCAAGGCCAGAGAGAGCTTGACCTGGGTTGAGTGGTAGAGAGTGTTGAAGCCGAGGTTCCAAAATCCATATGCAGAACTTTGTCGAACACTTATGTCAGCTAATTTCCCCAGCCACTGCTTATACCTATTAACCAAAGCTAGACACTTATTCAATCCCCCAAGAAAAAAGTTAACCATACACGCAAGATTGGTTTTATTAATTTGTTTGCTAAGCAGTTAATTGCAGGAAAACTAAAATTGCGGAAGACGGAAAAAACTTGGACAGAAAAAAATTGTAATAGTAGCTCTAGCTACCTTCCGAGTTCTTTTTGCTCTGCTCCATAAACTCGAACAGTTCTCATCAAAGAAAATGTTTCTTGTGCAACCTATATCATATAGAGAAACTCTGTTCAGAAAAGAGAAGGGCAAGCAGTGCCTTAATTAACGATTTACTCGAGTTGTCTGGCAGTACTGCAGTACCTCATTAGCAGAAGCAGTGAACTCTTGCGATAACTTTGCTGCTTTCTTCTGGTACCTTCACAAGCAGATAGAAGCAATACTTAGCAGCCCTGCTACAACAAGTGAATGCACGCCACTCTGAACGAAAAACTCAAGCCTTGCAGTAGTTCATGGTAGCAATTCATTGAGGTCTAGAAGAAAGCGGTTTTAATACCAGCAGGCAGAATGCCCACATTGTCCAACTAAGGAGGAGTAGATGGAGTGTGAATGAGTCCCACTTATTTTTCAGTATAAAATTGGCAATGTCATACATCTTTGTTTTTGTATCAAGTTAAAACTTAGAGATCAGGTGGGTTAGTATGATCCAAGCACCTTTACTACATGGTTGGGAAAGTATACAAGAAAGAAGGGACTATGGAATCTCACTGGCCGTGTATCAGAATAATGGCTGACAAAGTTGAGCATATTGCCAATGTAGAAAGTCCAAGAGGCCACGACAAAATCAACAGGTATATCAGAGCACCTGATCCCTGAAAAGGGATGTTGGTAATGAGATCCGCAAGTTTGGTCAAACTCGGAAAGAAAAAGGATTTTTAGTTAGTGAATGAACCTGAAGAAGATTGCGTAGTATCAAATTAAGATCATTTCCAATGACACGTGATACTTGCTGACAATCTGACCCTAGCCTACTTGTCAAACCACCAACTGTTTGTGTGTCGAAAAAGGAGATGTCCTACAAAGGAGGTCATAGAGGTAAATATATCAAATCTTCGTATATAAATCGATAGACAGATAGTGACTGCAAGATATTGATGGCAAAAGAAGATCAAGCAATTATATCATGTCAGAACCTGAAGAAGAAGAGTGGAGTACAATCTTTCCCTCATCCGCTTAACCTGCAGATTGTTTAGGAACAGCATGGTCATTATCTATAAATCCAACTTCCTCACCCTTGGACAGAAGAAATGTCTGAAAACAAACAATTATACAAACTCACAAGGATCATATTTGCAATGCCAAAAAGGCAACTTCTCATGCCACTGAAAATACAAATAAAAAAAGATGGGGTCAGCAGTCGGAAACACTCACATCCTTCATCATAATTCCATAAAATTTTCCACATATAGAGCAAGCAAACTATAAGATAAGACAATAATTAAAAACCGAAAAGGAGGCATCTAACAGGAGAAAGTTTCTCAATTACTTGTAGACAACATTATGCTTGGATGGTGTGCATCATGAAGTGCATCCTTACTAAAGAGTACCTCACTCCAAATCTTGTATGCGGACTGGAATATTCATGAGAATATTCCCACACTTGGAACTTTGAGAAAAACAATGTTGAAGGACAAGAAAATTGATAAATTAGTTCAAATTGTAGAAAATCTCCCTCGTAATACAGAAATAAAACCAAGCATTCATTCCGGATAAATTTACTTATAGGAGAGTTCTTGAATGATGCCTTCCAATGTTTCCTCTTGAGTCATCTACATATTAGCTTCTAGAGTACACCAAAAATTTGTTCTCAAAACTAGTAAGAGGGAACATGAGAAATCATGACTTAAGCCAAAGACTGTAGTTATAACTTATTGGGACAAAGATTTGACTCACAAGAAAAGGTAAAAATTTCTTATGTTATTTCAACTGTGGATCAGCAATATAGTTTCAGAAAAAGCACAACCAACCAGAAGAAATTTTCTAGTTTGCAAAACGAAGAAGGAGAGAGCTTTGACCATACAAGATTTTAACCTGCAGATTCCCGATGTGATACATAGTAGAACCAAGAGGCGTACATTGCGGTGGAACACTGTAACATTACCACTTTGTGCAGTAAAGATGGAGGCTGTCAGGAAATGTGGTATGGAAATCTCTGAAAGCTGAGCAACAAGAATGCCAATTAATGAAGGAAAAATATGACTATGATCAACATAACTAACTTCGCTACGTGACATATCCCGAGTAGAATAATCTCATTTCAGATCTGTTGCACATAGAAAGAAATTGCCCAGTTCATTGGTGTAATACCAGTTTTGGTGTTGGACAACTTCATACCTAAAAATTCTGACACACGGCAATAAGAGGCAATAAGAGGAAGAAATGGAAGTGCATGTTTTCAAACACCTAGTCCGTTCTGAAAACTAACCCAAGTTCCAAAACTCTTTGGCCCCTCATAGATGATTCAAAAATATTCAATTCAAGTTCAGGCCTTCTCTTTTTGTCCCACTAATTTCCACCCATTTGGTACTCTCTTTTTCTCGACAAATCCCTTTAACAAGTGATTCCTTAACGCGCACGCATCACGTGTGTTTTGTAAGCTCGTAAGATAAATGGAGTCCAACCTAATGAAAGGTCACGTCATTGTTATTAAAGGCGCAGGCGCACCTAAGGTGCAAAGGGTCACTCAAGCCAAGGCGCAAGCGAGCGCCTTTTTGAAGTGAAGCGCAAAATAAAAACAAATAAATCTTTGTGCATTAAACCGATGAAATCATATAAGATTTTCCACAACATGACAATTTAACAAACTTCCAACACTAGAAAAAGTATCAAACCCAATGAGAAGTATTCATAATTGTACATGATACTGTCATCCTCATCATCAGTAAGGGCTAGGGGAAACAATGTACTTTACAAAGGGAAACATAGGTTCCAAGTCTGGTAAATATTACTCCTCAATTTCATCTTTTTCGTCTACAACGTGAATTAAAGGAGTAGATCTACTTGAAGGGAGCAACATCAGCAACGGGCACTGGCATAGTGAATGAGAATGGATTGATTGAGGGGTTGGGGTTTTATGTTTTTTTTTTTTAGACATTGATTTATGATGTTATGAAAGAAATAGTTAATAACAATCAACTATGGAGATAATGCGATGATAGCAAAAATTAAAGACTTGATTTTTTGGGCTTTTATTTGCACCTCTACCCCCGGCCCCGCCATGTGCCTGAACGTGCAAGGCGCGCACCTACTTGAAAGCGCTACTCCTAGGCTTAGGAGAGGCACGCTCCCTCCGCAGGGCTGCACCCTACGCCTAGGCACGCTTTTGATAACACTAGGTGACATATGGCTCCAAATCTCTTCCACACCATAACATTTGGCTTTGGAACATGTTACATAAATTTTTTCTTCAATGCATTTTTTGTCAACCTATTTCGCTTGGTAAAATTTTTACATTTTTCGAACATGATTCTTTACTAATTAACTTCTGCCCTAGCTCTATTTGGCCCCTATAGATGATTAAAAGATATTCAATTCAATTATAAGCATTCTTTTTTTGTCACACTAGTTTGCATCCATTGGTACTCTCTTTTTCTCAGAAAACCCCTTTAACAAATGATACGTTATGAATATTGACTCTTTATAATGCACACGCATCACATGTGTTTGGTAAATCGTATAAGGGTAAAAGAAGTTTAACCTAAATGAATACTAACAGGCGACATATAGGCTCCAAAAAAAGTTTTTCTTCTATGTATTTTTTATCGCCTATTCCGCCTAATGACCAAAAAATTTTACATCGTTCGACCATGATTCTTTACTAATTATCTTCTGCCTATCTCTCTTGCCTTCAGTGAGGAGAGGTGTTTAACCAAACAACGCCTACAAGAGCCGCAAATTTCTGGTTCCAAAACTAACAATGGCTTAAAACCATAGTCTTTTAGACATTCTCTTACGAGATTCCATGACATCACTACACATTTAGCCATTTGCGCTCCGCTAACACTTTTAGTAACGATTTCAAAGGCTATAGCGACAAAATATATACGCCGAAAAGGGTTAGGCATACATACAGCCGTTAAAATTAGGGTAGAGAAGCCGGCAAATACGACCCAACGATCTTCGGCAATCAGCTCCCACATCCGGCTAAGCGCCCGCCACACAGTCACCGGCTTAGCCGTCAGCACAACCACCACGTCGTCGGAAAACCTCCACCAGCTCCCACCTGGCAGTATCGAGCGAACAAAGCCAACCCATCGCCGCAGCCTATCGCCGAACGCCACGTCATCCTCGCCGGAATTGTCGAGCACGGGGTGCGCGTTTAGGTAAGCGGATTTTGCGACAAGAATGTAGGGGAATCTTGTGTTGAGGGGCCTTCGTTTGCTGGTGAAAGGGCGTGTTTGGGGTTGGGGTTTGCCGATGGTTCGGGTGTGGTGAAGAGGAGGAGGAGTGAGGAATGGTGGGAGCCTGTGGTGGAGAGTGAGAGTGAGAGCCATGTTTGGTTTGAAGGGAGGGGAGAGAGGACGCCTTCTATTATGGATAAACGGCTGGGCTGTTCAACTCCACGGGGCCCATGGACGCCATTGAATCACAGAACAGTGTTATTTATTATTATTTTTTTTGGTGCAACTGAAATATATTAAAACAAAATAAAGTTTAAGCCCTCGTATGGATAACACCAGCCGAATCATCAGCTAACAACGGAAGCACCACATCTGATAGTTGTATATATGAGATACACAAAAAACTCTCGTTGTTGTTCACCAATCCTAGACAGTTTATCGAAGCATAAGTTACCCTCCCTATATACATGAGTAATGGTAGACATAGTATTCCTAATTAGAAATCTAGCGTCCTTGATAAGACTACATAACGGGTGCCATATCATATCTTTTCCATTTATCAAATCCACGACAGCATTAGAGTATGTTTCCACCATCACGTTTGTGTATCCTTGATCTCTGATCAGCTCCAATCCTTTGACTAGTCCATGTAGCTCTGCTTCCAATGCGTTGCATCCTTGGATGTTGCCATAGTATCCCCAAATCCAACTCCATGTGTTATCTGTGTTATCACTTAGGAGGACTGGTAATGGGTTCGGACAAGCACGGGGTTGGCTTTTTTGCCGATCTTATTAGGGTCGAACCTTAGTTGAGAGTTGGTGAGCCGAACATTGGCCAGGAAACTCGAGCCCGAAATGACTTCGAGACAAGCTTTGACAGTATGAAGCTATAATAAGTTTGGTGAAAGTTCGGGCTAAGACTGAGACACTGATTACACTTTTGGTTAGTTTGATTTAAAGCTGTATACGAACTGAACGGATTATCACTGATTTAAAAAACACACACGCGCGCGCGGTTGGTTGTGGTGGCTTTAGTAGAAACAGAAGGCTTGTTGTGGAGGGGATTAGCCTTGGTTTAGGTTTGTTTCGTGGGCACCCGTGCGGTCTTGGGAGGGTGGGGTGGGGGATAGGGTCTCGGGTGTGGGGTGGTGAGTTCTGTTGGGAAGTTATTGGGGGGATCCGAGGCCCGGGGGGGGGGGGGGGTGGTTGGGGGTTTAAGGCTCTTTCCTGGTTTTGAGCCTCTTGTGTAACTACTTTGGTATGGTGGGTATGGCGCGGGTGAGCAGTGTTTCCTCCATCCGTTATTGTGAGAATTTGGTTCGGTTTTGATATGCGATAGTTGAAGGATGAATATTGCAGTGTTGAAAATCCTTGGATGTGCGATGCGCTTTCTAAATCGGTGTGCTCACCTTTGGGCCATACGGTTCCTGATTGTCTGCCCTATAGTTACCACCTTATGTTTTTGTTTTATAAGCTTATTAGGTGTATTGTTACTTTTCGACTTTTACGGTCATGTATTCTGAGTCACGGGAATGTCGTGAGCTTTTATCTTTGTATGCTTTTGAACATAGCGACTGTGTAACCTTACTTTATCAATGCAATTCTCATGTTCTATTTGGGCTTGTACTCTTCAGTTGGATTGTTGGTAGTTAAATCAGGAGTGAGGTAAGAAATTAGAGGGTGAATAGGATAAGATCAAAATATTTTTAAACCATAGCGTTCTTACGGTTAAGACACGGCAGCACTAAAATCCCAATGATTCCAATTGTACAAGTTCGAGTACGGGACACATCTGCCGTATCCAACCTATTTTAAATATCCTGCTCTCCATGACCATCGTATTCTCATATCGTTCTTTTTGCGGAATTATAGATATGCACCGATACGGGGTGGCAAAATGGTCGCTTGGATTGACTTGGTAACTTGAGAGCAATGGCCTGTTAGGTATCATGACTCTGTCATTCCAGGCAATGCCTTCGCATTGTAACCATATACACTTCTTCCAAGCTCGAGTGGACGCGTTCTCTCACACGTCTCGTGTCCTATGATAGTGAGAGTCAACTTTAAGAACTAAGTGGCGATTGCCTTCAAATCTTTGAGGTCAGGTACCTCTATTTGTTGGCAGTACATGAATTGTTCTTGATATGGGTTGAAAGCATACAATTCAAGGAATACACAACAAAACCCATGTTGGCCATGGAGTCGCCTCAAAACCAAGTCCAAATCCTTGTTAAGGGCATCAAAGGGGAAAAAGAGAAAAGGTCAACATGGTATATCTACATAGGCTACTCATTTGCACTTGAGGGACCAACAGAAACAGCTTGCTTCAGAGTTTCGTTATCTTAATTTTGTATATAGCAATTTTTTTCATCTTTCTCGAAGCTGAGTTCGAATCCCCATACTAACAGGGTCATATACAATTGCAGTTCTCACCTTCAAAAAAAAAAAGTGCCTGGTTCAGAGTCAAAGCGGTTGGACAGGCCGGTCCGGTTCTAATAACAATGAACAAAAATATTCCAGAATTTGGAAGAGTTTTTTTTCAGAACATGGTTTAAATAACTAACACAACCTCTGGATTCTTCTAAAATACCAACTGCATATCATGGTACCCATCAATTTCACGTACGAACATGGTTATCGTATCATTTGCACTCATATTACATTGGCGAACCAAAAAAACCAACTCCAAATCCTGACAAACAAAACAGGCTACATATTCTCGCTGCAGACATCCAAGGAGGAAAAGGGAAATTTCATACTTGTAGGCCTATTCGTTTGCACCTGCAGGACCAACAAGGACCCCTTGTGCGGAGCCTTCCTTTCTGCTACTATCATCCTTAACTTCGTCAGATTTTCTGATTCTAATTTTATATTTGGCCTCAAAGTTGGCAATTTCCCCCTTCTTCTTTTCCAAAGCCTCGTTAAGCCGAGCAACTACCTCCTCAAGCCCTTCCTTGTTGCGCTGAACAGCCGGCAAGACCTCTTTGATGGTTCTCTCAACTAGCACACCCCCAATCATTCGGTAGCACCGCCTAGATGGGTCAAGAGGTTGAATGGCATTGATCACCAATGAGTGCTCACTGACTTCCATCTCTAGTTCTGTAATTTTGGAGTAGTATTGGTTGACTTCTGACCTCATGGCGCTATAAATATTGGCAACTGCTTGCTCATTCATCGGTTCCTTAAAGTCACCTTCAGCTTTGCCAGCCATGATACTGATCAAAGAACAAGAAAAGGGTACGTCAACCATTTCCTAACTTTCTTACGATTGGATTACAAGTACTGGCAGACGCTTAATCCAATCAACAGGATATTTAACACTACTATCCCGCCGAATGATAGGAAAGGAAGCATGTGAAATACCAGAGATTGTATACGCAATCTACATCCTGCCCGTTATGTTAGACAACGTGTACAGTTGTCTTTCAACTTTGACAGAAATCTCCCTCATTATTTAGCATTGATTACAAATTCAAAGTTAAAGGTTGATAAACAGTGTCCATTAAAAGGTAGCTTTTACGAGACTAATGTTTGTTGTTGTGCATGCGTAGTGTTTTCGTACCATTACGCACCAACAAGTAGCCTTTCACTGAGGGTACAGCTGTCATGTTAGCCAACCTGTGTTTATTTACAATACATTTTTAAAAGACAAACTAAGAAACTATTGACAAAAGGAAACACCACTCTACCCTCACACACACAACTCAGGAACTGTGAATATCCAATCCTCATAAGTTCATTGTTCATGAAAACCTCTTAAAGTGATCCCGCTAATTATATTCCTTTTTTCCCAGTCCACTATCAAGCACGAGTAACTAGATATGGGCAGAGCCCTAAATCCACCACCTCCACCTGGAAGGGAGAAGAAGAGGAGAAAAAGGTGCTAATGATAAACCTGTTGCCAGGAAAGCACGACACTGACGCCTCAGCTCTCTCTTTCAACCTTGGTTTCATGCTTAATTTCCTTGTGCCTTGAAATTGGAGGCTCGCAAGTGTGTCACATATTTGCTCCGACACCTCCAATCTTGTTATTGCTATAGCCAAGTATAATGAAAAGAAGAAACTTCTACACCACTTCAAATAATGGAACACTTCTCCAGAATTTTTGGAACATATCAAGTTAGACAGTGATGACTCGTTGCTCTAAGGGGGAAGCCAAAGGCTTAGGTAGCGTTTGGTAACACTTCCAGTTTTGGTTTTCTGTTTCCAAAAAAACCAAAACCAGTTTAAATTTTTTTTTTTTTACAAAAACAAATGGGTGTTTGATTACCCAGTTTTTTCTTTGGTGGTGGTTTGCGGTGGCAGTGGTGGGGCTTGGCAGTGGCCGCCGGAGGAGGCTGCCGGTGGGAGGGTGGTGGTGGTGGTGGTCTCAAAATAAAAACCAAAACTGAAAACCGAAAACTCATTTTTGGAGTTTTCAAAAAAAGCACTGTTTTAAAAACTGATTTTCAAAACTGAAGAAAAAAAAACGAAAATTGTGTCAAACGAGTTTATTTTCTCCAATTTACAAAACTGGAGAAAAAACTAGAAAAATAAGCGTTACCAAACGGAGCCTTAGCGCATAGAATCACCATTTGATAGTGGATTTCAAACTTTAGGGCACATAATATGCCCATTGCAACCAGAGAAATTTCTTTTGACAAGGAGATTGAAGCATATGGGAGGAGAGAAACGACCCAGGAATGCCCATCACTGTGTGAAGGCAATTGGCTCACTACAATACTTCTAAGATTTTCAGCCCATATAGCTTTTGATGGAGGATAACTAACACTCCCCTAGTTCGCTGTTGAAGCGCGAGCTTAGTCGAAACTGGCAAGTATAGCTGCAGTGATCTTCCCAAAATTCTACAAGAACTTACACCTTGTCTTATTACCATTTTCTTCGTTTTCGTTTTCCTTTTTCTGATAATATGAATAAGCTTCTTTTTCAGCAAAAATGAAAACATGCATGAACTTGTTTGGGTGCCACTTTCAGAAATACAAAAATAATGATATAAATTATTTACTACCATTATTAAACACATTGATATGTTAATATGAGCGAGGTGAATTCCAGAAACATATTTGCAAGGAGTTGGTGAATAGTGTTTGAATTTGGTGTTTTTAAAAACAGAATTCGGAAAAGGCAACCAAACAAGAAAACTGAGTTTAGAGAAAATAAAAACAGAGAAAATGGTAACCAAAAGGAGCGTTAGTTGGGGGCCGGGGGCCCTAACAAGTTGCATTGCTCTATTTTTGCTGTATTCTTATTTCGATTGTCATATAGCAGTCAAATAGCACCTCAGCCAAAGTAGGATAGAACAAACTTTCGAAGCCACTATTTACTATTCCAACAATAAGTATTTGTATTTCTACTTCGATTATGCACGACTTCTCGATACATATGCAGTCTAAAACTATCTTTCTTCTTTTTTTTTGTTAATGCACTAGACGCCATCTATTGTTCCTTAAAAATGACCTCAGAGCTTAAAGGATAGGCTTACTGAATGAAACTCCAGTTATACAAAGTACCAAAGCAAGGTTATGTATGACACTTCGGACAAATTTTCCTCTTAACGATACATTTGATTCAAGAGCAATTATATGATTAGGTTCATGTTTTAGGAGCACATAAAGCATCTTCTATAAAAAATAATTTCTTCTACAAATTAAAGTAAAACAAAGTTAAATGCTGTTACATCAAGCTTGTAAGTTGGGCATCCTAATAACCAATTATAACCTCTGTTACATAAACAAGGACGCAAGAAAAAAGATATGTATTTGGGTGCTGCTATGAATGTATAGGACGACAAAACCTCCCATCTGGTTTCATGCCTTCATTACAACTCTTGTTATCTTTCCTTTACTATGAATATGCATGTTAAAGAAGAAGCTTCTTTCTCAATATCCAAGATTTGTTGGGAAAAAAAAGTTTCTTAGTGTGGAAAATGAAGAATCACTTTTAGAAATAACTGCCAAAGAAAAGTAGCAGTATGCATCCAAGGATGTCCATGAATCTAGGGTTCCGCTATGCATTTGACAGGGACTCAATTTCCTTCTGAAAAAGTGCACGCTACTTAGAGGGAGGGGAAGGCAGTTACCCATCTCCCCCGGTCAAGTCATTCTCTCTCAAGCTTAAAAACACCAGTTTTTCCTATGTCAACGTGTTGCTATTTCTTTTGCTTAAAAGCAGATTTTTGCACATATTGCTTCTAGCTTCTTGTAAGATTGGAGGAAAGCAGACTAATCTTCTGCAGGCTAGTCCATTGGATCATCAGCCTCCCCACCGCACCCCATACCCCCCAACCCCACGAGGGATATATAGAATGACATGTGTACATGTGCATGAAGAGAGATATAGGAAAGCCAATTCTCCAACGACAGACATAAAATGTCAAAAAATCATAATGAACATGTAATTTGAGTGGGGGTGGGTGTGTGTGTGTGGGGAGGGGGGGAGCATCTTATAATTGCCTAGGCATTATCGTATTTAATTCTGGCCCTAATCTTTGATATCTATCATCTTCTAATTAGTATCACTTTGCCTATAGCTTGTTATTCCGCGCAACTGCCATTAAAACTTTCGACACAAATCTCTCCTCTGGTTTTATAGAATAAAAAACTTTAAGTTCCAGCCATCAGACAGAATTAGGCCCACCTTTCAAAGTTCCCCGACTAGTTTGGGACAAGGCTTAGATGATGATGGTGAAAGAAACCTCAAACTCAAACAAATAAGGTTCAAGGCTAATGTGGAGTCAAGTATTCATCACGGAAACCAAAGGGGCATCCAAAAACTAAGACTTTGGCGGCTTGTAATAGTTGTCGACCGTTATGAATAATCATTGATGGGGTTGGAGAGTAGAGAAAGCATAAGAACATGAACTTTGTAACGGCATACAATATCAAAAGTTAATACATCTGAAAGCAAAACCAGTGTCGCATTATAGGCAATAACCAAGGCAAGAAGACATGCAATAGAGCTTATTGTGGCGAATCAAACTAAAGAGTTGATGGTAAATCTAGGGTGAGGTTTGTAAGTTTTGTGTTTTACTTTTATCTAATCGACAACCTTTTGTGCTTTACTAAACTCCATATTAATCCAAACATTTCAAGAAACAAAATGTTCCACTAAGACATGATGGAGGCATTTATACAAATAACTCAACTACAAACCCGTAACCGCTACAATCAGAACCAGACTAACGAATTCAAACAAAAGCTAAGATGCACTAACGTTCGCATGTGGGTTCTCAAATGCTATAAATTAGAAAACTGTATAATAGAATCAGTATCGAATTGGCACAAATTTGGCGACGTTTTGCACGTCTAGACCTTAAAAATGACCCATAAAGAAAAGGGATTCTAAATTAGGTTCGATCAGGTGAGAGAGATGGAGAGTTCAGAGGACAAAAAATACCTGGAGTTTGGCTGTGGAGCTTGAAGAAGATGAATCGCGAGAGAGCTTTAAGATGTGAGGAGTGATTTGCCGAAAAGGGAAAGCTCCGAGAACCAGAGAGTGCGTGTTAGACTGTTAAGTATTTTTAGGTCAGAGGTCAGCAACTCAGCCCCATCAAAAGAGAAAAACGGAAGGATAAATTTTGCTGCTAGATCGTTGATGAGAATACAAAGAAAATAGTAATAATTTATGTTGTCATTTAAAAATATTTAATGACTAGTTATAACTTTCTGCATCCAATTGATCCAAAACTTTCCGCAAGCAAAATAGAAGCTTGGAAAAAAAAAAGGACAATTTAACAATTGTTAATTATTAATGACATTTTTTTTAACTCTGTGAAGCCTCACCCTCACTAGACTGAGGGTGACCTCGCATCATGCCGACTTAAAGGCTTCCGTCTAGTTCTCGTAGAGGTGGACTTTGGAAGAGGAGATGCATATCACAAAGGCCACCGGCCTCAAGGTCCTCACATGCGAAGCTTTGGCTGTTCTCGAGACCCTTTATGTTGAGAACTATCTCCGCCATGTGATTCAAGTTTGCAATCCAATTTCTATGATGCTATGTGCTGCTCGTGTAATGGAATGTGACGCAAACATAGGTGTAGAGAGAATACTAACCTCGATCTAGAGTTGCGAAGGGCAAAAAGCAATGGCGGCGGCAGGAGACGGCAGCAGGGAGCGCGGCAGCCACGGCAGCGGGGAGCGGCGCCGACCCAGGTGGAGGCGACAGAGAGCGACGTTGTGGCGAAGGGCAGCTGGATGCCGGGGGGAGGGGGCGGCGGTGAGAGAAGGGGAAAAGAACTGAAGTCTAAATGAAGTACTAAATCAAAACCACAATTACCGAAGAATTTATGGTCGTCACTCGCAGTTTGACACATAAATTCATCGTTAAAAATATTAGCGTCAAATTTTTATCACTAAATTTTATTCAAATTTTGGGGCTTAGTATTGCCTAATTGGGTGGCGGAAATAATGTGAAACAGCCAAATTCCGTCACTAAAAAAACTTTTTCTTATAATGTTAGGTAGCAAAACCACCAGACTGTTTACACTAAAAAGTGGTCATCATCACATTTTTACACATTACACAATGCACGCTCTACCTTCGTTCCAATGTACAGTGACGCAAAATAACTTGATGAGTGATTGTTCTTGTTGATTATTCTGTAATGGAGACCTAAACTGACTAAACTTATGGTGCTTGGAACTAATAGAACCTGCCGATCTCAATCATCCATAGGTTTGATCCACAAAGTAATTGGACCGACAAATCTAGCGCCGTAAGAGGGTGTTTTGAATTGGTTTTGGCATGATAAAAGCTGATTTAATCTGTATTAAATCATATATGCGTGTTGGGTAAAAAAGATTAAGAGATTTAATGTCTCAAAAAATTAAAAACTGATTTAATTACTAATCATGAAAAGTGAGGATTATATTTTCTCATAGTCAGTTATGACCTTTTAATTTATCATATTATCTTCATATTTCTCACAAAAAGACATCTCATGTCTTTTAGACTAATCATAAAATTGTACCCTCAAATTTACATCAAGTACAGCTTAAGTACTAAAGTTTGAAGATGCGTCAAATAAGTACTCAATTTTTAAATAACGTATCAAATTAGTACATCGGCCGACGAATGACGAATGCCGTTAAAAAGTCTAATGGGCAAGACCGTCATTGTGAAAAAATGCCATAAAGTCTGGCCACGTGGTGATGTGGACCGTCCTTTTTTACATTCCCGGTACAAATTGATTGTTAACTCTTTCTCTTTTTATATATATACACATATTATATACACACACATCATATATTATATATACACATCATATTATATTATATGTACATATATTATAAATACACACCCACCCCATCTTTTCTCTCTCTCTCTCTGACAACACATTCATAACCCACGCAGTCTACCCGCGTGGTCGTGTGTGGCCATCGGTGGGCCGGATTTCGGCGTGGTTGTGGGTGGCCGTTGGTGAGCCGGATTTCGACGTGGTCGTGGGTGGTATTCCGTCGTGGTTATGGGTGACCATTGGTGGGCCGGTGGCTGTTGGGGGAGTTGTAGATGCCCACATAAAACATCTATGTCCAATGCCCCTTCTAAATCAAAATTATCAGGTTTTAGTTCTAACTTGAGAGAAGGTTCGGCGACGGCTGTGGTGGTGCTGGGTGCGCTGGCGACGATAGGTCTTGGGTTGTGGATGGGTGCCGGTGACAGCGAGGAAAGATTGCATTTGGTGGTAATGATGCGAAGAGATATAGGCGGTGTAGTGTGAGCGGCGATGATGATGCCATTGCGTATGAGTTGCGGTAGTGGTGATGTCAGGTTGGGTGCACCGGCGATGGCTGGTCTTGGGTCGTGGATGGGTGCACAGTCGACAGCAAGGCCAAATCGAGGAGAAATATTGCATTTGGTGGTGGTGATGTAATTGGCTGGTGCTTGTGATGTTGATCTGTTGTGGGTGCGACAGCGACATTGGTGATTGTTGTGGGTGATTCGGGTGATGTCGCAGGCTATTTGGTGATCCTGTGGCTGTGTTGGTTGGCTTTGTTGTAGTTTTGCGATGAGGTCATCAATGACTGGGTGGTGATGAAATGGTTGTGGTGTGAAGCCTTGATTTTGCATCGGCAATGACTAGTGTGCATAAATGGTGGGTTTGGGGTGGTTGTTTAGCGGTTGTGGTGATTGTGTGTGTGTGAGAGAGAGACAGAGACAAAGATAATTAAGACTGCCAAAAGGATGGCCACGTGGACAGGTTTTATGTCCTTTTTCAGAATGACAGTTCTACCCGTCTGACTTTTTAACGGCATCAGTCGCTCGTCAACCTAGATACTGATTTGGTACGTTTTTTCAAAGTTAGGTACTTCTTTGGCGTAACTTCAAAATTGGGTACTAAAATTGTACTCGGAGTAAAGTTGAGGGTACAGTTTTCAGATTTGTCATATCTTTTAACTAATGTGAGATTAAAGATGTTTAACTTAAAATGAGAAGTAATAACTTTTTTAGGTGGGCGAAAATAGTTTTTTTTTTTATAATTCATTTGTATATAATAGTTATTTATAAATGATAGTTATGTTACATCATGATATTATAACTTCATTTATCAAGTGTCATTCATTTTGTCGGAGTAAAACTGATTTAAATATTTTTTTTGCCAAACACTTAACTTTAAGTTATTTTACAATTACTTTTGTCACATAACAAATTGATTTTGCTTAAAGTATATTAAATCTAATTTTGTAAATTGAATAAATTTTAAGCCTGAAATCTAATTTTTAGACCAGTCACAAACAGATTCTAAGCTACGTTTATCCCCGGGGGGGGGGGGGGGGGGGGCACATGCTCCTTACGTGGTATTTCTATTTGGTAGCATAAATACGTTTATTCCCCCGAATGGAACAATAAACATTATCATTGACTTGTCCAAACTCTACCAAGTTATTCATTCCACCAACACTTTAACCAGTCCATCAACTACATACGTTTATACATGTGAAACCCTTGTTTCAAAGCATAGCCTTACCCCTTTTGTTCTGTCTCAAGAATAACCTTGTTTTCATCCCTTTCTCGTATCAAACTAGGGCAAATAGATTCCAATGTGTCATGGATTTGTCAAATTTCACCTGTACGTGGCACATTTGCTACCGACCCTCGTCGTATCATTACAACAAGGTTGTGCTTGGTGCCTCGGATAAGAGTTCCAAACAAGATAAAGTAATCCTATCTGGTGTTTGGCAACGCATTTAATAGGTGAAATAAACTATCCGTTGGATTGCTTTTATTTCACTGGAGTAAGGTGGTTTTATTTTTATCCGAGACAATTAGGATACAAAATGATGGGTCTTTACAAAAGAAAAGGAGCACTGCCACCCACCACTTGGCAGAGCACCCATTTTATAATCCATCACCATTACAGTCCTTTTTTTGACTGTTTTCTCTTGTCATTTGAGGTGAGGGCAGAGACAACTGGTGGTGCCGTCAATGTGTAAGTGTGTTAAGGGGGGAGGGATTGGTAATGATGAATAGGGCGATTGGTGGAGGTTGGTGGTGGATGGGGCAAGTCATGATTTGTGGGTTATGGAGGATGAGGCGATTGGGGGATGATGATGGATGTTGTTGGTGGTTGTGCGTTTGGATGGTGGAGGGCTCGTTGATGTGGTGGCGTGTTCAAGTGTGGTGGTCGATCTAGAGTGGTGGGTGGGTTTAGGATGACAGTTATTGTCGATGGTGAAAGTCGGGCTAGGTGGTTGTGGGCGGTCACGGTGGTTTTGAGCTTGCAATAGGTGATTGGGCTGTTGTAGGGTGGTGTTGTCCGTTTATACGGTGGCTTGCTATCGATGATGAAGAAGGCAATGTAATCCGAGTAGATGTTTATCCAGCTTGTAATATGGATTTGGTCCAAACTTAGCACAAGATTTATATCTTGTCCAACCTTATTCGACATGCTCGTTACATTGGCTTATCTGAACATATTATGTCATATTCGATTGAATAATTTTGCGTGTTAAATGCAGTATGAGGGTTATAATTCCGTCCTATAGCTGAGAGAAAAAACTTCATAATTCCTAATCTTCAAGTTTGTCTCATTTTTCTCAAAAATTAACTCAAAGTGAGCTTATAAACTAGCGAACAAGACTCGACCGAGATAACTTAGGTTGGTCTTACAACCTACTATTAACTAGCAAGTTATCGCAAAAGTTCCCGGTAACACATCTATACTACTTATCAAGGGAAAACATAGTTTGGTGTAACAGTTTTTTGGTGTTACATAACTAGCAACCTAAAATTGTGACAAGTGACATTCCAAGATTTTTTTTTATAAAAAGTGACCATAATAAAAACCTTAATTGGTAAATAATTACCTATAAAAACATGTTTAGTTTTCACAAATTAAAACTCATCAAAAAATATAGTTAAAATAAGTTTAAATGACAAATTTGATATGATAATAATATTTTGCGAACTCATTTCTGGATAATATGGCTAACTTATTTTTCTGTGATTTAAGATTCATTTGACAGAATATGACAATAGACACGTATACGTCATACTTGATTTTTTAAAACTAAATTCATACTATTAATTTCATTTTCGCACACGTATCGCGTGACGGTGACTCGTTTTTATAAATGTAAATCTCACACTATATTTCTAGTCCATGTCCATCAGTTTAACAAATGTGATTAACAAGCAGTAAATCACCTTAAACTCATTAATGTGACTTAGCAGTTAGCAACTTAGCCTGAGTGACGTGTTTGACTACATTAGCCAACGTCTAAACTCCAAAGCAACCAGTTGCCCAGCCCCACGCCACGCCCCGCCCATCGTCCACCACGTTTCATATTTTCCTTACTGACAAGAATACCCTTGCATCCCCCCTCTAAAATTCTCTCAACGGAGGCATAAAATTGTGGCCTTTTATGTCTTTTTCTTTTACCCTCCATTTGCGAAAAATATCATCTTCCACACCCGTACAAAGCTCCTCCATATCTCACTGACCATCTCCGTCTCCACTCTCTGTCATCCGCCGCCGCCGACTACGACGACATGGCCGTGCTCGGTAACCTAGCTCTGCTGCTCGACCTAACCTCCCCTCTAACCGTTGTGCTCGACCGTAAGAATCGCTCTCTCCCCTCTGACGTCGTTTCCATCCTGTTCAGAAAAGACCCTAGCTCTCACAACCACCAGCAGCAGCAGCCGAATCCAAACCCTTACGCGTCTCTTGCCGTCAACGGCTTCGAAATCGACAAGGAGACGCGCCATCAGAGGCTCGGGGTCCGAGGGAAGGCGAATTTTTCGAAGGTGAACGAGGTGGATTACGAGAGCTCGAGCGACGATGACGGGAATGGTAACGGTAACGGGAACGGAAATGGGAACGGATACGACGACGAGGATGACGTGGCGGCGGCGTTTGATTGGGAGAAGGAGATGAGGAAGAGAGTGAAGCAGATCGAGGAGATGAGGGAGCTGGAAAAGAAGGCGGAGGAGTTGCAGAGCCGGGTGGGTGGTGATGAAGAAGGAGGTGGTGGAGAGGGCGGCGGCGAAGAGACGGAGGAGCAGAAGCGGATGCGAGTGCGAAAAGAGCTCGAAAAGGTGAGCTCTACTTTCTCTGCAATGAATTTATATGCATTCACAGTCCTATGAATTAACTTGTTGGGACACGGTAGAGGAAATAATTCCGTGTTTACATGACTTGATCAGGCGAGGAGTTTATTACCTAAGTGTTTGTATTGTCAATTTATATGTCTCAGTTAAGTGTTTCTAGTGTCATTCTATATATCCCCAAGCAGAGGATTTAGCAGTCTAAGCACTTTGTCCACTATCTCGTATTCATTGTATCGAAAGGCGAGAAGATTGACCTAAAAGAATGTTATTACACAACTTTACTTAATTGTCCAGATGATGAGGCCTGGTGCAGCTAATGTGACTGATGTAGCCTCTCGGGCTCTCCACAAAAAGTTTTGAGTGAGGCTGTGTATCATCCCTGCCCACACTGTATAATGGGGAATGGCTGGCCCTTTAACGTTTTTGATAATAAATTGGCTATGTACTTATCAAAAAATAAAACAAAGGGGCTATTATTATGTTTTGACAGATCTGGAAACTTTAGTAGTGTAGTCTGAAAGTTTGACATATGGGGTGAGGCTCGTGCATGGGACTGCCCTTTTAGCTTTTGTGGTAGTGAATTGGCTATAACATTATTTTGTGCCGGATCTGGAAACTGTAGTCTGACAGTTTGGCAGATGGTGACTGAATTGGGGAGCAATTGATGTCGACGGTGTAGGATTTGATGGTTACAGTGACGTTTGGTACATTGTTTTTGTGTATTGTTGGTAGCTAAGCAAATCTTCTTGTCTTTGGTATGGAAAAATAGGTGGCTAAGGAGCAAGCAGAGAGGAGAAAAAGTGCTCAGCTGATGTTTGATTTGGGTCAGAAGGCATATGGCAAGGGTATGTATGGACGTGCCATCGAGTTTCTGGAAGGCGCCCTCACGATCATTCCCAAGCCCACTGTGTTTGGTGGTGAGGTTGGTTTCACACGATAAAAAGACGATTCATGTTGAAATTTGGCTATTGTTGTGCAGATGGTTGATGACGGACTAATGTGAACCTATGGTTTCAGATACAAATATGGCTTGCTATGGCTTACGAAGCTAACAACCGCCATGCAGATTGCATTGATCTTTACAGACAGTTGGAAAATAGCCATCCCAGTGTCAGCATCAGACGCCAGGCTGCGGAGCTACGATACATCTTGCAAGCACCTAAGCTCAAGATCTCCCAGGAAGAGATGGTAACCATTCCATTGATAGGTTCTAGCTATGACAGGTGACTTTGCATAAATATTTCTCCGTTTCATTGATATTCTTGCCTTGCATCGTATGGTCTCCCATAGGAATCTATTAATATCATTGAAGTAGAAGGCGCTAACTAGCAAAAGTGCATTTAGTGGAGAAGCAAGCCAAGCAACAAAATTGTATAATCGATTCACAGTTCAAACATGCTTGGTCTAATCTTTCATGAAATAGGCAGCACGAATGTCAAAATATAGTGACTGCTTTAGAATGACAACACAAATGTGCGTTTTGGAGCTAAGTCTTCAGTTTGTGCTTACTTGACTGCTCTCCGTCCTTGGGATAACTATAAATGTTGCCGTATTGTGCATTTGATCAATAGTTGACCCAGCCTCTTGTTGTGAATAGATGTCCCTTCAGTTCATGCAAAAGCACAATGTGGCTGATATACTAATTTTCAGAGGCTAGGGGGAACTCTTCGAATATGTGTGTGTTGGGGCACCCCGCTCCGGGGTTGGGGGGGTGGGGGGGGTTGGGGGTGATTATGTTAGCAGATGTCTTTCTCTCACACCTTATAGCAAGGGAGGGAATCCGTTGTGCTAGGTATCCTCCTATAGTTTTGTTGATTTCATACGAGTTTAAGTTTAACGCCAGTCTTGCATTCAGCTGGTGCAGCAGGAATTCCGACTATTCTAGAAGGAATCTTAGAAGCATATATCTTGCATAAATATATCTCGCTCAGAAATCCCTTTTGTTGAATTATAATTTCATAGAACATGGTTCGAAAAACGGAAGTTAAAGTGTTCGAAACATGGGAACACTCTCCACAGCAGTGGAGTTAAAGTGGGAGCTTGTACATTGGAGAAGGCTTGTGGTTGAGAAATTTGTGGAAGGGGTAGGAATCTCGTTGCCTTAATTGGTTAATTTGCCTTATCGGCTCTTATTTGTGTGTGCTCATAAACTTTCCCTGTCTATTTGCAAAGAAAGTAAAGGCTTGTTTTATGTAAAGTCCTGTTGCTCTTTACTACCTCTTAGTGGTCGAGCTTTATCTTCAGTTCTTTATGTGCAAAGGGATAAACAGGATACTTTCTATTGCCCAGTAGCAAGGGAGATGTGGCTTTCTGCTCAGCCATCTTGGTACTCATTAGGCCATGCCTGGCTCGATCATGGCGTTGTTAGATAGAAGAAAGACGAGTATGAGGCATTTGGTCTGTTGCATGCGTTTTGGAGCATGTGGTGTGAGAACGAGGGGAACAATTGGACAGCAGTGTCTAGTTTTAAGGCTTTCTTTTTTGCACACTGTTCACATACTTCGTGTGCATGAATTGGGTCCCTATTTCTGGTGCTTGTTGATATGTAATGGCTTATTAAAATGGAATAAAGATACCCACGAAGGTGTGATTAAAGATTATAGGCAGTATGAGGGACTAAGGTGGAGACAATGAAGCGATCAGAATTTTCAATCGCAATATGATTTACTTGGGAAGAAGCACTTATAATTAGATTGTACCATGAGCTAGTGCTTCTTTTCATCTTAATCTGTTCTAGAGCAGCCTCTTTACATTATTTTCTGTTAGAGCTTCGAGAGGGAAAGGGATCTTGACTCACAAATGACATAACAGTCTACTTTTTGGTGAGTTTAAAGGCTATGAATAGGCATCCTTTTAACTTCTGCACAAGCTGAATGTGTATATGTGGATGGAGTTCAATATACGTTTATGGGGTGCATGAGAATTATTTCATGTGACTAGCTGGCCTGGGGTGCCATCTCGGTGCCTTTCAGTTCCTTCTTTAACCCCAACTCATCGTTTAGAGGGTCCAAGCCCCCGGGGGATAAAAGAACCCGGGCTAAGAAAATTTTAATTTCTGACCACTGTTTGATTCTCCGTATAAATTAAACAAAAAGATAACTATCTCAATGGCCACAAATTTTGGGAGAAAACCATTTAAGAAATTGATAGGCGCAGTGCAATTCAACTGTTCAGGTATCCAACTATCTGGAGACAGTATGCAGTCAGATCATGGAGGCGAGTTATTATGGTGACTGCAGAGTTTGTTTGGCCTTTTTGTTAAGTATACTTGGCAGAAAGACCTTGCTCTGGGCTGGTGGTCCTTTTCTTTGACGGGAAGCTAAACTCTTAACTCAAAAACTAGGCATATGAGTAAGAGAGCGGTAGTCCAGCTTGTGTTAAAAGGATGCGAGCTTGTTTGAAATGATTACACTCTTTCCGAAGGCTGGCGGCCTTTCATTCTTTTTGCCTTTCCTTTTTATTTTTGCATCTTGTCGTATATATGAGATATGCTATGTAAGCTGATGGGGTTGGTAGTTTGAACTTCTTAGCTTCATAGTCGAATAGGCCATTATTGAGCGATGTGTATATCCCGTCATCTATTTTCAAAATTGTCACATGATAATAAGATTATCTCTGTTGCTGCTGTTTTACAGCTATGCAGGGACATGGAGTGATAAATACAAGGACAGAGATGAAAGGAGTAGTGTGTCAACAACCAACCAGCTTCCATCAACTAAAGACTATTTGGGGGATTTTTTGGTGTGGCGGCCACCGGTTGATTTTGAGAAGAACCAAGCTTTCTGGATAGCGTTGACATTATGGCTGGGTTTGGTTGGAGCTGCACTCTTTATTCAACGATGAGTGCAACAGATTCCATATATTCTTTGGTGAATTTACCGTCTCAATTGCTGTATCTGTAAAAAATTCGTATTCTATACCACGTTGTGATATATAGTGCATGTACATAAACAATATGTAATTGCCCTTGATTTTACTATTAGCTGCTATTTACTCTAATGTTCTACGTGGGCTGTCTTCCGAAATCTCCACAATAATAAGGCAAATCAAATGTAGCTTTAGCTCGTATCTTACATTCTGCAGATTTGCATTCTCGTTGAGTACACTTTTTTCTTTAGCTGTCCATTTGCTATAATTTGGAGGCGGAATTCTAGTCCGCGGATTGAACCGCAGGAAGGAATAGCTTAGTCCAAAGGCAACTGCAGCTACTCGAAGGAACCTGACTTTTAAGAGCCAAATGCACCCGAGGACTCCGTCCTTGAAGGAGTAAACCACCTTGTTTGTTCGAAGAGACGAAGACCATTTCTGGCAGGAATTCCTTCCAATTTTCTTGAATTGGTGGTCTAGGATGTAAGAGTAGCAGCGTAATTGTACAAAGCGGTTGCTTGTGACTTTTGAGGACAAATTTCTTTTAAGAAGAGAAATGTCGCGGCCCAAACTTTTAAAGGGAGATAGTGCATCAAGCTGTTCGCAAGGGCAAATTTTCTCCCTTTGGGTTCGATTACTGAACTTCTTTAAGGGGTGCTTTGAAACTGAATTTGAGGAGTCGAGACTCGTGTCATATTTGGACTTGGGGCGTTGCAATTAACCAAAAAACTGAAACATGTGATTTTGCATGTTACGGTAAATAGTTGCTAGAATAAGGATCTTATGCTGTATAACATTTCATTGTTATTGATAAAAGATTGTCAGCGAAAAGATTTTGTCGCCGTTGCTAATATATTTTAACGACAAAATGTTATCATTTAAACTAAGCGCATCAAAAGTACAAGTAAAAGGAATCAAGCCCAAAACCACTATGCCTACTACCGCGATCGGTTGCATTCGAAATCTTTCCATATTTTGTTATCTCAGAGAGTCCGAGCGCAACTCTCCAGCAGCAAGCGTGGCCCAACTTTGGTCCGAAAGCGCATTTCTCTGTAGACGTCTAGACGTCACTCTAAGTAACAAAGCCCACCCAACAATACCGGAGGACAAAACCGTAAAACAAAACACCCAGACCCTAACCCTACCCCCATACCCGAATAAAATCCCCCAAACCCTAGCATCATCATTTTCACATCCCAAACAGAAAACCCCAGCCGCCGCCATGACGACCAGCCTGAAGAAGAACCGGAAGAAGCGGGGCCACGTCTCCGCCGGCCACGGCCGTATCGGCAAGCACCGTAAGCATCCCGGCGGGCGCGGAAACGCCGGTGGCATGCACCACCACCGCATTCTCTTCGACAAGTATCACCCGGGCTACTTCGGCAAGGTCGGCATGCGCTACTTCCACCGCCTCCGCAACAAGTTCCACTGCCCCGTGGTCAACGTCGAGAGGCTCTGGTCGATGCTCCCTCAGGAGGCCAAGGACAAGGCGTCTCCCGGCAACGTTCCGGTCATCGACGTGACTCAGCACGGCTACTTCAAGGTGCTCGGAAAGGGCGTGATGAACGGATCGCAGCCGATCGTGGTGAAGGCGAAGCTCGTGTCGAAGACCGCCGAGAAGAAGATCAAGGAGGCCGGTGGCGCCGTCTTGCTTACCGCTTAGGTCTGAGGTTACTTTCGTCATTTTGTTTTCGATTCAGATGTTTGATCTGCAAATGAATCTGTTTAGAAAATTTTATATCTCTAGTTGGATTTTGTATGCATTATCATTTTGACGGTTGGAAATTTTACTGAATGTGTCTCGTATTATATACGTTTGAGTTTGAATTTGAATTTGAGTCTTTGGATTGATTTTGGAGCTTGTGGCTGATTCTACAGAGTAGTGATGTTTAGAATAGTGGGAGTTTTGGAATATCTTTGTTTCATTTGCGATGAATCTGTTTGGGAGTTTTGGAATAGCTTTGTTTGAAATGTTATGTCTCTGGTTGGATTTAGCATGCATTATCGTTTTGACTGTTTAAATTACACTCAATTGGTTTCTGATGATTTACTTATTAGTTATGGTTTCAGTAGTTTAGTTTTATTGTTTGGAATAGCGTGGAATCAGCTAATACTAGTAATTTGGAGTTTGCAAATGTCAAATTTTACACTAGGAATTTATCGCTCTTTCTTACGGTTTTTGGTGGCAAATTAAGGTGTGGATATCTTAAGAAGTATGGACTCTTGTGACGCAAAATGTAGAAATTGAAGTTTGGCGGTCTGGTGTTTGAGGATCTTATTTTTGATGCCCTTGGCAGGATTAGGTTAGCTTGTGGATATGAACATAATTTTTAAGATGGTAGTCTTTTTTCAAGTTTGAAGGCGTATGAGCTGTTCAGTTTACCATGATGATACCGCTGGATATGATTCATGCATATTTGCTGCAGATTTATTCGAATTCACTTAAAACTCTTGTTAATTTTTTTGCCCTTTTTTTGTTGGTTCCGTAGTTATATGTCAATTAGGATAGGGCAACTTCCTTAGCTGCTTAAAGCTTAGGGACATTTTTTGCTGGCTTTCTACTATGTTAGAAGATATGATTTTCACACTGACAAGTGCAAGTTGCTGAGAACTTGATGTGTGAGGCAGAATGTCACTTATGAACTAGGCATCGCACGAGACTTAATTCTTACATCCATATATGGTCTTGGGTCTTGACATAATCCATATATGGTCTTGGGTCTAGAGTCTTGACATGGTTTTTAGGGCCATGCACTCCTACAATGTCTGTCATCGCCTATAGTGGAACGTTCTAAATAGAAACCCTGCTTGTCATATCTCATTTTGGGGGCTACTAGATTGTTGTTTGTAGATTTGGTGTTAGTGACTTTCTATGACACCAATAGGTGGTGATGATGATGTGTTGAAGCTTAATTTGGATATTCTGTTAAGAATCATTCGAAAAAAGTGAGTCTTTTCCAAGTTTGAAGGATCATTAGCTAATGGTGCCTAGGGGAAGATGTAGAAATATCATTCACGAATGTTCGCTGAAGATATTTTGGCAACTCAACTAGAACTTTCTTTTGTGATGGCTATTCCAAACGTTGGTACCTTTGGTTTTTGTTGCTGCTAAAAATATGCTCCGGAACCCTAGCCTGATCGATGACATGCAAGACAGAAAACGTGTGACCATCGGTGGGGTTCTCGGTGGAGAACTCTTCGATGCTTAAGTCAGAGCGTAGTTACTGGATAGTAACTCTGAAAAAGCATGAAAAAGACTGTCTTTGCGTGTAACTGCCCTCATACCTGGGGGGTAGACACCTTTATAGAGAAAACTCCTAATAGTACTGAGCCGTGAGTCAGATGTGTTAGGATTCGAGGATCACGTTACGATCTCTGATGACTCTTTTAGAATCATGATAAGATAATTATCGATCCTTCAGTTTGACTGGGATTGTCGGATATTATCCAATTATTGGAAGTTATATTTGAGTTATATCAGTTTCTACTAACCTATTTGTGCAAACATGTTCCTGGATTCCTCCTCCATGGTCGCTCCAAGCTTGAGCTTATAGTGTGAGTTTCAACTTTTGATATTCCTTTCAAAAGCTCAATAGCATTTGGTTTCCATACCTATTCTATGGAGACTGGGTGGATGATTTGACTTGAAAAACCATGAACCTGTCCAAGAAACAGCCCGGGTTCTAAAACCATTTTCCTCTTTAGCTAGCCAAAACGGCTGACCCAGCGGGTGGACCCGTCAAACTGGTGAAGCGGTAACCGATCTGACAATCTATGTGGTTCGGCCCTTCGCGGTGTAAATTGTGACTAAACGCGGCAATTTTTTCCTATTCTACTGTTGATTTTCAATCTTTGGTGCGAATATGGAGTTTTTGTACAGAACACGTGCTGTGATGAAGTTGTGCGCTAGGATTATCATTACTTCTTACTGTGTAATTATGATGTCAGGGTTCCATTCCGGTTTTCTGGCAGTTCCAATTTGGTGAACAGTCCCGCCTTTAAAAAACAGCTCTGTAGAACCAGTAAGTATTGCGCTAGGTGTTTAGTTAGAACTTTCTCATATGAAATGGAGCAGGATGTCTGTATAATTATCAGTGATTCCTCAATATACGCAAAACCTGGCTAATTTTTCTGTGACATGCATTGCCAGTTTTCTTTCATCTCGTAAAAAAAAAAAAGCCACCGCACCACCACACCATGTGCGTGGGAGTATCTGCTGCTTCATAAAGTCTCGATAACAAATCAAATTAGTGTCTTTTTCTTGTTTTTGTCGCTCCAAATGTAAGGACGTTATCAAATTAGTGTCTTTTTCTTGTTTTTGTCGCTCCAAATGTAAGGACGACCACCGGTTCTCAATAGATTATGGAGTTCTTACGAGATGTGTGGAATTTGCTTATTACGTTTATGGCCCCATTTCTTTCGCCCATTATTTTTCTTGAATTCTTTTTTTTGGTTGCAACTCAGTTGTACAAAGAGGGGACAACACCCTCCGTTTGGTAATAACTAATAGCCACTAAACATCATTGGCGGCGTTAACAATATGCTGTTAAGATTTGTCACTTAGGTGTTTCGGATTATTTTTCAGCACTTTGCCCCAATTTATTCACCTCGTTGCTAAACTGCGTCTTACAACACTTAACCAAAATAATACGGCAGAGACCCGTTTGAATCTGCCCAAAAAATTTCAAGTAACATTCTACGCGTGAATTTTTCCTCAATAAATAAAACAATAATGCTCCTTGTTTCTCTTCATTTCAAGTCTCGACATCATTCACTTTCGCATCCTGTTCTCCTCCCCATTCTTTAATTCTGTGCCCAGCGATTGAAGCCTGCATATCACACCATATTAAGCCTCACTCAGCATTGCAAAAGAAAGGAAAAGAAAGCCTTATGGCGTCTTCAACTACTAACATAACCTTGTAAGAGAGAGATTAATACCTCTTTGTTCCAGTTGGTTCTGTAAACTATCCAGAAGAGGACTAAGGTTTGTATAACTGTTCCGGTCAACATACCAAGCCAAATACCCTGAAAACAAATTATCAAAGCCATTAGATCCATATGAAGCTGACAAGCAGTTCAGGCCAAATGACAGTGTAAGACATGGCGGGTCTCCTCTCTTCTGATCTGTAAAGCGGACATTGGTGTAACTTGTGGAAACTACAAGTTGGCACCAGACGATATTGAGTGTTAATGCCAATTTAACTTTAGGATTTCAGAGACTCTGTGACGCATTAATTGTACATATCTGTGTCCCTATCATCTCCTTTTATCAGAAAATGTGCCATCATATTGCAGTGTACCAATCCGAATCAGTCAATTGGAACTGGGGAGTAAAGTCCTGTGGCACAATCTTCGATGCAAGACTGAATTAACCGAGCTTAATGAAGTCCCATCACTCAGATGAAACACATGCTGGGGTTTCAATTACCCAAAAGATAATGTTTAACCCATTAAAATGCTTCGCCCAAATGGATGACGAAGTCCATTGTGTTATATCGCATCTTTGGCTAGCTTATTTTGGAAGCTGAGTGATTAGTGTGTGAGAAGAAGAGAAGCTAGAACGACATGTTAGTAAGTGAAATTCGCAGTTCTAATCAAGGAGCTTAAAGGAAATCGATGCACTGGTTCCGATCGACCTGAATCTTAGTGAGCGTGATTATGAGATATAGGACTTGAATCCGAATGGTGGAATCGGATTTCAACTTAAGGAAAATATTCAATTCTGGCCCATTTCCGGTCACAAATTATGTGAGATCTTTCTCTAATCTCTCTGTGTGACCCACCTTCCGTGAATGTTGAGATACAATCTCAGATCGAGAAATGTACCGTTAACAATACAACATATTCATCTATCTCTTATTGCCAATTAATTTCGAGTTGAATATCAAAACGGTTCAGTCCAAGGCTCAACAGAAAATTCAAGAATTAAATTCATCCCCACCTATTTTAATTCCATTTAGTTTGATTCATTATTGTCTTGACAGACCCGTGAGTTTGGCCCGTGGTTTTTTATCTCTATGAGTTTATTATTGCCTATTTTGCATATTGGTCTCTGTTTATGGCCTCGTAATTGGATTAACACAAGGGAGAAAAGGGCTGTTTTCCCAACTAAACATCTCCCTCTTTCGGGGAAGCATTCCCCTTGTTCATGTAAAGGTAAGGTTCATATTCTCATTTTGCTTATCATTCTTGTTTCAAATAAACCAGTACCAGTTCGTGCCAAGTCTTCATGCTATGGTGATGTCAAAAGAATTAAGAGGGAGAAAATCAACTTACAGTAACACCCATGTTGAGTGCGTAACCCATTGTAAGGCCCAAAGGAATGCCAAATATGTAGTAGCAAGCAATGTTCACATAAGCAACAGCAGCTTGCCATCCTGCTCCAATGGCCACCCCTGCAACACAAATTTACGTCAATTCCGGGATCAATCTCACTACACCAATTGCAGAAGATCAAGAGAGAAAGAAATCAAAGCGCTGCAGTGATGCTTTACCAGAGAGAGCGGGTTGAATATTGTTGATGACAATGCAAGTTGCTAGCAATGGCGTGAGCTTGTACACGAGAGATTTCACTTCTGCACTGTCTGAAAATAAAGATGGGTACTGATGCCGGAAGATGATGAGGATGAGGGAGAGAAGGAGGCCGATGAAGAACGAAGACACCACCACCACCACCACCGAGAACTTTGCAGTTCTTGGGTGCGCTGCGCCCAACTCATTTGACACCCTTACACTGCATGGGCATATATGCACGTCAAAAACCAAGCAAAGTGCACGTAACTACTACTTTCAAGTAAGTTCACTGATAAGGAAATATGAAATGAGGAGCCGTATGTTTAGCATTTTCCATTTGTGTTTTTCTAATATTAATGAAAAATATATTTTTTTCCCGTGTACTTTTACCATTTTCTATATTTGTTTCGGATACAATTACCTAAACAGTACGTGCCAAAAAGCTGAAAACACCTACCAAAAAAATGAAAACACTTTTGAGGTGTTTTCAGCTTTTTCCAACCAAAATTAACCCAATTACAGAAAAAGTAGCTAATTTTTTTTTTTGTGAAAATGATAAAAGTACACGAGCGTATTTTTTAACTGGATATGAAAATAAATACACAAAACGAAAATGCTAAACATACGGCTCCGGAAACGTTTTTCATTTTGCATTGTATTTATAATCTTAACAGCTTTATAACCTAAAAAAGTACAGCAAATGATGCGCAATCTACTACGTTTCGTTACATAGCTATAAATGACTTAACCATGGCAACCCGAGAAAATGATGACGTCTCACTCCTATATTGGCCTAACCCGCTTTAAACTGGCACAATTCATGTGAGAGTCGGTCAGTTCAACTTTGGAGTGAAGTTTTCAACTCCGTGACAACCACATTATCACTTTTATGTTAGAATAATATAATAGGAAGGATGGTCTATGTCTTCGACTAACCTTATAGCTGCATTGCATCCAATTGCCACCATGACTGCCAAGCCAACTATGTTCGTGCTGCAATCAATTTGACAGTTTGTAAGAGCACTGTACATATGAACTAAAATCACTAGCTTTACGAGAATAGTTCAAGATAACAGTTATTATTCTCTCAAGTACAACTAAAATTAAGCAAATTCAAATATCCTTAGTACGTTAACGACATGTAACACTGTTTTACGGTCCCAAAAAAAAAAAAAAAAAAAAGAAAGAAAGAAGAAGAAGAAGGGGACGCAGGGTCATTCTTCACTTGTTAGGGTCCCAGAAGCAATTACCTCCTAGTGTCCCTCACATTGAAAATGACAGTTTGGGTCGCAAAACTCGAGTGGCGCAGACGTAATTTAACAATTTTCTTATGCACCACAACTGTTCAGTTCCCAACTTTTGCCTAATTCTTACAATTATTATTATTTTGGTATACGTGTCATATCCAGAGAGGACATATTTAACCTCAGCCGACTGGTCAGCTCATCGCTGTCTCCGGTCATTTCGAATTTCAATGTCATCTCCAAACGCATGGAGACAAAGGGTCAATTTTTGTTACCTACAATATATAGCAAGTGGCACTACACATTAAGGCAATGTGTTTCATGATAAGAAGTAACATTGTTGTGGACCATTTTTTAACAACTTAAACTCTTTGAACACATGATAATTTAACATGGTATTAGAATTCTGATTTGGTAAGGTCTTAGGTTTAATTCTTTCCGCTTCCATGTCTGGTCTCTTTCCTCTCCACGTGCAATCAGGAGCTTGCACGTGAGAGAGTATTAAGTAAGACATGATAACATTGTTGGGCCCAATCTGGTCCCCTTCTGTTTATTTATGTCTCGCCATACGCAGTTAGGGGCTTGCACGTCACGTGAGAGGGAGTATTAAAGCATGATAATATTGTTGGGTCATTCTCTAATAGCCTAAGCTTTAAAAGCAGATGATAACTTAACAAGAAGATGGGCGACGAAAGCTTTTGGCAGTAATTCAAGTTAGATTTTTTTTTTTAACGTTACTAATTAAAAATCACAACTTGAATTACAGCTAATATTTTTCTTAAAAAAAAAAAAAAACCTGTATTCACAAACCATTAGATATGATTTGGGGTGCAAGTGCAATATTGCTGAACCATACAGTGCCTTGCAAAGATGAAAATTTTGTCTTTGCATGCTCTGCAATGGAAGAACGTGTGCTACCAAATGTTTCTCCCTTTTTTGACTATCAATTCTGTTCACAAGGTTAGCTCCGGTCAACAAGGCCGGTATATCAAATAAATTATCTTGCACGCTGGTTGATTCAAATGCATACAAATCCAAATCTTTTTTGCCCAGAGATTAGCATCAGCGACGTCGCCGACGAGAAAAGGGTTAGCATCAATAATATAATCTTTACGCGAACTATCGGATTAAAAAAATTCCGAGCGTGCACCTAAATTTCATGCATATCGCTTCATGCACAAACTATAACAAATGTTTGAGCATTATGCATGGAAAGGTCACCGAGGTTCAAAACTAAAGGTAGGCTAGTAGTCTCAATATCATATGGTCATTGTGCATCGTCGTCGGTTTCTTTTTTGGTTGGATGGTAATAAGTATTTTCGAACCAGCTTTAGCACCGAGATTAAGTCCCATTCTCGGACGATTTTAAAGACGCACCGTTCCCACCATAGCCTGATACATTCAGAGAAAATATTTTTCTTCCGACTGTTGACTCTAAGGTTTAACGCAGAAAGTTAAGGTAAGAAGTATAACTCTTTTACTACCTGACCAACCGGTAAAAAGATTATTGTGCAGTGTTAGTGATGATTTCCCTGTTAGCCTCAGCACATGCTATGCAGAACCTTTTTTGGTTCAGCGTACCAGAACAAGGATCACGATGCGCCTAATGAGTGCGGTGGTAGGCGTCCAAATGTTAGGCAATGAGATGGAAAACATGCCATCCCACCACACAAATCCAACAGCATTGATTGTGTACATTGCGTGATCGTTGTTTATCCCAAGAGAAGATGGTAGAATAGAAACTGGACACGAAACCAAACTTTTTGTCTCGCAAGCTCACAAGGTGGTAGGGTCTGGTCTTTGTTTTTGCGTACCAGAGTGCTTCGAAAAGCAGCCAAAAGAGACGACAGGCTCATTAGGAGAGCAACAACTTTGGGCCTATGTGGGCACATTATATTTATTAAGTAGTGGTCAACGTTTGAAAGGTTAATTAGCAAGTTTAGGAAGAAGGCGGGACAAGCACAAAGTAATCATGAAGAATCTGGACTAACCATATGGACAGTGCATCCACAGCTACTTCGGCGTTCTTCAAGTAGCCAGCAAAGAGGACTAGCGCCATAAAGTACCACGTTTCTAAGCTGCAAAGAAATTAAAAGTTTATGCACGGCAATGTAAGAACAGATAACTAAATAGGACTGGCGACTACAGGAGTTTTTGCGGTGCACGGGTGATTGTGAAAATCTTGGAATTATCATTTCATAGCGGGGAATTTCTAAATGGTTTTGTGTATGGGCACGTCCGCGGGCGTGTTGATTTGTGGGAGGTGGGGAAGACGTGGTAAGGTTTCAACCGTAAGAAAATCGAACAATTCACTTACTGTGCACGAAAATACATGTTATTCATTGTTGAAAACTTCAGGTATGGTGGGAGCCAATTTTCAAACGTGCATAGTGAAGAGTCCTATTAGTGTTTGAGGAGAAGTGGGAGATATGTAGCCACAGAAATATAGAAGCTGTACCCTTTAGGCTGGTGTTCTCATTTATTATCATAACATGGCTGTTTTCATGTGGCCTAAAATTTTAAAAAAAGGACAGAGCAGCATTTATTTCAAGAGATAAGGAACTGCGTCACAAGGTCAGGATTGTTAAGCTTAATGTGGGCGGTTTTCAAGTGCCTACGCCTTTTGCGTACGGCATGGCCACATACTAACTAAATTGGCGACAAATTGTGAGTGTCACCAGACATGCTAGATGGACAACAAATTTTAATTAGCGACAAAAATAGGAAGAAAGAATATCCTACTTACCAAAGCATCACTGCAGATGCGAGAGATAACCTAACGAATCCCCATAGATTCTGAAAGGCCTTCCACGAGAACCCTGTCCACGCTCGGCCGCAGGTGCCACTGAAGATGTACAGCAGCTGCGCCACCACTATGAACACCCACGACGCGTTCAGCACCACCGCCCCTCCGGCCAATCCCCACCCCCACTTCAGCATAAACAACCAGCTAAAAACAGTGTGCAGAGCCAACGCCACCGCAGATATCCACGCCATCACCATGATCTTGCTCTGCGACTGCAGGAACTTGGCTATCGGAAAGTTGAAAGCGTAAGCGAACAGCTGTGGTATCATCCACACAGCCAATTGCCCAGCAGCCTTCGATATCGGTTCCGTTTGCCCTATCAGCCTTAAGATATGAGTGGCAAAAATGTAGAAGAGCATCAGTACTACGGCTGTGCTGTTTAGTATAACCCAGGATCTTTGCATGTATATCCCCAGCATGTCCAGCTGCCCCGCTCCGTATGCTTGCCCACACAGCGTCTCGAGCGCGCTCCCCATGCCGAGCTGGTAAGATTTCAACGTGATTCATCACACAGAATCCAAAAACATGCTTTCAAAAAAGTTTTGATCGTTTTGGTCAAATTGTGTCAAAGAACAAAAGGGGAAAAATAAAGTTTTTCCAAGTAGCTAACTTGGTAGTATAAAAGGTGAAGCGTTTGGGCCTTTTTGGAGAAACGTTTCTATTTTAAGACTACGGCAGGAGTAGCCGAAACAGCCATCGAAACGAAACTTTGATCCATGACCTGAACTTTAACCCGTGGGTGAATAGTGACGGGGGATGCAAGATTTTATACCATGATGCCGAAAGAGAAGCCGGCGATGACCGAGTTCTCGATGGAGAAGGCGGCCAGCGCCAGGGTGCTGACGTGGCCGGCGAAGGTCTGGGTGATGGCGCCGAGCGAGTACTGACAGACGCTGGTGAAGATGGCCGGGCCGGCGAGGTACCAGAGCTTCTTGGACTCCACGGCGAATTCCCTGAAGAAATCGCGTGGTCCGGTGATCGGGCCGATGTCGTCGGCATCGGCCACGAAAGATGAAGCAAAGGAGGCGTTTGATGGTCGGAGGAAGTAGCTTTGGGCTTGTTGATCTTCTCTTGGGGAGAGAAGTGGCTGCTTAGTACCGTTGTCCATGGCAGTACTACCGTTCTCCATGGCAGTACTAAGAGGCCTAGCTAAGGTTGGTAAAGAGCAAGATTGTGTTTAGGCTGCTAGGAGAGAAGGACTTATAGGGGGGAGTCTTCAACTCTCGCCATAATGGTTAAGAGGGTAGCCCACAAACAAATCTGTTTTCATTGAGAGGTGTTTTTGTATTTTGGGACGATATTAGTTATTGGTCATTATGGTCTGACTCGCCTGCCTCTTGCATAGTGGGGTTGTAGGAGCAAAAATGATGTGTAACTCTGAGGTGGAGAAAGTTCGACCGTCATCGTTATGCTTAATTCACGTGACTTTAAAATCTTAATCAGAATCGAACATCCGTTCACTTGAGAATATAATATTCATAAAGAGATACAATTAAAATTACGCTTTGATTCAAGCAACAAACTACCATTGATTGGTCTCAACATGACCGTTCTCGTAAGATTTACTTAAAAGGAATATCGCAAAACCATGCAGCTGATAAACTTACCGCAGTTAATCAGCTGCAGTTTATACTGCGCAGTGCAGCACATTTTGGAGGGCAAAAGTAGGTGTTGAATTTGTGTACTGCTGGTAGAGGTGACGCATGAATACATGGTCGATAGAATTGGCGGATCATCATCTATATAAATGTTTTATTCATGGACCGGTGAATTGCATGAATTTGCATGGTCCAGCTCTGCAGGAACTGGTGTGTGTAGCTACGCTCATCAGGTATTTCACATGGTGCAGCACTCCAGCTGTGTAGTAGTCAATGAGTTGTCAACGTGCAGATGGCTCAGAAGAAAACGTGCACCCAAGATTTGCCGTAGACGTCCCGGTCTACTGAGATTTCTTCTGGCTACAAAGATTTTGAACCAAAAGAAATTGATTAGCATTTGTACTAGCTATATAATATTTTAACAATATACTTGTGAAATTTATGATAATATTTTAGCGATACTTCATGAAATTTATGAACCTAAAGGGAGGCGTTACGTTAACACTTCCTTTTAAAAACACTTAAGAAAGTACCTTAAGAAAGCGTTGATAATATTATATTGTGTCACAGTGTTAGACACGATTAAATGTAAAAAAATGTTTCTCTCCTTTTCCCATTATTAAGGCATGAGCAAAAGAAAGTGTCGGCTAATCATACATTAGGAAACAAAAATGATGACCATTGATCACGTTTTTTAGATGGAGTCAAAAGCTAGCGTTGGGGTAAACATCATACAAAGCAAAATGAACTTCGAATTCTAAAATTTTAATGATATTCAAAGCCAGACTGCTAAGATCTCCTCAAAGAGAACTCTTCAGGATTGCAATAAACAAGTAGAATATTCAAATAGCTAGCTAGGACTCTGGAGAGGTTCGAGCATGAAGAAAAATTGGATAGTCATAACACAATAGCCGCCTTATATATATAGTCACGTGCACCTTGCCTCTTAACAAAATGAAAAAGGTTTTGACTGCTGTAATCTCTTGTATAACGACATTCAATGATCATTAAATGTATCTAATAGTCTCTATGTTAACACTTTCAGAGATTATTCTTAACAACACTTTTTTAGCGTCACTAATTAAAACTTATTAAAAATATTTTACGACCATTAATTGTCGTTATGCGAGAGGTTATAATTATCTTCATGTAACTCGGATAACAGCCAAAACTTTTTCGTTAATCATTGAGCGTTCGTCGACCAAACGTTATTTTCACTCTTTGACGTGTTCTTCATATGATCTTGGTAAACTATGTGGTCCTTGTTAATTCTCAGTGAGAATGGAGGAGTCTTTGTTGGGTACTGGACCTACCGCTTTATGTGATTTACGTCCACTAATAATGATGTGGTACGCCTTCAACGTGTTATGTGTCCCAAACAAAGACTTACTCAAAGGAAACACCGCATTTACAATGAGCATAAAGTTATTTAAAGAGCTACTAATAATGAAAGTGTCGCCTGATTAACTTTTAAAGTTACGGTTGCAAAAATATTGTGGGGGATAGTATGACTCGAAGGGAATGGCAAAGGACGAGAAGCTAGCCAGTATCTGATGTGTTTGGAACAGATTAGTTTTGAAATAAATGATCATAAAAAAAGCCAGCATATATGACTCTTCAAATAAGATAATATTTGTGGGCATCGTCTTGGGTTGGACACACTAATGAAACGCGACATTATATTTGAATCTCACAGTCATTATCAAAGTCATTAGTTGTCATTGGCATCAAATTAGAGCTCAAATGAGTTTCTGATAGATCTCATTATTCAACTTCCTCGGCAAGATGCAAAAACTTTTCGTATTATGAGGCTAGAAATTGAATTGGTTTGAACCGTAATGATGACATTGCATCATACATGCAATGTACTTACTATATATGAGCTGTAATACGTAAGCAGAGTACTATATATGAGCTGTCGTTTATAAGCAAATTGCTATATATGAGCTGCAACCTTAGATAGATTTTGAAATTAAACTAATATGTTGTTTACCCTTGGTCTGCTTCTGATGGGTTTATTTGAATAGATGAAATTTCTCGACAGTGAAGGATATTACGGTTAAAAGCTTAGGTAGCATTTGAAATCACTTTCAGTTTTGATTTTTTGTTTCCAAAAAAACAAAAACAAAAACCAGTTTAGTTTTTTTTGTCAAAAACAAATGGGTGTTTGATTATACAGTTTTTTTTTTTTTTGAGTTTTTTTTTTTGCTGATGGTGGTTTGTGGTGACAGTGGTGGGGCGTGGCGGTGGCTGGCGGCGGTGTCTGTGGTGGTGGTCTCAAAATAAAAACCAAAACAAAAAATTCAAAACTTCTAAATGAGAATTTTAAAAAACAGTTCTGTTTTAAAAACTGAAGAAAAAAAAAACGAAAATTATGTGTCAAACATGTTTATTTTCTCCAGTTTACAAAATTGGAGAAAAAATTGAAAAATATAAACATTACCAAACAGAGCCTCAATTTTACTAAAAGCTTTAAAAATTCTAGCAACGTCAAGTTTCCTTCGTAGAACGAACGGTCTAGTGAGGTGTACAGTTTGTATTTTCCTAAAATGTCCAAAGGAAACAAAAATGATAACTCCCCCTATTTCTTTTCTTTATAGGAAGAAAGTTTCATGAGTTGAATATATATTTTCATTTCTTTTTCATCATTCGCGTTGATGAACTAAACCAGATAGTTATATGAGTGAAAGAAACGGCTTATAAATTTGCAGTAAAAGGTTGAGTCTCATTTCCTATGTACAAGAGTTAAGTGAAAGTAAACATAAATATTAGAGACCCTTTACCCCAAGATTGGTTGATTAGGCATCATAGCTTGAAGCGGGTTCAAAAGATCAATATACTCCTTTTTGACCGATGGCATTCCTTGTACAAATAATTTATGCACAATATATATAACCACGTTCTGACTTGTATAGGTGCCAATAAAACTACCGGACCAAAAGTTAATTCCAGCTTAATTACAATTTCTGGTCAAGTTGATAATTAGTTGTACTACTTGATATATGTGTCTAATAAGTACATTTGCAAACACAAAACCAAGTGGACGTTGGTAGCGGCGGTGAGCATGTGAAGGTGTATTGAGAGTCAAATTGCCAATTAAAACGTTAGCAAAAGATGGTCCAGCATCAACACGGTGGCACGAGTGGTGCCATTTTAGATCAAACAATCTTTTACCCCCACGAGTAAGGTTTTGTACCCAAAGGAATCAAAAAATGAGAACTGTAGTAGCTGCTGCCATAGGGATTGTAGGGGTGGCTACTGGCGTTAATGGTGCGTGGTGCTTCTGCGCGTGTGTATGCACGTGGGCGTGGAGGGGAGGGCGAAGGGGGGGAAGGGGATCTAGTTTTGTGTCTATGTTGGTGTTTAATTAGCTAATAATGAAGGAGGAAAGAAAGTGATTGAGGCGGAGTTGGCATGCGGTGTGTGCTGGTGGTGGTTGAAGCATTGGGTGGTGGTTGTTGATAGGTTTCCAGTTCCCAAAACCAATTTGGTTGTCCCGGTGGTGTTGGAGTCGTCGTTCCGAAGTCAATTCTTGAGTTGTTGTGGTGGTGGTGGAGTCGAAGGTTGCAGATTCAGAGAGAGATGGAGTGGCTATATTGGTGATGCTATGACAATTGCTTGTGGTGGAGGATATGGTGGCGATTTTGGACTTGAAGATGGAGGACCCAGATAGGGAGAAAGATTTGGACGGCTAATTCAGCCTTCTTGCATAAAAGTAAATTATATCTAGTTATGTATGATCAACTTATGCAAGTGATATTATAACTGAATTTTTTTAAAATTTTTGTTATTAGGATAACAAGTAAAGTAGTACAACAAAAGGACATGCTAAATAAAGTTTAGCATTATCTTTAAATGCAATTCTCTTTTCTACCAAAAAAAGAAAAAAGGACATGCTATAACCATCGTCTCAAAGCTACGGCAAATGATGTTGATGCGCACAAGCAAGGGCACTTAAATCTACTTTTGGACATTACAAAGCCAACAAAACCAGACAATATGGCAAGCTTTGCAAACGGTACAAAACTACCATCCACATTTGATATTTTTCAACTATTCATTTTATTTTTTACTCAAACATTAGATACGTTGAATAACGATGTGAATTATGTAACTTGTGGCATAACGAACGACCCATATATTAAAAGGAACAAACAAAAATAGAAAACACACCAAAAAAGAAGAAGAGTAGATAAGCAAAATGTGTTGGGAGTTGTGGATCTATCGTACGGTTAATTCTTAAAGTAACTTTTTAATCGAACCGTGGTACTTTCTTGTACGTTTATCTCACTTACAGCCAAAAAATTCTTGAACTTCTACAAAAGATCATGGCGGACCACAAGAACAGCTTTGAATGGTGGATTCATATCAACGTCGATGAGTGATTTAAAGTCATGCATACGGTCGACTAGTGGTGGACTACTTTCTTCATCATGCTTTGTCCTCTATCCCTCTCTAGTCCAAGGCCATTGATGAGCTCCATACTTTTCGTTCCTTCCATGGGACTGGACTGGACCATCATTAGCACTTAGCTCCTGGTCGAGAAACCGATTTAAGAAAATGCTGCCCTCGATTGACAGGCCTGATGCGACAGACCACAATTCCTTCTTTGTCTTCACGTTGCTCCTGTCTCTTTTTAACGTGTCTCTCCTAGATCCACCAGATGGACGGCAACCCCTCTAGTTGTACAACGTGTTAAAAAGAAAAAAAAACCTGCTTGTGCCTTAACTTTTGAACCTCGTAATAATAATAATTTCTAAGAGAGTTTCAAATAGCTTCTACCAACAAAAAAAAGAACAAGAAAAAGTGGAGCAGTATGTAGAGGCCATTGGAGATCGATTGTGAAAAATAGATTTTTGGTTAATGTATTTCCAGTGACAAAATAATGGTGTGAAAAAAGTACATAGATTATAGTGTGTGCATAATAGACCTTCTTGTGAGGAATAGGAATAGAAATTGGTAAAGATAGCCGTGTGGATTTGAGTGCACGTCTGATTCCCAGTGTGGTTTTCGGTCATGTTGTCCTCTTGGAATCGCACGCAATTTGGTGTTCAATTAATCCACTTATCCATGTTAAATTGCTAGAATTCATACCCGTGGCATCACATATATATTTAGCTTACGAATCTTGATAAAGAAAGCACAAATTGCATTTGTTTTGTATCTTGCACCCTTAAATACCGTTTTGAAGAACGATTGGCACCCTCAAACCCCTCATCACAAAATCTTTGAGCCCATTGAATTAGAATGTGATTGTCCAAAATTTGGTCATTGTTATATAAGAAATGGCAACGTAGTTCAATGATTTTTATCTTTTTTTATTTTTTGGGCGCAAGACTAATGTGTTTGAAGATTAAATCTCACCCACTGTACTCGTGTGTTGGTGGACCCTTGATACTTATCCTTCAAAGGTCTCGTTAAAGCTATTTTCATCATCATTTGTACCCAAAAACACATTAAAACCTTCAGCAACGAATCATAACGGCCTTTTTATAACGTTCACCAATTAAATATTACTGATCATATTAGAAGTAACTAGTTATTGTTATGTGGCGGGTGGTTGCAAATACAACCCATGTTGCAAACAAAGTTTTTTGTTTTGATAACTGGTACAAGTGATTGTTAAGCTAAGGAAATATACATTTTGTATAGTTTCAAATGAACCCGTATTTACCTGATTGGTCCTATTAGAACAAACCATGCCCAATGCAGTATTTTAAAGGTAATGAAATTTCAGGCCACAAGCCCTCTTCTTATGCTATAAAGTGTAGGCCATTGTAAGAAGATCGTTTCGCAACGTGGCTGGGCTTTGGGCATACCTAACTCGTGCCCAGATAATGGCCAAGAGGTTGGACCGGGCCACGCTTAGACCTAAAGGTGATATGGTTTAACTAAGGGTTCGGTTGACAAATTTAATTTTTTTGTTTTCAGTTTTTAAAGAGCAGCTTAATTTTTTTTTTTACAAAAACAAGTGAGTGTTTGATAACTTTTTTTTTTTAGTTTTTTTTTTTGTGTTTGGTAACCCTTTTTATTTTGACTTTTTTTTTTGTGGTTTGCGGTGATGGTGGTGGGGCGTAGCGGTGGTCGACAGTGGTGGTGGCCGGCGGCCGGAGGTGGCTGCCGGCGGTGGGAGGGTGGTGGTGGTGGTCTAAAAAAAAAAAACCAAAAGTGAGTTTTTTTTTTACTCTTCAGTTTAAAAACTGGTTTTTTAAATTGGAGAAGAAAAAAAATGATTACCAAATGCAATTTTTTCCCAATTTTCAAAACTGAAAAAAAAGAGGAAAAAAAAACCGCATCAAACGTGGCCTAAACCTTGAGGTTAGGAGGTAATATCATGCGTGTGTATCGATTCTAGGAAAGTTAAATATGTCGTTTGACATAACCATTTATAAAAGCTAGTAACAAATTTTACAAAATAACTCGTTTTTCCCTTAATTTGTTTTGAACTTTCCTTTCGCATGCCACCCTCAATTTTCATTTTCTTTCTTTACGTCTTTCTAACACAAACTCCACTCCCCCTTCTGGTCTTCACCCACTGCCACCATTCCCACTTGCAAGTCCACAACCACCACCAGCTCACCTTGTAACAAGCATTAATAGTCACCACCAACCCCCATAGTCGCAACTGTCAATCCAGAACCATTCACTGAATCCCCGCCATTGTCTTCGCCACCATCAACTACCCACAAAACCCACTGTTGTAACCACCATTGCCTGATCGAACCATCGACGCACCCATTCCCTTAACCGAACCCACCATCGTACCCACTTCCAAAATTCCACCACCAATCCACTTCAATCTCGACATCACCACCCCCCGGGCCCACCACCATCACAAATCCGAAGTTCCACCACGACACCACCCCAACACCACAGATCTGTGCGCAGGCGCGTGCGCGCACACACAAGAGCTTGCACACAAATCTTAAATGGGCTTTGATTTAATTGGAACTCATGGAAGAGAGCCTGCACAGTGGTGGTACCTTAATTTCACACGTCGGTTTTTTGCATATGTGTTTATTAGTTTCTTTTGGGTCGAATTTGTGGCAGATTGGGTACGGATGCCGTGGGCTATGCCGTTGATGGGGGTTGGCTGAGATTACCCCTAACCGCAGAAGTTTAGGGATATTTTCACTAATACCCACATGGACGGGTAATATTCGCACCAAAGTTTCTTTATTAGGTAAGTACACGGAAGTCTCGTAGACTATAAAAAAAAAAAAAGAATTTTATACCCCCAGTATGATCACATCACTACATTCTCGAAACGACCGTATAGTGATCACTCCATGTACCATCTCACTCCAAATATATGTGATGGTTTGCCCTGGAATGTGCATAGTAATTGTCAAATACAGGTTATTAAAGTTTACATTTATGTCATGTCCTCTCTCAATTACTGAGCTAACTTCATGAATTTCTCTTATTACTCTTCTCTTCTCCTCTTTAAGGGCAAATATTGCATGATCTCAACCATTTATAAGACCGTCACATGAAGAATGTTCATGTAACGAAAGTACAAGCAAGAGAGAGCACAAAGATATTCAACAGTATGTCTAATGGTATTAGTTAATCGGGACAAATGGTCCACGGTACGAGCACCTAATATTTTTTTGTTTCTTTTAATAGTTATCTATACTACCTATAAAAGTATGAATCTTGTAAATCTTTTTATTCCATTTTTTCCCTTCGTTAATCACTCTAATAACAATCTTATCCTTTAATAATTACTACTCCATTATTACCCTACCCTTTCATAAATACTACTCAATTATTACCCTACTCTTTCATAAATACTACTCCATTATTACCCTACCCTTTTATAAATACTATTGTTAATTACTAATTGTGTAATAATTTTGGATTTTACCCTCCGTTAGTCATTTCAATAACAGCTTTACCTTCCCTAATTAGTTTTTTTGTATTGTGTTTAAGAAACATTATGTTATAAATTTAATCTAAATCAATATTTACATATTGGGAAACAAAATATGTAGTTGTTAAAAATATATTTATATATATGTATGCGTGTGTGTGGCTGTATGCGTGCGCGCACTACCTCTAAAAGTATAAATTTTATAAATTATTTTTTGACGATTATGTCTTCCGTTAATTACGTTAATTACATTCTTACCCTTCTTTTATTGCTCCTTTTTAAATTTTGATGAAATTAAAATAATATTGGGTAATGAATCTATTTTATACATTGATTGAAAAATGAAAAGTGTGATGAGAAAGAAAAACATAACAAAAAAAGTTCCTTTATAATATTTTTTTAATTTAGTTAAAATTAGATATTGACCTGGTTAATGAGAATTGTAATTTTCTTTCTTCATTTTAGGTTAGTAAACAATTAACCAATTGAAAAACTGAAAAACGAAAACAACATAAAGAATCTAAAATACGTGAAAAATCAATTAAGAAACATAAAATTGTTAGGAAAACAAAAAAAAAAGGGTTAAATAAAAAAAACATGGCTCAAATATGGTACAAATTTGAATTGAAAATATGTTCGGTTATTGTAGTTGAAGACTGAGTATTTTGTGTTTCTTATTGATGAAACATAAAGGACCTGGTCTTGAAAATTACAAATCTTAACCATTAACCAATTTAATAATTTACAAAAATAACACTACAAGAAAACTTAGTTGTAACGACGCCTATAAAGGGACGCTTTAGAAAAAGCGTCCTAAAAAGTCCGTTATAAGACGCTACGATAAAAGCGTCCTTATTTCTTATGCATAATAGGACGCTTTGCAGCGCCCTAATTGATCGCCCTATAAAAGGTCCTCCTAGGAACGTCTGTCTCTTGCGTGTTTACACTAAATAAATCCCCAAATTCCCTTATCTTCCTTTTCATTCCATCTGACCACCATCTCTCCTTCTAAAGCTGAAATCCAATGTCCCCTACACTCCAACTGGGCAAATCTGGGCAAATCTGAGTTCTATTTCAATGGGTTACGTTCTTTCTTCTACCCCCATCTCTTTTTCTTTCCAACTCTTGCGTCTATGCCGTGAATCTGCCACAAGAACCACTACCATTTTGCTGGTAGAACAAGTGGTACAAGCACACAGAATAATCAGGTCCGACTCTATCTCTCTCTCCCCTCCTTCCTCTCTCTTCTCCATTCTCTTTCTGAATTTCTCCTCTCTTTTCTAGATCTGAAGTCTCAAAGCTTATCTCAAACGAATCTTCAATTTGCTTTAGGATTAAACATACTTTGGGATTCATCTAATCAGGTAATTTCTTTCACCCAAGCAACGATTAATGTCGTTAATTGATTGTTTTTATGATGTTTAGTAGTAAGTGAAGTTGTTGTGTTGATTATCTTAAAAGTGGGTTAGCGTGTCATTATATTTGAGATTGCTGAGTAGCGTAAATTATAAGCCCAGATTTCACAATATAGCTGTACTGTACCCTACATATAGCAGTTAGTAAATCATGATTTATTGGTCCAACTAGAACTTGGTGGAGAGATGAGGTGCAACTTGCAAGATGAGTCGGCCATCAATATAATGCAGGCAGTTGTGTGAGAATGTGATTCTCCTCCTATACTTGTGTACTCTTAGCGTTTTTTTTTTAAACGCATAGATTTAAAAGATGCCTCCTTGCTGAGAAAATTTTCGTAAGAGTGTAAATAAAAAAGTGTTACTTGGCTAGACGGGTGCAAATTGTTGATATTTGCTTGGCTACTAGACCTCTCAATGGAGGTTTGATCAACTTGGAAGAACTTTGTAAACTTCATCAGCTATGAAGAGATGTGAGATGAATAGATGCGAGGCAAAAGATGCGATTAACTACATTAATCCTGAACTCATAGCTGTCACAGTTGTCAAATTGCGTTACCTATCATTTATGGATTCCAATTTTGCTGATCGCATATCGTTCGGGGCGGGTATCGTAAGATACAGACCAATGTTCAACTTTTCCTAACGATAATAGCTCAAGATAGTGCTCATACAGGTGTGAATAGAATAGAATCTTCTTACCCAAGACTTGGTTTTCTCCATGATTTGTCATGAACACTGGAATAATATGGCATCAGAATTGGTTCCCTTTAATTACTCTAGGACCCACATCTTCCCTATCTGGTCTTACTCTTGTTTTGTTAAGCAGGTTGCACTCTGTGATAAGAAATGACCTAATTTTAAACTGATGAAGGTAAAGAATGTCACCTGTACAGCTTATTTTCTTGGAAGCCTACTTAATCAGATTTACGACAACATATATCACAAGATCTTTCTAGCTTCTAATTTGACAAGTCGTTCTTTGATGCGAAAATCTTTTCAGGCTGGTTTGCTAGGGATTCTGTAATCTTAAATCAAGTTGGTCAGGTACTGCTGCAACTGCCTGATGCTAGTCCTGTGCGACCTACTCAAGTTTTCATTGCAGAAGATTGCTTCAAGCTTCTTAGCATTCCAAGTGATCGAGTTGCTAGAGTTCTTGTTAATGCAGTTGACAAGATTTTTGGAGGTAAATAGCTTAATCTTTCTGGTGCTCTATCTCGAGTTCAGTTAGTCAAACTAAGGTGCTAACCGTTTGTAGGAAATTCATCTACACGTTTTGTGATTGATTCATCTGGAATGGTGCGACACTAAAAAAAGTAATGGCAGCCATTAACACTTCAAATTTTCTTAGTGTGTTATCGAAACAGACTTGTCTCAAATCCATATGCCTACTTGTGTTGAATTTTATATGCTCTGAGAGATTTACTTCATGCATGCTACACTGCAGGTAACATTGTCAATTATGCAAACATTGGGGACTATATTACAAATGGAGTTCCAAGCTTGAAGTATTCCATGCGCAAAGAAGCTACAAACCAGGAATATATGATTGAGAAGAAACTTGTCTATATGATTGAGAAGAAACTTTGTATTGTATGTGCTTATAACATGAGTTGTACTTTTTTACAAGTGAAATAACATAATTTTGTGGATATTAGAGTTATAAGTTTTTGTATTTTGAAATGATTTACTGTTAGCTCATTTGTAACAGAAAATAATTATATAAATATTTTTTTTTTCAAAAAAGATTTATCTTGGGACGCTATTAAGCGTCCTAAAAGGTCTAAAACAACGCTAGAAAGCGTCCCAATAGGGTTGGATGTGGTTCAATTTATAGGACGCTTATTTGCGCCTCATTAAGCCTTACCCTTATTTAGGCCTTTGTGTGCGTTGTAATAACTTATTGTGACGGCCTCTAATGGGGCGGCGTTACGACGCTATCCAAAGCGCCTTTACATCAAAAGCGTCCTTATATGATACCTGTAAGGACGCTAAGAGGCGTCCTTACAACCGAAGTTTGTTGTAGTGTAAAGACGTAGATTCATTCTTTTAAGTTCTCTATTTGCTTTTATTTTCAACAGTACCATTAAACATTTTTTCAATCCAAAGCTTACAAAGAATATTTTCAAACATTGAATTGATTACAATTGCGATCATCAAATAACATTTCTTCTAAAAAATTCACAAAAAGTTGAGAACATAATTGAATTACATTAATTTTTATCCCAAGTAAGATAATAATATCACGTCAAATATTTTTCTCGACTATATTCTCGTGCAACGCACGTGCTCTATACTAGTCTTCTAAAACGTACCAATTGTATTGTATATTGTCAACTCTACGGGAGAGAGATTGGCATCAACTGGAACATGTAGCAAACTTCCAATCAAAGACAACCCACTTAACACAAAAGTTGAGTGATATGGGGATATTAGCTGTGCAGTCCCCCTTGGCTCCAACTCAGGCTTTGGCTACTTGTACTTGCCTTTGCCTACTTCCGAGATAGGTACGGCATCAACTTTAGATATACTCAACTCCTTGTTTCGCCTAATACGAACAACCTATAGCCAACCCTGCTTACACCAATCATTACTATAAAACAAAACAAACCTATCATTGGGTCCTTCTTATGTTCTTTTCAGAGATTGGTGGGAGCTTTAGATCGTGAATCCGACCTTTGAATTGACCTTTTCTTCTTCCTTTTTCTTTTACGCAAAGAACCCCTTCAATTCGCAAGCCTTCAGTTTTAGAGTTTCTGATGTGAAGTGAACATTTTTTATGTCTAACTTGGCGCTCAAAACGTAACTCTGGGCATGGGCAGGGGCAGGGGCCGGGGAGGTTGCAGGTTCAGCGGCCTCGAAAATTTGAGAGCATTTTAGGGTTACCATAGTCCGTGATTTTCTTTTAAAGAATTTCGGAGTTGTGTTCATCTGGAGTGAATGAACTCATGGGCAGCTTTAACTCTTTCGAGCTCTACTTACTCAATTTCCCCACTTGCGAGAACCGACGAAATTTTGGAAGAAAACACTCATGGCGTCCATCTCTCCAGGATATTTAATTTTGCTTCTTTTTTGCATTTGTCCCCATCTTTGGGCTTTGGCAGGTCAGTGTGCTGGCACGTTGGGTGAAGGTTCAGTTGGCAGAAAGATATTCTTCATCAGGGCATAATGGTTATAGCAGCTTAGATACCCTTGCATCGCTCTGTCTACTAGCATTTTGTCATTGTAGATCTTGGTTCCTATGTTCCACCAAACTATTGGCATCTCTCGTTAGCTCGGTGGGTACTGCCTCCACATTGAAAATTGCATCCTTTCTCGTAATGAATACTGACCGTACGTAGTATAGTGACCAAATATGACTGCATTCTTTCTCCACCCTACGAGTACTTTACATGGCCACATTATTTGGATATCGCAATGAATTACTTTCCTATCAAAGAAAGAAGTATCTAATCAATAATAATTGAAGGAAAAAGGATAAGGACTCGTGTCGCACATTCATGCAACTTTTTAAGCGACACGAAATTTGTCACACATTCTTGCTACTAGACACGGTTTAACAAAATGATGTCGCTTGTGATGACTAATTTCACGAGCTACTCTTATCCGAGATTATTACAGTATTAATCATCAAATTGTAAGAAATATTCAAGGGTCCGAACTCCTATTCAAGGAGGAGAGCCAAAAAAGAAAAAAAGTACGATATTTGTTGCTGTTAAAAAGTGGAGAAAGTAGGATTCGTCCTCTGAGAAATCTTCAAAGTATAATGAAAACTTGCGAGAAAAAATTCATAAATATTTCAACCCTACTTTAAAAAGGAACCCATTAAGAATAACGGCTAATAAACAGTGTAAGAGAGATAAGAGAAGCAGAAGGAGTGAGTGGAAAATGAGATTCGAACATACAACATAATTGCACAAAGACTAGCTTGAACAAGAAATAGTGGTCATGTGTAATGGAATTGTCAAATTTTGGGACCCCTGACCCTATGGCCCTATTGAGTAATGAGCATCCGCTCGTGTTGTTGGTAAGATACTTGTAATTTCAGACTTTTGAATCGACAACTCTTTATAATCCCTGTGTTCTTTAAAAAAATTCGTATTTTCTGTCATCAAATACAATAGTCTGACTCTGACCCAAATTGAAACATAACATTGAAGGAAAAAATTTGGCTACTACTCCGGTTGGAGAAATCTTCATCGTACCCCTTATATAACGACAACCAATTGTCTCTAAATGTTTCTACTGACTTTTATTTAGTGACGCTAAAAAAGTGCTACTAATAATTGTTACTAAAAGTGTTAGAAGAAAAGTCGCTTGAAACATTTAGTGATTATTAATTGTCACTATACATGTGGTTGACAGAAGATTCCTACAACCAGGATAGGAGCCAAAGTTTGTTCAAAATTGAAAGACGTTTTTAAACTAATACACATCCTTCTTTGACAATCTTATAACTTTTAGAGAGAGACTATTTTTATCCCCTAATTCCGTTATTTGTAGCTAAAGTTAACATTTTGTCACTGAGGTGTATATTGAGCGGGAAAAAAATGAGATTAACGAAACGTATAAAAGAATGGAAATAGCGTTTTCTAAACTTTTATTGACCTAGTGTAGGGCTGACTCTAGTCTTTTTTTTTTTGGTTGTGGTGCAAAGCTGGCTCTAGTCTTGCATAACGCAAAGTGGGTCCTAACAAGATCAGTGACCCGCTCATTTGCTGATGCGGTTCATTTGGCTTCAACTTGGTTTTCCGATCATAAATGATGTCGCAGTAGCTACCTCATACCACCTTATGTCCTCCTTACCCATATTACAGCGACTGGACGAGCCATGATCTATGGACTACAGCACATGACTTTTGGATGCTCGTGGCTCTAGATGCCACATTTTGCATTCTAATACACATTGTCCCGAGGTCGGGTATGCTTCTTTAGTCTCGCACATCTTCTTGCTACTCTTGCTAACCGAGCAGGCTCTTTGGTACACCACGAGTGAATGAGTGATTCGTGTTCCTTTGATCACCACAGATGAATGACTGTGTCTCCTTAAAAAAAATTCAGCCGACTTCCAACCATATATTACAAGTTCTGGTAAAATGGGTCACCTCATCTTCAACTATTATTACATGTAGTGGTTGATGTATAATCTTGTCTTGGGGTGTTAACATGTATTTTTATTTGAACAAACTTCAACTCATATCCAGGATGTAAGAATTTTCTTCGGATCCCGTGTACAGTGACAATTAATAGTCGCTAAATGTTTCTAGTAACTTTTCTTCTAACACTTTCAGCGATAAATATTAACAATATTTTTTTAGCGTCACTAAATAATAGTCACTAGAAATATTTAGAGACGATTGATTGTTATTATCTAGAAGTAGGACGAAGATTCTTTCGACCCGATTGTGACCAAATTTTTTTCCTTTTTATTTTCCAAGAAGAGAAAAATATATATATTTACTCTCGCAGTTCACGAGCTCCTCACTGTGCCCATCGTTTTCGTTCCCTTGTCCGATCTCTCTCTCACCCCTATAAATAACCCTGTACTTCGTAAAGCAACTTGTTTCACAGGCCGTCCGATACTACACTCGTACACCACGCATTTCATTTCATTTCCGCTCCGATCTGCCTTTTTCGAGTTTCCCGAGAAGAGTGACAGAGACAGCGCGGCCAAATCGTGGAACCGGGAGGCTCGACAACCTGCTGTATGTCAGTGGAGTGCTACAGCGGTGTTGAGGACTACGGCGCTTACGGTGAGCTCGCGAACCCCTTGCAATGGCCACAGCTCCGCAAAAAGAGGCGCCACTGCTCTCGCCTGAGCTCCTGCAGGACTGGACCGCCGATCGCGCCGCCGCCGACGATCAGATCCACCGCAGCAGTCAGAGAGCGGCGGCTTCCATGGCGGCCTTGATTCGTCCCGTTGTTGATCCCGTTCCTCAAGCTTCCACAGTCACTGCTGCCAGTGCCAAAGGTATAAAGATCGTCTAATTAATTGATTAGGTCTGTGGATATCGTTACGAATTAACTCAACGATGTGCAAAAAACGAGCAAGCAATAGAAATTATACGCACAACACGGGTTCAGTTTGGTCCTTGAGCATGACAAGCCTGCAATTTCGTTATTCAGCAATCAATGTCAAAATGAATATAAATAAATACAATTATATTAATAAATACTCCGTATATATAATAATGTAATATAATAGACAAGTTCTTATCTGATTTTGTGATAAATATCTTTTCTTCATTTCGAGTTCTCCGTTGAAGTTTCATACGTTGACATCTAATTGAATATGCTTCCTACGATGATTATGACACACATTAAATATTGACTTCCTACAAAATTTTACATTGAATTTGGAATATTTTTTTTCCTTTGGCTGCACATTAAATTTGGACTCTTATTAGATATGGAATTCTCATAATGCACATAAAATCAAGAGCATAAGAACTTCGTAGCATGTAATATCTTCCTACAAAATTTTAAAATTTGTACTATTTTTGTTCTTTGGTAGCACATAAGCTTGGAGTCTTATTAAACATTGAATTCTCATAATGCACGAAGTCCACTATTTAAAACCAAAATCAAAAGTAAAGTAACTTTGTTGTTAAGATAGGTAGTAAAATCAACAGATTAGGAGTTCCTTATGGTATTGTTCCTTAAAAATATAAATCTTTGTCAACTTTTGTAATTTATCTTCTTTATATAGAAAAGTTAGGATCCATCCAAATATGAATTAATAAATATTACAACTTGAAAAAAATGTCTTCTTTCACAACCTTTACACATCTCGTAGTGATTATTTCATTGCAAAAGTACTTATCGTATTAAAATTGAGCTTTAATTACTTAAAAATTGGTTTCATTGTAAAAGAATATATCGCATTAAAATTAAGCTTCAATGACTTAAAAACTGTTTTGGTAGCCCACCCTATTACAGTAGAGGCATGTTGCGCCTACTATCAAATAGTTGCTACTTGGATGTGCCAACAAATTATATTTTTTAGCTTTTTAGAGTATATTGCTTAGTATCGTTAGGAAAAAATATGTAAATATAATGAGGTCACCAAACATATGCATACCGAAAATATTACAGAAGTGTAATATAGCAAAGAAGGTAACTAAGCCCGCCCTTTCTATCAAACACAATTTATCGAATTTTGTTCACTTTGTAGACTTCAAGTAAAAGTTGGTCCCGAGATGGCCGAGTTCATAATACCTCAGATGTTAATAACTTTAGGAACGAACATAGCAACTAAGAAGTGCACATAAATACCAGTATTTAATGATAAAACTATGTGTATAGGCAAGAATATAAAGTGACGTTTCTATAATGTCGGAAGTACATATATAACAATTATATATAACAAGAATATAAAAGTGACTTTTACCTGGATACTAGAAATACAAGCGATCATTTGTCGCTAAAATTTTGGTTCACAGGCTCTTCAGAAAATGGCAAAAGAATAAAAAAAAAAAAATTCGAGTTTGATTTTAATCGTAAAGTATTACTTGGAACAACATGCGTATCATAAGTTGTTATTTTATGAGGTTTGAAATGTAATCATTAATTAACACGTCATATTTTCTGTTTTTTAGTATATTTCTTCTTAACCTAAATAGAAACAAGCATCTGATGTCAAAAAGTATTCTTGTCAGATTTCTTAAGAGATTGATACGGGAGTGTGTGGCTAAATTCTCACCCGCTTTCTCCACACCCATTTGTTTCTATGGAATTAAAAGGTGTTACTAAAGTGTCTTTTATTTTTTAGAAAAAAGTATTAATTTAATCCCACCCATGATATATCATTGCATTACAATGTTGTTAAACAAGTATGGCATATTGGATTTTTCATTGGTATTTAGAAGCAAGTATACAAACCAAAATGAACGTAAAATACAACAAAAGAAAGTATATCTAAAATACAACAAAAGCGTCTTTATGATCAACTATATATGTCTTATCATCCTTCATCAACAAAAAATTCAAAGTTTTCTATGGTCATGAATTAATTGCCCGAGCAAAGCTCGGGTACTATGCTAGTCGTTTGCAATGCCAAACGTTAACTAGCACTTTGTTGCAATCCTTAATTTCTAATCTATCTCTCTCAACCGAAAATAGAATGTATATTGGAGAACTCTGGAGTTAACTTATGTAATTGCAGAAGTACACTCCCAGAAGTTCTTCTACAAGACATTATTTTTCTCTGATGATGCAGCTTTATGAAATCAAGTTCTACATGTAAAAGACACAATGAACATAATTGGAATCAGGCTCCTTATAACTGATATAGATGTCAGTATATGTATGCATAGTCTGAATACAGTTTCTTGAAAAGCCACGTCACTTTAGTCGCTGGCTGGTTGCAGAGAAAATGGGGGAAAGTGGAAAAGGGAAGGTTTAATTATTCTTATTTTGTCGAAAAATTCAGAGCAATGGTATTAGTATGTCGGGTTGATGTACTTATGATGAGTTGTTAAGCATTTTTTTCCCCCTATCAAGGCCAGAAGTGAAGTGGTTGAAGGCTCGTTCTCCGTCAAAAAAGATTTTGGTTTGTGTCCTTCTCGCTACGGTAGGGAGAGGGCGCAAGGCTGGCCTTAGCTCATTGATCTCGCATCTCTGACGTGAACGACCCCTTCTATGTGGTGTTACACAGCTTTGATAGGACATGACCCTATCCTTAAAGGCCCATCCCAGTGCACTATTGTGAAGAGGCTGCTTCCACATTTAGGACTTGTACCTCTAGGTTTAAATGCAGGCTCACCCTTATCGAACTAGAGAAGAGAACAACAAAGGAGTGCCTTGACTCTTGATTCTTGAGCTTTTGCATAAGTTTGGAAGCAATATAACTGGAAAATTGATGATGCTTGCAAAATGGTAATTTTAGGAACATAATTTGTGTGCATTTGTTGGTGGGGTGGGGTAGGAAGCGGAGACAAAATAAACGAAAGAGAGTTCAATAGCATTATTGCCAGTTGCATAAAGGTTATGTTGTTTATTGTATATACTTTCGTGGCAATAGCTTATTCCTGTATTGCTGTTATTATTGCGCTATGAGTCTTCCACACCATGGCCTTCAAACTAATTCCTTACCAGGAAATGTATGTTGAGTCATTAGATTCTTCTTAAGTATACGCTTCTATGAGCAAATCTTTATTGTATTGGTTTTCTTTCTCAAGTTTAGTGATTTGTTTTTCTTGGTAACCACTATAGTTATTGTATTCACTAGTATCTGTCATGTTGTGGACTGAAATTGATTTCTCCGTTGCAAGGACTTCCAAGCTTGTTCAGGGCTCAAACTCGTCACCCTTTGGAACCTTTAACTGCAGCTGAAATCTCAGTGGCGGTGGCAACTGTCAGGGCTGCTGGAGCAACTCCTGAGGTAGTGATTTTGGATCATATTCATAATTTAGAAAAGGTATATATATCTGGTTCATGATAAAACTTGGATTTTGATGTGAAGTTTAGGTGAGAGATGGCATGCGGTTTATTGAGGTGGTTTTGGTGGAACCAGCAAAACAAGTGGTTGCGCTAGCAGATGCATATTTTTTTCCTCCTTTCCAACCATCACTGCTGCCCAGAACCAAAGGTGGACCTATAATTCCCTCAAAACTTCCTCCACGGCAAGCTCGACTTGTTGTTTACAATAAGAAGTCAAATGAGACAAGCATATGGACTGTTGAACTCTCAGAGGTTCATGCTGTCACTCGAGGAGGCCACCACAGGGGCAAAGTCATGTCATCCAAAGTTGTGCCCAATGTACAGCCTCCTATGGTATGCATTTGTTTTCTCGATGTCGATCTAATGTAGTGTTTTAATTTCCAAAGTTTCTGTAACAGATGAAAGTCCCAATTTGGGTTCACTGAGATGCAACACTACTGCGTGGATTATGATTGTTTGTTTTACTATGTACACAGATATCCACAAAATTGTCACTTGTCTTGTAACATGTTAATGACTGTATTTATTAGTCTTTTCCCTCTACTATTTAAGTTTGATTTTCCAATATTATGTTTATAGGATGCTGTGGAATATGCTGAATGTGAAGCCGTTGTGAAAGACTTTCCTCCATTTCGAGAGGCAATGAAGAAGAGGGGTATTGAGGACATGGATCTTGTTATGGTAGATCCCTGGTTAGTTTGTGCATTACTGTTTTCCTATATATCCAGTATATATTTGTTCTGTACTTCTTTGCACTCCTTTTACTTCTTGACATGCAATTTTTTCCCCCCTTCTTTTTCAGGTGTGTTGGCTATCACAGTGAAGCTGATGCGCCTAACCGCAGACTTGCTAAACCACTGATCTTCTGTAGAACGGAGAGTGACTGCCCCATGGAAAATGGCTATGCACGTCCAGTTGATGGAATTTATGTACTTGTTGATATGCAAAATATGGTTGTAATTGAGTTTGAAGACCGTAGACTCGTTCCCCTACCACCAGCTGATCCATTGAGAAATTACACTGCTGGCGAGACCAGGGGAGGTGTTGACCGAAGTGATGTCAAACCTCTACATATAATTCAGCCTGAAGGTCCAAGCTTCCGGGTTGATGGGCACTTTGTTGAGTGGCAGAAGGTTCTTCTTTCATCCTTTTGGTTGTTGCATTTAGATACTTCGCTGAGTTTTAACAATCCATATTTATTACTAAGCTATCTTCACTGTTATTTCGCAGTGGAATTTTCGTATTGGTTTCACTCCAAGGGAGGGTTTGGTAATTTATTCTGTTGCATATGTTGATGGTAGCCGAGGTCGGAGAAGTGTGGCACACAGGTTAAGCTTTGTGGAGATGGTGGTCCCATATGGAGATCCTAATGCTCCACATTACAGGAAGAATGCATTTGATGCTGGGGAAGATGGCCTTGGTAAAAATGCTCATTCTCTTAAGAAGGTCAGAAAATTTCTTATGAATTTTTGTCCTCAGTTTTTGTTTTTAAATTTCCTCCTTAGTAGGACTATGCAATTTGTTTTGGTTGAGATGACATGACATCAGCATTGCAGGGTTGTGATTGTCTAGGCTATATCAAGTACTTTGATGCTCACTTTACGAACTTCACTGGGGGCGTTGAAACGACTGAAAATTGTGTTTGCTTGCATGAAGAGGATCATGGAATCTTATGGAAGCATCAGGATTGGAGAACAGGTTTAGCTGAAGTACGCCGGTCAAGAAGACTAACAGTGTCTTTTATATGTACGGTGGCAAATTACGAGTATGGATTTTTCTGGCACTTTTACCAGGCAAGATAATGACTTCCTTTCTGTACGATGGCAGCAGGAAATCGCGCACCTTTTAAGTATCCTGGTTTCCTCTCTCCTAGAATGTTAAAGAGCGCAGTGAGCTATAAAATGGAGTATGATTGTCATTCAATCAAGTAACAAATAAGTGGCATCTAAACAAGTTATCAGTACACTGGATCGTAATTGTTGTCAGAACATATTTGTGGTTTTGTAAACTTGCAATGTTTCGATGCGATTGAAATCTTTAACAGGAATTACACCATTTCTTTCAACAGGATGGTAAAATTGAAGCTGAGGTCAAGCTCACTGGAATTCTCAGTTTAGGAGCTCTGCAACCTGGTGAAGTCCGAAAATATGGGACTACTATTGCACCTGGGTTATATGCACCAGTTCATCAACACTTTTTTGTTGCTCGTATGGACATGGCAGTTGATTCTAAGCCCGGCGAAGCACATAACCAGGTTGACTTTGAATATTTTGGACTTATCATATATTTCAGTTGGTAATGGGTGGTTGTAATGTTTACGGTGGCTTAAATCAGAAGTACTATCTGCTACATTTTGTAGCTCCTTGTCAGCAAAACGTTCCTAGATCCACATTCTGAGCAAAAAGGAGCCCATTGAGTTCTATCTCGGTTCTTCTCTTTCTTTTTTCTTGTTTGCTTGAACAAAAAGAAGCACCCTTTTGAAATCATACGCATCTTGGTGCTTATTTCTTCCCAGATATCATCATTCTCAACATAGTGGCCTGTTCGTTTCATGTACTTAAATCTTTTCTTTTGGTGGATATATCATGAAACTAACTTTGTAGTACGTGAATATGGTAATTTTATACGAAGTTATGTATGTAGGTTGTTGAGGTGGATGTAAAAGTTGAAGAACCAGGAGAAAAAAATGTACACAACAATGCATTCTATGCCGAAGAGAAACTGCTCAGATCTGAACTAGAAGCGATGCGTGATTGCAATCCTTTATCAGCCCGACACTGGATTGTAAGACTTCCTACCATTATTGGACCCCCCCCCCCCCCCCAACAAAAAAAAAAAAAAAAAAACACACCCACACAACAGTTTGAATCCATGTGTTTGCACACACTTTTATCCATACTAAGATCTGTCAAAGTCAAAATTGCTTGTTTTAATCCTATTAACATAAACGTAGATTAGATATGATTTGATGAATCTCACAACCTTTAATACTTCCATTGTTGGTTCTCTTAGGGAATATTCATCAAGAAATTATATAATAACTATAACTAGGAAAGTATTAATGTTAAACACCCATGTAGCAATCTGTGGGAGTAGTGGCTTCAAAGAAGATTATTCCACGTTCTGATCTCTGCTTTCAATCGTGTTTGTCCATGATTATTTGCAATTAAGAAACTCGTAGTCCTGAAGATCCTACTCTGAAGGCGTTACTGAGATTTGCTTTTCCACTTCAAATTGGGTTTTAAGAAACAGAAAACAAGTGCTATACAGGATATTGGGTACTTGAAGTTCACTCATTGCTGATGGAGCATATATATGACCTTAAAATTCGAGTTCCAGTTAGTGTGTTTCCATGAACAACAAAGTGCTTAGCTGTTCTTTTTTGCAGCCATTACCGGATTGCATAACTCGTGTCTTGCTTGTTCATTGCTCAACATGTTTTGATATATCGTACATACCAACAAAATTGCTCTACTTCACAGAGATTTTGGTGATGCATATGTTTTGTCTTTCTAGTATGAATTGGAGCATGCGTAAGACATACGTGGCCCCAGCTACTATATGCCTACTTGCATGGCCGTTGGTCATGCTGTGGTTGAGTTACAGCTTTCTTTCATAGTCTGGTTATGGTGCTTACTTAGAGCTTATGCTTTCTAGTTTCTATTGCCGAATGCCAATTTTGAACAAATTGAGTTTTGTGAGCTGCAAATTTGATTCTTGTTGTGCATAATTCAGATTCGAAACACAAGAACTGTCAACAGGACTGGGCAGTTGACAGGTTACAGACTAGTACCTGGATCAAACTGCTTACCATTAGCTGGCACTGAGGCAAAGTTTCTGAGAAGAGCTTCGTTTTTGAAGCATAATCTTTGGGTCACACCTTATGCACATGAAGAGATGCTTCCGGGGGGAGAGTTCCCCAATCAAAATCCACGCATTGGGGAGGGATTGGCTACTTGGGTGAAGCAGAACCGATCGCTGGAAGAAACTGATGTTGTTCTTTGGTTAGTCTATTCTTTTCTCTATGCTCGACTTTTGCCATGTCATGGAACTTAGACGAGTATTCTTTTCTCCTGTTTTTTTATAATCAGTACATGCTCCTTTCAGGTATGTATTTGGACTGACACACACACCTCGCCTGGAAGACTGGCCTGTCATGCCGGTGGAACGCATTGGTTTCATGCTCATGGTATCTCACGTCAATCATTGTATTCACGCTTGAAATGTCTGAAACGCTATCTTCCTATTGCACTGGTTAACCATCTCTCGTACTTAACTAGCAGTGGGGAGGATGAAAAATAACTGGTTATCCCCAGAGTTCCACAGTTCGACATGAGCAACTCTAGCTCTTGATTCTGCTATTAATGTTTCTTTTTTTGGTGCAGCCACATGGATTCTTTAATTGCTCCCCTGCGGTGGATGTCCCCCCGAGCTCAGTTGACATGGATCTGAAAGAAAACGGCATGGTGGCAAAGCCATGCCATAGTGGGCTAATTGCAAAGCTATGAAAAGTAAGTGCCGGATTCTCTTACAATAGTCACCAAACAAAGAAAAGAAAGAGAACCCTATTTATATAGTGAGTGTTATTCCTGTGTTCGGAAGACAATTAATCGTGGAGAGACATGTGCATGACTCTACTAACTTCATTTGAAGAAAGATTGTAATCGATTGATCTTACCTTATATAGGATGGGATTACACTTGTTAAGACAAAATAATGAATTATAGTGGGCTCCAAACTAGATAGGAGTAACTACCTCCACATGAAGCTAATTTATTACTCACTGACTCAGGGGGTTCACTTGAGCTATATATGGTAAGTTGAAGAGGTCGCCTGTTTGGTCGAGAAGATGATTCTTTAAGTGGTTTGAGTTTTGTGTAGTTTGAAGCCCATGACATGTTACGAAAAAGTCATTAGAGACATTTAGTGACTATTAATTGTCACTATATATGGGATTGGAGGAAGATTCCTACAACCGGGGTAGTTGTCAAAATTTGTCCGTAAAGAAAGGAATTGGGCCCAGTATAGGCTTATGCTAATATCGGCCCAAAACCCTTTTGACTCCACCCTTTAGTTATGGCTTTCATAGCCTGCCACTGCCACGCTTTCGATAGAAGATAACCTACTCATACGCTGTTTCCTTCCCGAATGCCCGCAAAGAAATTGTTACTTTATATATTTGAAATGGGTCGTGGGGGGTTAACTAAAGTAGCAGGTCCTTGGTAGTTATAAACACATTTGGGGCTACTACGTGCTACAAGCAAAGTTGTGGTGCCAAAAGTAATTAACCCCAGAAAAACAAATCGAAGTAAGGCATGTTACAATTTAAGGACCTAATATTGAACATAGTGGTTAAGAATATTTAATCTCCATGAGTTCTTGTTTTACAAAGTAGGAGTAGAGTCACGGATGCAGAATTCTGGGCGAGTAAGGCAAATAATACATGGTCAACTATTTTGGGTGACAACCCCTTTTCTCACTAAGTTGGCACGCTAGATATTGTCCTTTTAACAAAAGTTGCCTAATTTAACTTGGGACTTTGACACTTGACCAGCAATCCCAAAACCCAGAGAAAAAGCAAAATCAACAATTTGGTTATAAGAAGATACCTATATCTCCTCATTTGTATAGCAAAATTTAATGGGGTTATATATATTTTTTATGGCTTTTCTACTTACACTTTTAATGACATTTCTTTGCAACACTCTTTTAGTATCACTAAATCAAAGTCACTAAAAATATTTAACGACAATTAATCGTCGCAATATGGAGAGTTGTAGGTATCTTCCTACAACCTGAATAGCAGCCAAAAAAAAATTCAAATAATAATAGAGGCTATGAAGTGGGTACATTGGCCTTCACTCGCCCTCGCGTAGATCTGCCCTGCCAGAGGTTAACGATGAGAGTCTCGTGTATACATTCATGGAATAGCAATGAATCTTTCTCAATAAAGGTTCACAACTCAGCCTGGGCTGCATTTCATTTAGGCTATAAGAGCGCCGAATCCCATCCGATCCAGCAATTGGGAATTAGAAAATTGAGGCTGGAAATGAAGCCCAATGGATAACTTGACTCAACAGGCACACGATCAAAAAAACATGCTCAAAGAAACCAGAATGTGCCAATCGTATAAACATTAGGTTTCGTAACGGTACAAGGACAGAACTAGATCTAACAAGACATCAAAATCTACAACGAAAAACTCTGAATATACATTAGCAAAATGATATTCGCGTACAAAGGAAACATACATTAGCAAAATGATATTCGCTGAACAGCTCAACCTACCAGCTGTGTGGCGAAGATCTGATAGTTTCTACTTCTCCAGATGTCGTTTTTATGGATGTAATAAGATTTTAGGCAACACTGCACCCAAGGAGGATTTCTGGGAGCACCTTTAAACTCATTGGTGAATTCGCTTTCTGCAACTCCAAGTAACGCGTTTAGCTTCCTTGTCATTGAATCAACAGAGGGATAACCCCCAAAAAAATTAACCTAAAACAGGATAAGACAACATTACAACTTAACACTTTTGTACAGAAGTAGACTGCTACTGGTGCGAAATTCTTCTGATGGACATGTCTATATAAAATGGTTTCTGTTTAGGAAATATGACTGCAACACAAAGTTGCAGTCTTTTGGAAGAAGCAGTTATACCACAATATCACGACATCAGGCTATCTATCACATGGACGTATCACTATTATTTTACACTAAATGGCAAAATATCACTCATCTGAATTAAGTAGTTCACACATCCATTTTTTATTTTTTTTCTTTATGTTGTCTTCGCTAGTGCATTTCATGCTTTACTCCAACTCATACGTATGTACAAACATATTGGGACTCCAGACTCCAGAAACACTGACTATAAGACACTCCAAGAAGATAGACACTCCGAGATATCTATATAACCAGTTGATTCTGTATAGAATAGCAGACCTATAATCTTATACCTCCTAACTTTCTTCGAGTGCAGAAACAATTTCTTACCCCATCTTCAGCATAGAGAAAAGCATGAATTCTGGCAGTTGGATCTTCTAGGGTCAGTCTAATCCTATAAGTCCCAGTAGGAGAGCGGAAGTCCGCAGCCTGCCATGGAAATGCTGCTATAACCCGAACCACGCACCTGAATTTAGCTGTTACCTGAAAAATTCGAGTTCATTGACATTGTGTTCTAAGCAAATCTAAAACAAACAATAAGGACGGATCGTGTCAATTTTGATCATGATGATGAGGAACTTAGTAAATGTGTCCATAGGCATAGTGATAAAATTAAACTTAGGACATACAGGTTAATAATGTAAGAAAGTTTGAAAAGGGCAAACGGACAGAAAAACATATCTGATACCTCTGAATGGGTGAGAACATTCATTAGAGTAACAAATGGCACATCAGGATAATCTGTCTCTGCATGCTCAAAGAAATAAAAAGAACACCCGATAAGTACATAACATTCATAACTCAGCCAAAAAATCTAAAAAAGTTAACAGTTACCATGGAAATATTGACAATGTTGAACCTGTAATGTGAGAAGGCCAGGGAAAACTCAAGAATGGCATTCGTGCCCATTTTGATTGTACCCGCTCATCGTAAAACCTGAACCGTGTGGAAAAATAAACCTTTCACACCAGATACTGAAAAAAAAGGTAATGCAGTGAATTTTACTCTTAAAGGATTTTTACCTACAGCTTACCTATGTTTTCCTAAGGAAGCTACTTTATTCGGCAGACATAATTACTCATTCCATAACATTATGACCTTTTTACAAATGAACCACACTAATAATCAGAAAAGACGAGTGTAGATGTAGATTCGGCTTTGAATTAGAGATGCTAAATCATTAAATTAGAAGTTTAAATGTTTATCAAAATAACTCTATCTCGTAAAACAAGTCTATTTCCCCAAGAAATGCATTTTTGTGTTTTGGAACAGCACTAAATAATTTGAACAACTTATTCAACACAAGAAATTAGTTAAGAGCCCACAATGAAAGATAATGTTAACTGCAAGTCAAATGATACCTTTGGAGTTGTAACACCAGGTCGTCGTCATTGGGAAAATAACGGATCTTAGTGAAGGGCATCAGCACTCCGCACCACAGTCCCGCATGAACTTCACATTTTATGTTGATAAGTTTAACCCATCTACCGGTCTTTAGCAAGTGAAGGCCGAGCTTTGCATTGCCCCGATCAACGACCACCCTCAAGACGGTTCCAACAGCCGGAAACAAACAAAGAACGTCTCTTGACAAACAAAATGGTTCTAACCGTAAAGGAAGCGGGTTTTCCATTTCATCTTCTAGCCTGTTATTCATAAAATTGCAAAATAAGTTTTCTTGACCCAAAATAACTTGCATTTACTTAAAGAGAGAAGCTGGGGAGTAAAGAAGTATAAGAGGGAAAGCTTTTTCCTTGCCCCTTATAAAACAGTATTCTGTAAAAGCACCAATTATTCAATTGAATTGGCCCATTTCTGCTGACTAAAGATGATCCACACAAACAATTTGGAGGCGATTTCAAACATCCTATGTATACAGTGGTAAGGTCCAAATCAATAGAATTGACAAAAGTTAATGAGAATGAGATCATGTGAAAGTAACTACACGGGTGTCTCAGTAATTAACATGCCATTATGCCCTCATTCAGTTGATATATTAACTTAATTCAGTTCGAGGTTTGCGTTCGTCAAACGAAGGAAGAACAAATGGGTGGAGTAGTTAATTTCAAGAATGAAAAGTTGAAAGAAAATAAATTTCAAAAGCCAGGGATACAATGTGCATTTTACTAAGACCTCTGAAGCATCTCTCCTAAACGTGTCGGATAAGAACGGTGTCGGACACTTTGTAAGAGGTCACGCCGTCGTCAGGTCCTCTGCCACCGTCGCTAGCCCACAGGAAGACTTCGAGCTTGTACACATGTAATATAGCGCCTGAAGAGCACAATAGACTAAGACCTTCTGAAAAGGAAAACTTCCCATCGCCACTGCCAAACATCTCAGTTCTCCAGCTTGCAATCAGCTTTACACATTAAAATAAGGCCGAAGAGCCTTTTGTCATCTCATATGCCATATGCAAATGTACCATAGTTAATTTATTAATGTTTCTCTAATCTGCTTACGGGGTGCAGCTGCACACAGCTGCACAACTTAATAAATAACCAAGAAGTTTAATATGCAATCAAAAACTTGTCTTTAACAACCAATGACTGAAAAAATCACCAACAAAACTCACTTTTTTTCAATAGTAACTGGTGGAGTGTCAGTTCCATCCCATACAAATAGCATCCAATCATCTTTTCTAACTTCACAGATATGTAGAACCTTTACATCAATGACGTTGAAGATCAATGATCAGTATCTTATGTGGTTGCAGTACAAATGTCAATGTGCAGTAGTTTCATAAGTCAAAACAGAGTCCTTACGAAGATATTTACAAGAAGAAAAGCACAAATAGAAAATTTTGAATTACCTTACAAACCAAACTAAAGCCTTCTCCTTCTCGAATCTCTTTCAACGATGATGAATTATTTGACCCTATCAAGAAAGTGAATCAGGATAAGAGATGATGAGGGACCTATAACATTAGTCAAGAAAGTGTTTTCTACTAGCATTGCAACGACAGAAGATAGAACCAAAAGTGACACCAAAAATCTCTTTTTACAAATCGTGTGTAACGGGAAATATTATACAATATCCGTGCTTCATCGTCATGTGTTAATTAGATTATATATATGATTCTTCATTTAGTTATTATGTCTTGTTTGTTTGTTTGAATATAAATAACTTTGTCTAACGAAATTCCTGCTTTTAGTTATTACATTCAGGTTACTTGTTTAATTATAAAATAACTTTGCTCTCTCCTTCCTTATCAGTAATGCAACCCTATTTATCACCTTGAACTCCTGTTTTTCTTCGTGGGATAGCTTAAAGTATAGCAGACTCGTACTTCGACACCGCAGATATGAGTCATCCCTATACTGAAGAACATGGTATTATCAAATAGAGGAGCAAGTGGAACTGCCCCCACAAAAGCCTAAATAAAGGTTAAATTGAGTATGAAATACCAATGACTTGGGTGACTATAAAAAAATTATTAACTCCATACAATAAAGGGATCCTTTTGGTCCAGAAGATATTTGCATCCAAAATTTTGATTCTTCTACCTGTTTAACATTTCCCATGTAGCACTGAGATATTTTAGGATTTTAGTTCGCTACATGATTTTGGGCCCATAAAAATTAGACTAATGCTAGTTCTAAGCTCTTCGAGTTGTACAAGAAATATGTTAATTGCACCAAAAATATCCACTAAGACACTCATTGAAATTTTCAATGAGAACATAGTATCAAACCTAATCTAAATCTCATATGGCAGGGATGAAACCCTAAGGTTCATGCAATTAGAAGTATGTTAAATTTAGGCATATAGTTGGACTCGTAATGATTTTGCACTGCCTGTTAAGGGGAAAAGACAAAGCAACAAGGAAAAACAGAATACAGCTAGAAAGGTGAAAAACAATTCTCAATCGTTCATCACTAGGCACATCATTTTAGATGTAGTTGTGTGAACTTCGCAGGCCACCGAGTTTATCATCATCATCATCAGTCAATAAGTTTATCATAGTTATCATCGGTCACTGAGTTTATCATCATCGTCATTAGTCAACGAGTGTATCATATCCATCATCAGCCATTAACTTTATATATAACTATAACGTCATTCTGATTCACAGCCCTAAAAATGAGAACTTTCAAGAAAGTCCTGTAGGAAACAACTGCTTTCTATCGTCAGTATCAATAAATGGACGAGCGTACCTGTGTTAAGCTGGAATCCTGTTAACCACTTTCTTAAACCCAAAATTAACTTTTTGTCTTGGTCTCTAGCACGATATTTATATGAAACTTGATAGGGGACAAAGTTTGTACTATGTTTCCCTTCAAACAATGCAAATTGGGAGGACTTTTTGTTAAAAAGGGCATAAACCTCCGAACCATGAGTTTTCATCTGCACAAAAATGTCCCACATGAGTTCTCAGATACTGTTTGCAAATATTAACAACAAGTATCATGGTAAAGCATCATTATTCAAGCACTTAAAACCGAAAGGACAAAAAACTGTACATTACCTATCACAACCACGAATCATTTGTGAGAGTGGGCAAACAACGACATCATTCGGAAAAAACAAATGCAGTAAGTAGAAAATATCCACGTGAAACCTGGCTATTAGACATATTATAAGGTTCATGAACAGCTGAAGCATGGTCATGTGCATCTCTTACCCTTTGATCTAAACTTTAAAATAAGCTGACCTGAGCTTTACATGCTCTTCACTGGATGCCCAGAGCTTACTCTGGTGCCTCCCGCCCCTCCCCCTCCCCGGGGAACCGATGCACCAAGGTAAGTAGAGCAATCAAGTAATACGAGCACTAGTAAAGAAGAGAAAATAAGTGGCGATAAAGCACCTTCATCAACCCAAAAACAGCTCACAGTTATAAATGCTTGGTCAAAGTCCAATTGCATTAAAAGTTACTGATGGCCATTGATTTAGAAATGCATTGTTCCAACCCCAGAGCTAACATGCTCATATAGATTGCATGGAGTGGGTGCCGAACACAACGCCAAAGAATATCCCTGACGTATTGGCGTCCATTGCAAGTATATCCTCTTCCTGCTTCCTCAAGCATATCTACAAAACTCTTCCCTCAACATCCGGAAACATTTCCTTGTGCTCCTAATGTTAGCTGCTATGCCTCTAGGTAAACCCCCTTATTCCTTTATACACCATGTAGCAAGATCCCAAATCTTCCTTAATGTGTAAAGAAACCGCAAGTATTCAGAAATTTAAGATCACAGGAAAGGTGCTGAGGATCAGAGTCTTCAGTTCTTACACTTGCACAATCCACAATAACATTTTTGATAAGGATATAAACGCTAGCTTTTAATTTAACCTATTGACTGCTAACCTTCATAATGAAAAGAGTGTCCACGAGTTTGATCTAGGATTTATTGATTATACAAAAGTATAACCATAGCTCTACAGGTAACATTGATGCCACAGATACAGCAGTAAGAGTAAGATATTTAGTTTATGTTATAAGGTTTAGCAAGTTATAGGACCGCAGGAGCAAAATAACTTGGGAGTATCATATTCTGATAGAATTGAATTTTTTTTTCAAAAGCCATATTAGGCAATGGCTCAGAAAAACCTTATAGAAACTTTCATCAGTCTACTACCAACCAAATGGAAAGCAGCTGTAAGTCCGGCCTTTTGTCTTCATTGCCAATAGGGAGAAGAACTGGAGAAGTTACATGTTCAAAACATAGTTCAAACAATCAGTCTAATATCCACACCTCAAGCCAAAGCTCTGTGGCAAACATACTTATAAATACAGCCCGGAAGTTGCTTAGGTCAGCCCACAAAATAACATGTACCAGTACCAATGATGTTCCGATAGCGTTTCAGATTTTAGGAATAGTTTATATATACTGTTAACACTACCATAAACGATAGATAACCAATAATTATTCGATGTGTCGAAAATATGAGCAGATGTAAATAGAAAACGATTTTGTTGATTATCATTTATACACTCTCATGCACATAATTTGCTCTTATTCACTCGTCTGAAATCAATAACAGAAAAGTTACCAAACGCCATCTTCTTCCCCCCACCCCACAAGTAAACAATTGAAATGAAGGAAAAAAAGAACTAAAGAAACAACTCATTGGCTTCTTACAAACAGCAAGAGTGTAAAGAATGAAATAAGTTCTTGTGTCAATTAAATTTATGAACCATTCGCTTTGATACGTGTGAATATCAGCTGAAATCTCTTACACTCTACGCAAATCCAACTCAATCTCCAACATCAAATCAACTTGCGCATCCAAATCAATTGCATGTCAAGTAAAGCAAGAACTAGCAAGCGGGTATGGGGAGATTGAGTTGTGCCAATTGTGATTGCAAGCTTGAGCAGAGAATGCAATTCAGATGATGTCTGTGTCTTAACAAATTGAGGCTTAGGGTATTCAGACATGGCAGTTACCAATTTACCCAACAAAAAAAAATTATTTTCGAGCTGCAAACTACCGCCCGGAATGTATATTCCGCCCGCGAATGCCTGGTACCACAGGTACCAAGCAGTACAGCCTGCATTTTATTGGTGTCTGACCCGGTATGAAGCATCACTCCTTCTGTACCAGCGCAGCGGAAAAAGGGTAACTACTGGCCAAAACGAACTGGTACAGAACAAATCAGGTTTTAGCAATAATTAGACACCAAACAATTAACCAGAAAGAATAATTGCCATAAAACACTCAGGGCTGATACCGAAAAGTCAAAAAGCAAATTTTGCTAGGGCTGCTCAAGGATACTGGTTTCTACAACAACACAGGGGAGATCCACTCTCCAACTGGATGGAAAACAAACAATGAAATAGTTTATATGCGCTAGATACAGTGATAATACCAGTGACAGTTCCCAAGATACCCTACCATGAGGTAAAATTATGCCATAACATTCAGAACGTTATGCAGCATCACCTTATGAATGATAACTGAATATCCTCCTCTTGATATATATTAATGTAAGTGTAATGTCATGACATGGAAGAAACAAGATAGGAGACTGCCACAACCACAACGTATTAGATATGAAGACCAGAACATAGTAAAAGATAAACAATCATCTGTCACAATTCACAAGTTTCAACTAAGTAAGGTGCGATGACATTAAGAAGGTAAGAGGAGCTATGATACCACAACATGAGAAAGCTGAATTATGTCCCCAGCTGACTCGACTTGGGGGAGCATATCCACAGTTTCAGCAAAAACATTAACAGAAATCCCAGGGCCTGGGCGTGATTCATCAACAATTTTGAGTGTGCAAAAACAATCTGCAGAAAAAAAAATGGGAAGGCTTGGGACCACTGGTAGTATATAAAGTTGATATGCCTACATATTTTTGCAGGACAGGTTTTAAAGTCCATGTGACATCTCATGTGAAACGTTGCACCAACGTTGGAAAATGCCTCATACAGCCCCTGCCAATTAGTTTTGAGAATTACGTTCTAAAAAAAATTAAAAACTCCCTGTCTGAAAGAATATCTTGTGGATTACAATCTGCAAAAGAATCTTAATTGTCCGCACTCAAAACAAGAAGTTTAACTATCCCTCAAGAGGAAAGGTGCAAGAAGTTTGATGGGCAGATCAAATTTCAGATTTTGGCAAGAAGGAAGGGAAGAAAGGACGAAAAAACCACTTTCTTCAGTGTTATTCTGGTCCAATGTATTCTTGTGGCCAGAAAGGAAGAAGTAAATGAAAGAGCTCAAGTTCTTGCCATTCAAACAACATCCTGTCATTCCTTGCAATTGACTGTTTGATTTCTTGAATCAAGTAAGTCCGCAATGCTTCCTTTTACAATGTATTTAGTATTCCTTTATAATCCCCGATGATGAGAAATATCAATGAAACTCTCCTTTAGATTTAATTTAATTCAATCTAGCACTGGCTCAGTGAAAACCTTGATATAGAGACTCATCAATCTACTACCAATCCACCTAGGAAGCAGCCGTAAGTCCGGCCTTTTCTGTCATCATCGCCAGCAAAAAAAAAACACACAGTTTCAACTATTTCAACCTCCACGTCAAAATATTTTCCCATATGAATTTATTCGAAATCCTATGATATGAGGAAATGTCGAATTGAACACAAAATGACAATGATAGAGTAAATACGTATCTTTCGGCAAGTTAAGCTATGGTAATAAACAATGAGTCAAGTCAACATTTACATCTACTGAATCTATCCTAGGAATTCTGTGGAAATCCAACCGATCGTTCGATGTAAATGTGGACTAAAAATAGCACAAACAATTTCCAGGAATGAAATGTAGTATTCAGAGGAAACAAACCGAGGGAAAAAAAATGATGCGATGAGAGATTTTAGCAGTAGATTTACCAGTGCCCTTGCTCTGTTTAGGGATACTAGTCTCGAGTACTACGCCGAACAGATTGACTCTCTGGTTGATGGAAGCCATGGCGTCTACAATCGGAAGGAACTTGTAGTCTTCGTCTCTCTCCATACTCGCCATTTCCCTCTCCTACGCCAGTTCTCTTTTTCATGGAACACTAGTTAACCTAGGGATTTCAAATGATTTTTGTAAATTGCAAAAAGGCCCCTTGCGGTTTAGTCCAGTTACATAAGACCCTCTATCATTTCTACTTTTGCAGTTGGTCCTATGGTTTTGATTTGTTTGTGACAGTATTTGGGTGTACTATAAGTTATCAAATTACAAATTTACCCTTACCAAAGGTGCGACTTTTTCCCGATTGACCTCTACATGTCTTTTCAAGATCTCAGGTACATGTCTTTTCAATATTTGAGGTATTATCGACCATGCCACGACAATATTCTTCTCAAGTGTCCAGGTGGCCTTGAGCTATGGAGAATTGCACTAGAGATGCTTGAAGTGGCGACATGTGGGGTTTGGACTGGAATAGAGGCTATATATGTAAATCAGACAAACTAGAAAGATAGATGAAGGCGGTGCGGTGGTGGTGGATGAGCTGGGGTCGTGGTGATGAAAGAGAAGTGATACAAGTTAGGTTTTGGGTTGGATGAGAAGAAAAATGATATGCTTTAAATTACTCTGTCCATAACACATTAATACGCGTCTTAAGCTTGTGTGTTTGCACGCATTGTCGATCTGTCTAGCAGTTACGACTAAAACACAACCACATGTGGCCATTTGCAAATATTGGAGCTATTTTGCAATTGTTGATTTTTTTATTTTTTTTTTGTTGGGGGTGAAGGGGGGTGGGTTGTGTTAAGATACAATTTTTGTACATGGCAGGCCCAATACACGGGTCAACAACCCACGTGATATTTGTACAATTAAAGGATTTATCATCGCCGCCACCACTATTCACCGTTATGTTACCGTCACTGTCACCACTGATGGACCGCTATACCTAACATCAATGGACAGCTACACTCATCACAACCACCATACTATTGTCATTGCCATAGACGTGACAACACCGCCACCACCACCACCACTGTCAAGTGTGTTACACATCATCACCACGACTATTATTATCGTCAATAGATTACCATCTTCTCTTTCTTTATCACACCACCACCATCATTAATGCTACTACCAATGTCATTGTTACTACCATTAACAACGGTTCAACTGTATCAACCTTGTCATGATTAACATGTCTGTCATCACCACTACCACCGTCTTTATTGCCGCTACCTTGATTACTATTGCCAACATATCACTAGTGACACCTGAATACCAACACCACCACTAACATCGTCGAAAACCCTATGTCGGGTTTATCAATAATACACATATGTTGAACTCATACCTTGCTTGATGGCAGAATTATACACAAACTTCTGTTATTTGAAAAGATATCAACATGGACTACGGATCATATAGGTTTACCTTTTCTTAGAGATTATTAAAAATATATACCAAGGATAATAAGAGAGTACATAAGGCGGTAAAGACTCACAGATGATATATCTATCTGATAGAAATTACAATAAAATAAAAAGCCTACCTAAAAAGCGACGAAACAAAATAAGAAAAAAAAAACATACTAAAACCTACAAATTGATAAACTATTAATTTTTTTATTTTACTTTCTTTTTTCTAGAGATGCACTAAACCACTAAGTATAATCAGCTAAATACAGAGAAAAAGACTGAGAAAATCAGATAACTATTATTTGAATAAGATAAAGACTAAGAAAACCAACAAATCAAAAGACATCAGCAATCTGTCAGCCACTGGCCCAAACTCCGGATAAAAAGTGGCCCATTCGTTCAACCTGCCTCGCTCATCGCGTATCCACTTCAGAGCCGAAAACACCACCTTCTCCAACAGTTACGCTGCTGCCTAACCCCAGAGGACACCAAAATAAAATCACATCAGAATCACCAACCACCGACCGAGATGCAAACAACCGTCATCAGGATCACCAACCTTTGTCCCTAAGAACCATCGACCGAGATACAAACAACCATCACCAACCGACCATCATTGTAATCATCAACCCTTACCATCAACAAACCTTGGCCCAACACAACCATATTCAATCGAAAAAGAACCACCTTTAATATGCAGTCCCTCACGGCCATTTTAACCCCTTACAATCGAAAACAACTAACCGAACCATCTTGGCCTAATAACTGCCAATCCAGACTAAATCGCATCAAACAAACATTTCTACGATAAGGGGGAATAACTAGGGGGAGGGGAAAAAATAACCCTAGAAGAAAAAACCTTGCGCTAGACTCACATACCCGTCTCCAAGTCATGGCAGCGCGTCACACATAAACACCGATTGTGAAATTAAGCTCCATCCCAAGTCCACCGCAACCCACTCTTGGAGCACCCTAAAGATCCCGACAACTTAACCCCTCATTAACTCTAATCGATCTCTAGTGCCAAAAAACGTGGATAACCAATCTGACTTATTGCAAACCGTAAAAAATATGACGATCGTCTAGCTCATTATATCACCCAGATCTCACGCGAAAACCCTAACCAACTGTTGATATAAACTACCACACACCGGGAAAATCGACGGTTGTGATGGAGATTGAACAAAAGAAAGAGAGAGGGCGTGTGTGTTTCGGTAGAGAAGTTTTTTTCGCTCTTATTGCCTCCCTTAGAGATAGAGGTTACATGGAGATTTACTAACATGCATGTTTGGCCCTAAAGTGAGGGTGTCATGGCTGAAGAAGTACATGGGAATAGTCTGATACTACCCCTCTAGAGACGAATAAGGGGATGGAGGTAATACTTTGTGTACCCCAGAAAAGAAAAACATAGAGAACCCTCAATCTTTTCCCTTTCAGAAAGCGCAACTGTCGCCCCTTCCTTCTTCAGCTTCAGTCGCTATGAGGATGGAATGGGAGGCCCTCACTCCGGTACTCTTATTTCTATTGTTTCCATTTGTCGCGTCTGCTGCTCCCCTTCCCTCTGCACCCCTCATTTGCTGCCATTCGCCACCACCTTCCTCCATCCTCCGATCTTCACTCCCACCCACAGATCGGAAGACCTCCAACCACAAATTTATACCCTCTCTTTCGTTACCCTCATATCTGAAAGATTTTTTCAGATCCGGACCTCCGATCCAGGTGGTTTGGTTCGAAATATCTAACATGTTTCCGATATGGCGGGTCGTGACTTGAAGATATAAGATCTAGTAGAGATGGATGATGTCGACTCTCTTCGAGCTGCGAATCAATCAGATCCCGCCTTGAGAACTCGTTTCACCTCCTCTAGATCCGACGATAATCGCGACAGTAATCTAAACTGTCATTTCATACGGCCCATGAAGTTGATGCCCCGCTGCATCTCCTCTACCCCTATTACCACTTGATCTGAATTTTGTAAATTCAACAATGGTAATACTTATCGTTTATGTTTGCTTCCAAAGCCATGTTGGCTAGTTCCAGGGTCAAGCTTCTGCTTGTACTCCTTTTGTTATACTTTTGGTACTCTATTGCAGGGCCAAACGTTTGTTTGTGCTTTTTTAAGTTGTACATTTGTGTTTTAGTTTATGAAGTTTCAGTTCAACAAAAAAAAAAAAAAGGAAGGTAAGAAAGTGGGGGAGGGGGGTAACTATTGCAATTTAAGAGGGAATTGTTAAGAGAGTCTTTGTGCTATTCTTTTTTATGATATATACAAGTATTTCTGACCTTAATACCATTTGGTGAACTAATTTAAAGCCAATTTGGTGCTGATCCTTAAAAAAAAAATGTTGCATTAGGTTAAAATCACTTCTTAAAATGAGCTTTAAGCTGTTTTTAATAAAATTAACTTCAAGCTATGGACGTGTTCGGATAAAGTATACCAAAATCGGTTTTAGCATATGACAAAATGACTATAAAGTTTATCTCTCCGATGAAAGATGCTAGAGGCATTTTAATTACTAGGAATATTATGAAATTTTACTTAGTCAAATCTGATTTTGGAAAAGCGATTAATTCATAATTCAAATTTTTGTGATTATAATTTGATCAGTTTTGTACTTCGCCAAATGCCTAATAATATGATTTAGTATAACTTTAACCAGCCTCGATCATCCCATAAACATCTTGGAAACACACTCTTAATTGTGTAAACAAATAGTAGCTTAGTTTCAAATCTGAGCTAAATATGTATTAAATTTTCATTGGTCAAATAATTACCTCAAACCCATGTACTGTAACTATCCATCCCCCACTTCATATTTAATTACCTCCCTTCCCGTGCATAGCACGGAATTTTAGCTAGTCCCTTAGTGAAAAGATATATATCCCGAAATGATTAAGACCCAGAGATGCCCAATTGTAAAAACACTTTAAGGATTTTCCAAATACTCACTTGGTACCACTTTCTTCTATAAGCAATGATAGAAATCTCAATCTTAGTTTCATCTTTATACTTTCAAAAAATATTGAGGCTCAATTTATTCACTTTACTTTTTTTTTTAATTAATCTTGTCGCTAGGTTTCACTTTTCAAAATTCGTCCTGGAAACCAACTTTTGGCATAGGTTCGGATCTTCATCATTATTTCCTTTTTGTTTTCATTCTCACGTGTTCAAAAATATAGAAAAACATTCATTTTTCAGAAGAATAAAAATTAAATCACGTGTTAACTTATTATGGTACATACTTTCGTAAATAAATAGACAAGGCCAGAGGCATATAGATGTTGTTTGAATATTTAAATGTCAAGATAAGTTTCAACAATATATCTACAAGGGGCTGGTAATAGTATTTAAACATATTGTTTTTAAAATTAGTATTAGAAATGATATACGAACAAAAAAGAAGAAAATGTGAACAACGCCAATGGTATCCAAACAGAGCGTTACCTTGAGTACCTGACAAGGGTTCCAAAAAGAAACATTTTTATATTTCGTTTAAGTTTATGACTAATGAAAGTCACTATTGATACTGATTGCAAATGTGTTACATTTTGAAACTTACATAATTAGATATTTATTAAAAATTAGTATTAGAAATGATATACGAACCAACGCCAATCCAAACAGAGCGTTACCTTGAGTACCTGACAATTGTTTAAGTTTATGACTAATGAAAGTCACTATTGATACAGGTATCTCGATGCAAATTTACCTTGATTAATAATAGACCTATAAATTGGGAGCGTCCCCACAAAAATTGCTCACTTTTTAAATTAAAAAATATTATGTAGTGTTTTTTCATATTTACCCTTCTTTTTCTCTCTCCTGACCTACTTTCTTATTTTATTTATCTTTCTACGTTTAATACTTCGCCAACTAATTTTCACTCTCTTGACTCACTCTCTTCCTTCTCCCTCTCCTTCAAAGGTAAAATGAAAAATACATAATATGTAACATAAATCCTTGATATGCGTGTCAAGTCAAATACGATCGATTTATGAGGGACGAAGGGAGTTGTTACTACTTAAATCTTGATCGGGACCACAGCTAGGAAATGAGCCTACAAAATGACCACTGGAGATGTTCCGGTGGAGGCGGCTCCGATGCTAAAGTCAGAACGTCGCTACTACTAGGGTAGAACTCTGAATAGCAGAAAATGCACTGAGTGCTTGTGTGTGAACTTGTCTGTGTACCTGAGGATTTTCCCTTTATATAGGTCACTTCCAGACTCTCTCTTCTTTCGGACTCTTTTCTGACCGATCCTTCACGTATTAGAGCCATGTTAGGACTCTCCTTCTAGCAATTGAGTCCTAAACGGCTTCTATCACCTCTCTTAGAATCTGTTCAAATACAGATTCTTTAGTCCACTCAAGGTCAACCATGCCACGTGTCAACAATTGGTTGGGTGGATATATTTAGCTATATCTGGAGTAAATTTTACGAGTGCTCTCCCGATCACACAATAGTTTGATTTAATTCCTTGAGAGCAAAACATAAATTATTAATGAATAGAAAAAATCAGCCCCCAAACGCAACCTATAAAACCCAGGCTTGGAAAGTTCAAAACTTGGCACCACCAGCAGCAAAAACCCACAGAAGACTTGACTTAAAAACAAAACGGCTCTCGAAACAGCACAATGGCGAGTGAGGAGAAACGTATCGAGGACGTTTTATCGCACCCGATCATGCTGGCGGAGCTGATCAGAAAGGCCGTCGACGACGCCGATTGGTTCAAGCTCGAGTGCTCCGAGGCCTTCAAGCTCGTCGACCGCCTCTCCGCCATGCTCCGGTCCGCCGTCCGGTTCGCGAACGCCGGTCCATTCTACGAGAGGCCCATCCGCCGTATCGCCGCCGACATAACCAAAAACCTCGGCCGCGCCCTGACCCTAGTCCAAAAATGCCGGCGCCGCAGCATCCTCCGCCGCGTCATGACCATCGTCAGCGCCGCCGACTTTCGCAAGCTCTTCAGCCTTCTCGAAGCGTCAATCGGTGACATGACGTGGCTGATCAGCATCTACGACAACGACGGCGGAGGAGGTATTGCGATTTCTTTGCCGCCTATTGCTACTAATGATCCGATACTTTCATGGGTATGGTCTTTTATTGCTTCACTTCATTTAGGGCAGCTGAATGACAGAATTGAGGCCGCCAATGAAATATATACGGTCGCTAAAGATAACGATAGGAATAAAAAGATTATAGTGGAAGAAGGCGGGATTAGCCCGTTACTGAAGCTTTTAAAGGAGAGTGGGTCTCCAGAGGCGCAAATAGCAGCCGCGAACGCGCTCTATGTGTTAAGTGACGATCAAGATACGGTTAAGTTGATTGGAGATGAGCTTGGGGTGCCGATTGTGGTGAGTGTATTGGGGAATTCTCCAATAAGGGTTCAAATCATAGTGGCGAGATTGGTGGCAAGGATGGCCGGGAAGCACGCAGCTGTGCAGGAGGATTTTGGGAAGGAGAATGTGATTAGGCCGCTGGTGACGCTTCTGTCGTTTGATACGATTGTGGATGATCCTAGGCTTCAGTATGCTAAGAAGAGCATTAATTCGATTGTTCAGATTAACAAGCAGCTTGATAGGAATTCGCTGACTTCATTTAACTACAAGCCGGGTTCGTCTTTGTGGTTTCATACCGAGGGTAGTAGCCGAGGCGGGCTTAGAAAGGAGAGGGAGAACGAGACGCCTGAGATGAAGCATAAGTTGAAAACTAGTTGTACCGAGGCTTTGTGGATGCTTGCTAGAGGCAGTGTTTCAAATGGTAGGAGGATAACAGAGACAAAAGGGCTGCTGTGTCTGGCTAATTTAATTGAGGGTGAGAACGGGGAATTGCAAAAGAATTGTTTGATGACCGTAATGGAGATAGCGGCTGCGGCTGAATCTAATGCTGACCTTAGGCGGGCAGCTTTTAAGACGAATTCCCCGGCTGCAAAAGCTGTTGTGGATCAGCTTTTGAGGGTGATTAAAGAGTATGACAGTTCAGTACTGCAAATTCCAGCCATTAGGTCAATTGGTTCTTTGGCTCGAACCTTCCCAGCAAGACAGACCCATATCATTTGTCCCTTGGTCGAGCAGCTTAGTCACAGGAACCAAGACGTGGCAATGGAAGCCACTATTTCCCTTGAGAAGTTTGCTTGTCCGGAGAATTTTCTTTGTGTGGAACATTCAAAGGCGATAATTGAGTTCAATGGTATCCCACCTCTTATGAGACTGTTGCGAGGGAATGAATGGACGCAGTTACATGCATTGTTTCTCCTCAGCTATCTTGCATTACATGCTGGTCACAGTGAGGCGTTAGAACAAGCTCGTGTCTTAGTTGCTCTTGAAGGGGCAGATCGTACAGCTGCTGCCCAAAATCCCGAGTTGAGAGAATTGATATCGAAAGCAATATACCATCTTAACATGTACCGTGCTGGTTACACTTCTTAAACAAAAAGTTCTATTTTCCCGGAGTTGCATCATAGGAAATGATTTCTTTTGGTCATTGCTGTTTAATTTGCAAAGAGAAGTTTTCATTTTAGTAGATAAAATCATGAGAAAGCAACTCAGTACATTTCTAGATATAGACTAGATGGTTTAATGCTTTGTTACCCTGCTCATACTGTAGTTATTTTCCTTTATTAAATGAACAGTATACTTGATTCTTGGTTGCCACCTTCTTTTTTATATCCTCTCTTTTGCCTTTTTCCCCCTTTTGCCTGTTTCAAGAGAGAACCTTTCAGAATACTTTATCTGTGCCGGTGGTTTGGTCTTTTTGGTACCTTTTACATTGCTTCAGTATGTGTGGAAGCGATTATGATGTGGCACTTTAACTTGAATTCGAGTAGATCATTGCTCTTACAAAATCTTTCCCATTCCATCTCAACCTTTTCCTTGTCCTCATTCCCTGGCTTCCCTTAGTTGGATTGGATTATCTTCTGGCTGAATGTGTTAAAGCAAAATTTTGTTGCTGTTACTTTAATTGGTTGCTTTCCACTGTTCTGGGGTCTTCTTTGGATCAACATTGATGAACAGGTTAGATTGATCAAATTTTGAAGCTCTCACATTCTCTTATAACGGAGGTATGAATATTGAGAACTGGACGAGCAGATGCAGTCATACTGTTCCTTTGTATTAACTTCTGTCTCCATCTTTGTTGGGTGAAACTGAGTTTTCTCAGAAAGGAGTAGTTTATAAGTTAGTATGGTGCAGCAATATTTATATACAGACGAGAAAATTGATGTTGGAAAGAGGAGTTATGCCTGCTGTATGATTCATTCCTTGATGTTCGCATTTAGTTACATAAGGTTGTCTAATTCGTACAAAGCTACAAATTGGGGGAAGAGAGTGGTATGTTCTGATCTTATTGTCTTGACACTGAATGACGCATTTATTCACAAAATTGCCTTGATTCTGTTTGCACTTGTTCTCTGCTGCCAAAACAAGCCCCATTGTTGCTACTGTTCAGTTTCTCTCTGTTTGTTTCTCCATTCTTACTGATCAAACTATATTTTCTGAATTCGCTACATGGTATCAAGAGGCTTTGTGGCAACTCTCTCTCTCTGCCCCTATTATTCTATATATTAGTTTACGTTTAGTTCATTTGTCTTCCATGAACTTGTGCTACTTTTTCTGACGAAGGATTTGCCCCAGATTTGAAGTGTCTTGTTTTTATTTGTACAAGAATAGGAGTTCAGATTATACGCTTTCTCAAAATCATCGGTACCATAAGGTAACACTCGAATTAAAGATCCAATGTTAGCCCTCACCCCCAAATTTCTGTAATGGTTCGATGTATCGGTCTTGTTGTATTGTGTTGATGGAGCTGAGTAAATCACAGGTTTAAACTAAGTAGGAGATCGTTCTTGCTGTGATGGATATGAACAAGCATGTGCCCTTTTCGATCCACTTTTTCCCATGTAAGTAATGGAGTGAACCTAGACGTCAATGCTCTCGCTTTTGCTCTTGCTTTCGATCTCACTTGACTACATGCTCTTGCTTTCGATCCACTCGACTGGCGATTTAGTGCCAAATCAGTCTTTCAAGAGTACTCTGACAAAGTTAGTTGCCTACCGTGACTGATGCCTGGTGTACTGGTCAGTTGTAATAGATTTAGGAAAACGAGCCACAAATTGAAGGGGCATTCGACAGAAGCAATTTGTTTTGGCCCCAATTTAGAGGGAATGTTGTATAATATCAGTTTATATCTCGTGAAGAGATCAGCAGCCAATGGAAATTTCAATGTATCACTAGCATTTCGGCTAAACTTAACAATTTGCTGCATATTGTGACAGAGTACTATTTAGTATTTAGTGAAAGAACAAGAAGTAAAGTTGAAAAAAAAAGTTACTTCGCATTATAACGTAAGTAATACAGTGTGCTTTCTTACCTTATTTTCCCAAGGTGGGGAATAAAAGGAAGATTAAAGGGAAACTGTTCTTTTTTACACAAGCCTTTTAACACAGTTTATAGGGGACTCAGCGAGATGACGGCAAAGCACGCCAATTGTCAGCAAGAAGCATGGCTCGGTCACGAGAAGAAGCCGATAGCTGCTGGAGTATAACATTCTTGACATGAGCTGCAGCACTTTCACCAGCCCTGGTGGCAAGCTCCAGGTAAATTACAGCCTTCATCATCTCCCCCACCTGTCCAAGAAGCCCCAAAAGAGACTCACATCAGTTCCTACACGACTCCCTGAATGTTAACGAAACTATAGTAACATGAGAACTTTTAAAACCAATTTCAAACAGAAACATGGAGCGGTATCAACCTATCGACAGATCTGAAGTACAAAGGAGTAGAGTAAATCCGGAATTTGCAAATTTGCAATAAAGACATTTTCTGGGAGAACCCGAAAAAATTTGAGAGATTCAAGTGGTGGATTATAAAAACCATCCGTTCAAGATGAATACTTCGGAAAAGAACTTGGGAAGAGTTCCTTAATATTTGGGACTTTCAGAAGTAGGTTAGGAATTACTTGTGAGACTAACAGGGTAGCTTCGGGGTTATAGGAACAATTTGGAAAGTTTTTGAAGATGGCAGTGAATTTTGCAACTATGGGCCTATGGCTATGTAAGCATAACATACGGAAAAAAGGCCAAGTCCATGCTCAAACTGAGCTTTACTGTGACCACGATCAGCTGCTCGCTTCATCCATTTTCTTGCTTGTCGATGACTGCGTATTAAACCTTCACCAACTGAATAGCACAATGAAGTGTTATACATAGCGCGCACATATCCACCTTCAGCAGCTCTCAGATACCATCTCGCCTATAAAGTTAAAAAAACTTATCAAAAAGAAAGTCAAAAGTGAACGTCAGAAGTGTCCCATCGAAGGAACAGAGTGTAACAAATTTAAAAAAAAAAAACCAAAGGGTTGCCAAGGATGCCATCAACATTCAATTCCGGCATTTGGCACTACCAAGAGAACAGCCAGAATAAATATCATCTAAAAAGGGCAAATAAAGTGAATCAGGCAGAACACATAGCACTGATACTAGGGATAGTCAAAGGGTTATGTTTGAAATGGCAAATCCACTCAGAAAATTGCGATAACCTGATTTCACTCACACCCTCTAAATCCGCAGTAAAGATTAGGCTTACACAGTGCCTACCGCTTCTGGCAGATTTCGATCAACCCCACGACCTTGATGTAAACACAGGGCAAGTTGGTACTGAGCACGGACATAGCCAGCATCAGAAGCTTGATATAACCATTTAACAGCTTCCTTCAAGTTTGGAGGTTCAGCTGCATAAATTTTAACCATAAATCTCATCACAACAGTATAGGAATACTGAATGATGACACAGATTCCTCATTTGAGTTCAGAAAATTATGTTCTTTCCCGACTAAAACAGCACACCATCACTCATCGACAAATAATGCCTCATAGTAGTTTCCATTGGTTTACAACTTCCCGAACCCCATATCGATTTTCACTATTGTTATTAATCGCATTATTCTGGTTCTGTATCTCTTTGTTTTTTCAGGACTTATGAAGTTAAACAACAACAAATAGAGGTAACACCTCGGTAGCAGCAGCAAAAAATGCGGATACGTAACACAAACAAGTAAAATTACCTACACACAGTATCCTGAACTTTACTACAGGCCAAAATGAGCCATGAAGTTTCCAAACTAACACACCTAGTAATTTCAGGCCAAAACCCCAGTGGCTGCTGACATGGCAGATATTACAAGGGAATTCTGGGATAAATCACAAAATTCTGCACTCTGGTTGCGGGGCTTTTGGCCGGAAATGAGCCATAGGGTTCCAGGTGCGTTAGTTTCAAAACTTCATTGTACTAGCTAGCAACTTTGAGATTCCTATGCAGGGGGCACTTGAGGCAAAGCATACGGTGCCTGGTGTAATTAAACTATAGCAATACGAACTACAACACTAAGGCCTCTTGAAAATGAGCACTTAAAATTTTCTGGGACAGGGGATGGATGCAGACTAGCAAATAGCAATCGATAGAGAGAGAACCGATCCAGGTTGTCTTGTCAAACCAGCTTGCAAGAAGTTGCGAGGTATTGTAGTTGAATCGTACTTCGGCACAGCGAACGGTGTTCACATCTTCCTTTCTTTGTTTGAAAGAATGAGACATAGAGCTGCTCTCCTTGGAAGTACGAAATTTGGTTCTTTAAGCTACGTGTTAGAAGTTTAATAAGCTGTATGTAAAAGTCTATAACAAAAAACAAATGATGTCATCCGAGGTTTAACCTTACTTTTGGGTTAGCTTCCGAGGAAGTGTACATTTACCTGACTTTTAGTAACCTACAGCTCTCAGCCCCAAAACAGACTGATCAACCAAACCAAGCACAGAATAAACTAAAAAAAGACTAGCTTTGCGTACTACGCCACTCTCCCACACCCATTCCCGCCTCTTATATTACAATATGCATAAGGCAAGCCTCGCACTTCCTACTACACTACGCCTAACTTGTGCCTCGGACTTCTAGTATCAGATAATTTGCAGGCCCTATACAGACTGATCAATTATGTCACAACAAAAATTTCAGGCAGTTTTTTCATCTACTATTGCATTGAAAAATAACAACAAATCCTATTAATATTGCAGCTCACAACTTCACAACTATATCAACAATCAATCTATCCATTGCACAAACATACAATAATATTAACCAACAAACAATACATTAACGAAATGAATACCTTGCAAGTATGAAATTCCCAAATTGCACTGCCCAGCGGGGTCACCGAGCTCAGCCGCCCTCCGATACAGCGCGACCCCCTCCTCCTTCTTGCCCATCTCCCAGTACACCAACCCCGCGTCCACCATAGCGAGCGTGGAGCCACGCGCCGCACCCTTAAGAAACGAGTCCAGCGCCTTGTTCAGATTAGGCCGCACGCCGCCGCGGCCGTGCTTAAACCGCTTGCCCCACCTGAGGAAGAGCATGCCCTCCCTCAGCGGCCGCAGCGCGTCCCGCCACGCCCTGCACACCAGCGACGCCGCCTGCAGGTTCGGCAGCGCGAAACTCGCCGCGATTTTCGCCAGCACGTCGTTCGGCAGGTTCGAGAAGTCGCGGCGGTCGGACGCAAGAGGCGGTGATCCGGGAGCGAACCGGGCGCGGTGGAATCTGGGGTTTGGGGGTCTGGAGAGGGCGTGGTTCTCGGAAGGCGGGGCGGCGCGCCCGGTGTCTTTGGTGAGAAACGGAAGGGCGGTGTAGCGAAGGCCATCGGAGCGGCACGGCCAAGTCCGCTGAGTCATCTGGGTTCCTCTTTCAAGTTGAATTCATATCCACAGTTGCATCTAGTAGTCGGCGGAGGCGGTGGAAATTTTGTGGGATGAGCGGTGAGCAGAGCGGGTAAACGCGTTTTTGTCGTGGGTAAAGTGACTCCGGAGACCAGCCGGAGGCCACACCACAGGTGCCAACGTCCACATCACCAATAGTAGTAAGTTGCTTGGAAGTCTTTTTCAACGGCCCTAAAGTCGTGTGTTAGGCCGTATGGCATTCGACTGCTGAGATTTGTAAATTTTGGCGTTGAATTTTTTTTTGGGGAATTTAAACCTAAGACTTATAATCATTGCAATTAAGCCTAATTTGGGATTTTGTGACTCGCTATTTACAAGAGAAAAATCGGATTCACAATGACAACGTCCCGAAAAAAGAAAGAAATTTTAAGTTTTGCTATAATGCAGTTGACTCAATTATGTGACAAATAAGCAGTCATCACCGTCCCCTCGTTTATATTTTCGCCAATTCCACCTAAATCCACGTCAACTCCTTTGCTAGCCACCCTTTCCACCTTGTCGATCATCCTAGCTAAACTTGGCAAACTGATAACCTTCGTGGGTATCAGTTTGGTGGGTATTTGCATAATTTGTCATGAATTTTATAGATAATATTTTTTTGGACTCGTAAACAACCCACCTTGGAACGGGTATATTCACGGATCACCGAAATTTTGTGTAACTAATACATATACGAGAGCCTACTTGGTCAACGGTAGAACACGCACAATCAAACACAACACACACACATTCATGATTCTTACATCACATAGAAGCACTACCACACGGAAACACAGTCATACATCGCAGACGCACTCATTCAGCACTACTTGAGTTTTTCGTTGTTTCAAGTATATCTGTACTTTCTTAAACGTATCTTCATTTATCACCTTCTAACTATGGAAGTTGAATCTACTACAGTCTCATACATTTCACCACCAGCACACCGCCGCCGGTCATTGTTACCGGTACACCAACCAACAAATGCCCACCATGCATGCATCTTTTGCCTCGCCACCATACTAGCTCGCCACATATGGATGAACCTCCATAAATGCTCAAAGCCGCAGATGAAGTAATATTCTAAAAGCCACCTGAGCACATCAAAGAGATAATAAATGGCCATGAAAACAAACGATCAGAAGGAAATGCTCAAATTCAACCACGAACCTTCATCAATTTGCTTAGGTCGAATCTAGAAGACAACGGATCTAGCGTATATAGCTATGAAAATTAGAGGAGTTTGGATGAGGTAAAGGATTGTGGTGGCAAATTGGGAGAACTTGTGGTGGTGGCGGTGGTTCGCAGTGCTGATGAGGGGTGTAGTTGAAGGCTAGAAGCAGAGTATGAGTTAGAGAAGAAGTGGATAAGTGGATGGAACATAAGAAAAGGGAAAAAAATTGGGTAACCTCCTTGGATAAATCTTCCCCACTCCCTAGCGACAATCGATCGTCTCTCAATATTTTTAGTAACATTTATATAGTGACGTAAAAAAAGTATTAAAAATATTTAGCGACTATTAATTATCACTATACACAGAATTTGATAAAGATTCCTACAACCCGACTAGGAGCCAAAGTTTGTTCAAAGAAAAGAAAGTAAAATAGTATTCATAATGAATTTAAAAAGTAAATGCCAAAGCAAAATAAAAGAGGATAAAAGCAGAAATTTATTTTGAGGGCATTTTGGGCAGAAAAAGCCCAATAATGTGAAAAGTTTAATCAAATACTAAATACAGTGTACTAAGTATAATTTTTAAAGCTACGTACTGTTGTGTGTCGATAAAAATAAATCTACCGAGTGTAATTAATCCTTTTGAAAAATGTGCCTTTTGATTTCCCTTTCCGGTATTTTGACAGCCACATAAGGTGCATGTATGAACGATCTTCCATTCAACAGAAAAATTAATTTTGGGTTCAAACACAGGTTACTCTAAAAAGGTTATTTGTATTTAATTTCTTTAAAAATAATTAGAATTTAGAAGTACACCTTTAAAGTGCAAAAGCAGAAGTGAAAGACTTGTAAGTTGTGACAAGAGTGTTTTTGTAGTTAAGGCCTTTTTTGAGAAGCTCGCATCTTGTCGCTCTGCTGGACCATCCCCTCGTCCAGGCCAATTTGCTGGGCTGACGTGCGTTTCAAAACTTGAGATAGACATTTTTAGGCCCTGTTTTACATAGGTTTTTTTTTTTTTCAGTTTGAAAATTGGAAAAAAAAAAGTTGCGTTTTTTAAACTGAAGAAGAAAAAAAAAACTCCAAAAATGAGTGTTTTTTTTTAGTTTTAGGTTTTTTTTTGAGACCACCACCACCCCCCTCCCACCGCCAGTTGCCGGCGGCCAACTCTGGCCGCCACCACCAAAAAAAAAAAAAAAAAAAATTAAAATAACAACTGGGTTATCAAACACTTACTTGTTTTTGTAAAAAAAAAATTTAAGTTTTTTTAAGTTTTTTTTTTTTGAAAATTGAAAACAAAAAAAAAGTGTTATTAAACAGAGCCTAAGGACGATGACTTTTTTTTTTCTATTCTATTCTATGTTTGGATAATATTGTTTTTAGTCTAGTTGTACTTTCATAAACGGGGTATTTGTTTATCACTTTCTAACTACGGAAGCTGAATTTGGGGGAACTTTCAAAGGGATATGGCTGGCGAAAGAGGAAAGCTTGCAATTTCTCAAGGTGGAGACCAATTGAACGGCAGAGATCAAGCTCATTGAAGATAAAGAAAATGAAGATCACCAGTACGGATCACTCATTGCAGACTACAAATTTATCTGAGGAGAAACAACTGTCGCGTAAGTCATACTCTAAGAGAAGGCAACAAGATGAGAAACGCATTTCGGTTATGATAATAATACTTGTACCTACTTTGCTATTCTACTCCAGCCTGGCTGAGAAAGAATTACAGGGCGTAAAACAAAAAAAAATACGCTGATTGGGTCGGGCATATTATGTACAATGATTAATTCATTTATGATAAATAAAAAATGTGCGGAGTTCCTATAAAATTTTGAAGCGGACCAACCAGAAATATTCCTGGTTTCGGAGGAAGCTCCCTCGAACCTAAAACAACTCATTTTGGCATATATGTCCTAATCTTCCCGTCTCGTCTCATCCTCACCTTTGTGCCAATAAAAGAAAACTTTGTTTTAGAATAAACAAATCCAAGCATCCTTGATCCACTCTGGCCACTCATGGCAGATAAACTCACTAATAAAAAAATAAAAAAGCAGCACTTTTCATATTAGAAAGTTATGGTGCACAGTATACGCCGTATACTTTGCACCATTTTAACATGGCTCACATATGAATAAAAAAATAGATGGACTGGTCTAATGTATGATTGCATCGTGTTCGTCCTTTACTTTATTTTTTTTTGTGTGGATAAAACTCGTTGTATTATTCCCAAGTAAACATAAGAACAAAAGTATTGTATAGTTTCTCTCTAAGCTTGGTTTTCCAGCTTAGCATTCATTTACAAACAATCAGTCAGTTAAAATTTTGCTATCAATTTTTCATCTTTCACACAGCTCCCTGTTGATGCTGTGACATGGTGCTTTCTTCCGGCTTCCTACCCTCCATTGTATCCACTGTTGGATCATCCTTATAACGTGTTCCTTGGATTGAGAATGCTGCTTAAAAATTCTCGCATTTCTTTTCCCTCATATCATATACATTGTTAGTCCTTTAGTTTTTACAACATGGTACGAAGCTTATTTAGAAGCAGACTAATTAGTGTTTGGTTCGATTCGGTCCGTTTCATAAAAAATGATATTTTTACTTCACTTTTGAGCTAAACAACCGTACACAACGTTGACACATCAAAACTTTTCGGCGATACAGGCAAGTCAAATACATGATTTGCCTAGTTTTGAACGTAAACTAAAGAAGACATGTACAGCTATAAATTTCCCACGAATCAATAAGCCATGAATTTGTTTCTAAAAACAGATCCTCACTATTAACAGAAGAGAAACAAAATTCCAATGTAAATGAACACCTTCCATGTGCTTGTCTGCAATAATTGCATCCAAGTGAAAAAAGACTTGCATAAAGTTTATGTTTATCAAATCAAAGACCACAAGGCACACTACATGCCAAGCAAGACCTGCTGTCCTTGTTAGACGTGTTGAAGCACTATTATACTTCCTTAAATGGCTCCGATCCCCAAAAAGCTTTGTTTTTATGCTCGCTACATATTCAAACTTTAAGATTAGGTGAAGTCCCCCTTGTCACTGCTTAAAATCTGCTCCACTCTCTCCATCAATCACACTCTCACTCGTGAAGGTTATATTATTAAGAAAGAAAAGAGATTATGACTACAACTCTTTACTTATAGAAAAGTATTGCTATAAATATGAGTTATAAAAAGTTATTATTATAAATTTTAGTAAAAGGAATGCTATAAACAGATGATCCTTAACTAAAAAACTGGGTATATAATGTATTTTAACTTTTACCTATACAACAATGACAGGGTACGACACGAACATGAGAACTACATGAAGCAAGATTCACAGTTATGTTGACATGACATGCACGCATTGATGTCCACCAAGATCGGGTGCACGATAGTATGTTGTAAAATGATCTTCTGATTCCTATTTTGAATTTGCTTATGTATAATAGTTTTACCACGGTGACTCTATTGTATTCACAATCCTTGAAAGTCGTGTAAGCTAATACTTTATAATTGAGCATAGATCATAAAATTGAACCGTCAGACTTCTTTAACTGTTATCAATGCCATTCTCTTGTAGACAAAAAAAAAACTTGTACAACTCTAAGATGGACATTCCATAAGAGAATCAAAAAAAGCTTTTACCACTTTAAGATGGACATTCCACATGATTAACAACAAGATTTATGTACGACCCTAAATATTATACATGAAATGGGTAGTGGCATGCACCTTACATAGGATTCTAATCCACCAATCCATATGTTGTTTGTCTTGTTGCCCAAAACCCTTATCACAAAAGCATTACGGAGAGAACCTTCCCCGCTTTGATTAGTCGTCGGTGGAGAGTCATTGTGTGTGGGACACACACATACTTAAAAGGAGAGAGGGCCGATGATGAATGTGATGATGGTGATGACAGAGAGCAACAAAAAGGGTTCTGAAAGGATATGGCTTTTGAGTTGAAAAAGAGGGACTTATCATCAAGTCAATCAGCTTTGAATCATCACTGCCCTGCTGCAGCATCTCATTCCATGGAAAAAGAAAAATGGTTCTTCTCCTCTACCCAGCTCTGTTCTTGGGCAACCTTTTGGCTTCATGGCCAGATTTCAATTGCTTGTGACAATCAAGATGGATGAATTTGGTACACAAAATTTAATGGACGCGACAACTTTTTCACGACACAGCGGTTACCCAGATTCTCCGTAACAATTAATAGAATCGTATGGCTTTATAGATTGTACTGCATACATTAATTACATACATTAATGACCGTAGATATGTAATGTTTTCGGTTTATCGCAGATGTTTTGCTGAAAATTAGATGTTAGATGCACTCAATATGACCACCACGGTTTGAAGAGCAATTATTTTCGTACTTCGAACATGTGGCCATAGAATCGCTAGCTTGAGAACAACCTTACGCTGTTCCAAGTCTTTGTTGTGCAGTCCACATCTCCTGCCAAAACACGCAGACATAATGCACAGAAGACACTGACCTCAGCTTTGCCAAATCAAGAAGCAGCTTGAGAAGAAAAAAAGAAGGAAGATCTGGACAATTAAAGTAGTAGTAGATCAATAATGAGCCAAGCTAAACTGGCGATTTATTTACAAATAGAGAGCAATGTACATACAGACTTCTGGGCACTAAAAAGAGCTAAAAGTACGAGGAATACAAAGAGAAACTAGAGTGACTGATTTCTAGGAGGCAAGGTTGATGAGGAAAAGGGTGAGCAAGAAAGGAAATTTTTTCCCTTCGAGTCTTGACACCCAAAATCATGCCCTTTCAACCCTACGTATGAACACAGTTTCCAAGTCCGGGGGAGTGAAAAACTCCCTTTTAACACCACATCTCGAAGAGGAGGAAGAAGAAGAAGGTTTTCGCTTCCTCGGAGGCGGCGGACAGGTGAGTCTACTCGGAATTCTTGATTCTTCCGATGTTGGCGTCGTCGAAAGCTCCTCCTCCTGCTTCTCCGCCTTACTATCCACCGGCTTCGTGAATACGGGCTTCAAATCCCTCCACGGCGGAACGGCGGCGATGACCCATTTCTCTGCATCCATTTGGCTGCTGTAAGGCTTTTCAGAAACGCCCATTAGTTATATAGGTAGGCGAAAGAATTTGGAAAGGCGGGTGAGGAAGGAATCGATTCCGATGAAGGCGGGAGGAAGAAACTGTGGGAGAGAAATGGGTGGAAAGGGGGGGGGGTTATGTTCCTTGGAATGGAACCTTTGCATAAAAAGCTTGAAGATGAGGGGACATGAGAAAAAGAAAGGCTTTAAAGGGAAGAGGAGTAATGTGCAATGGTTCTGTTTTAAATAGAGGGGAGGAAAAAGAGTACCCGAGGAAATCGTGACCTAAGCAAAGAAAAGCTGAAAAAGCTAGTCAGGGTCAGATGGAAGAGATAGAGGGAGAGGGGTCAAATTAAGTTAGCCCGTGAAAGTAGCTGACCCGTAGCCATATCATCACATTGACTCTGATTTTGGCGCCAATCCCTTTTTTCAGCCGTCAAGCTTTTTTTTGTCTTCTCAAAAAGTCAATTGGCGTCGAGGGCATTTTTGGCATTAAGTACTTTGTGGTGGGAATTCCGTTTTCATCGCCCTTTAAATATTTAGGGCTAAACGTTTACGTTTTTATTTTTGTAACGATGATGAAAAAAATATTTTTTTCGGGAATGTTTACGTTTTTTCGGTTCCGTTTTGGATAAAATTTCCAAATAGTATAAAAAAAGCTGAAAACACCATTTTCACCATTTTCCTTGAACTGTATTCTCCTTGTCAGAATACACAGAATCCAGTCCTTTCTCTGCTCTCTCCTCCAGATTTCCATGAACAACTCCTCTTCCGTTCATTCTTAAGAAGCCAATCCCAGATCTGAAGGAGTCGAAGGAGAACCTGCACCGGGAAAAAAAAAACCCCCGCTGGCTGCCAAAGATCCATTCTAAATACGACAAAGTCGCCGTCGGTGCCGGTCGAAAAAAATGGAAGAGGAAAACGAAGCGGTCCCCTCCGACGGAAAAAATGGAAGAGGAAAACAAATTCATTACCAACTCGTGAGAATTCATCAGATCCGTCTCCAAGTCGTGGCGTTCGCTCATCAAAAGCCCCAAATTCATCACCACCCACCTCCAGACCACGGCCCAAAACCCTAGCGCCACCGCAACCTCCCTCATCCTCCACAGTCTCCGCCACAAATCCGAGGACCACCTCCTCTCCCTCATATCTACCTCTCCCTCATATCTACCACTCCGTTTCAACAAACACTCACCAAACTAGACCACTCATTTCCTTGGGTTTTCCTAGAAATGGAAGTAGTGGGCTCCATTAACGGATTGGTTCAGAAAAAAGTTGGTGAAAACGAAAATAAAAATGATACACATACAGAAAAAACTGAAAAAGTAGATACGAAAAAAGTAAAAGTACACAATACGATTTTAGAACTAAATACTAAATTCTGGAAACAAAAAACAGAATACAGAAAAAAAATCTCGTAAGCGTACAGCCCCTTAGTCGTACTTTGCTAGAGATTACGAGCAAATTTTCACTATGATGATATACTATGATCAGATCTACCAAATGATTCAGAAATGTGCGTAAGGTCTGTCGTGACTGCGATGAAGATATTTTTTCTTCTAAAATTACTGGCGAGCATACAATTGGCGGGAGTCGGTGCACAAGCCACCGTAAAATTTCAAGCTGCAAGTGAGGATGCCTTCGTCATTGTTTCGAAATGTGTAGTTAAACTGACTCTGGTGAATTTTATTGGACTAGATTTTTTTTTTCCTTTTTTAAGTAAACAGAAGAATGTGGATATATATAAGATGTCGCCATGATTACATGGACTAGAAAGTTGTGACACTGTGTTGGGCAAATGACAACTTTCTGGCTGTTCTGTAGAGCTATAGGGGGCCACTGCTTCCCATTAACAAGATAACATATCGTCATTGCGACCAATTGGGTGGACTTCTCTACCAATTGGGTTTGATGTACGTGTATCCACTTGAACCAATCATGCCAGAAATCAGGAGTGCTCGGTAGAATTCTATCATGACAGAAGACTAGAAGCGCAAATAAGTCATCTGGCTTTAAGTCCTAAGTAAGTGCAAGTTTAGGTCAAGAGGATGCGAGCAACGGCGGAGTCAAAATTATTATATAATATGAACAGTAAGATTTTAAAGATATCATAACGTGTTCGGTTCAACACTGATCTTAACAGTATCTTAACGTGTTCATTTTAAATTTTTTATACATATAGAAAAAGAACAATGACTTAATTTTTTTTTTTAGAATTTATAAATTTTTAGGAGGGCAACAAAGTAACAAAATCATTAGTATAAGATTCGTAGTATAAAATCTACTTTCTTCCTAAGACTCTTAGTACAAAATTTATTCCATGCCAAAGGGTGGAGGTGGGCACTTGCCTACGGTGCCACCCCCTTCCCTCCACCACTGGATGCAAGGAACGGTTGCCACCCCAGCAAGAACCTAGTGAAGGAGCCATCAACCAGGATCAGGGACCAATCTCACCTATGATCCGGTCACTACAATAGAAGGTACTGGTATGGCTGGCACCTGCGGCTATCCATCTCGCACCCTGAATAGCTTGGCTCGCTTCCGGAGGATTGAAGCCGTGAACGAGATATCGAAAAAGATGGGTTCTGCTGGAGCGTAAGAGGGATTTGGTCGCTGTCGCTCGGGAAACAGTAAAGGAAGACTTGGCACGAAGTCACGAACAGTAACGTGAAGAGGATTGTTTTAAGGCTATCTTACTGGAACAATAACATCAACAATGGGAGAACTAGTGCCTTAATTGCCTACTGATCTTCGTCCATGTACGGACATGTAAACTTCCACCAACACCACTTCCGATGGTGGCAGTGACGGGGTAAAGGTCCGGTGCTGCAAAAGTTGACCAATTGGGTCGATATCAACCTCTGCGACTTGCTAATGTTCGGCAATCTTGCTCGTTTTTATCGTAGCAGCAGACCGCATATTCAAATGCTAATCCAGTGAACATATCTTGGTATACACTGCTGAAACTTACCCCTGTCATATATGGCCACCATACAACCCCAAACCACCCCTACCCCTCCCCCAAAACACCCAATCAACTCCGAACATAACTCTTTTAGCTTTTTCTTTCTTGTTTAAGTATATTTTTTCTTTTTGGTATTTGGCCTTCCTTAGGACAACTTTGGCCACCACAACCACCTAACCTTAGGTAACTACATGCTCCTATTTCTCTCGAGCGCACAGGATTATGCATCGTCCAGACGATTGAACTGTGCTCATCCTTTACAGGACTGAACTCTCTTGAGGTAATGGTTAACATTGCCTCCTTACACTGGTTTCAGTGGGAATGACACGAGGCAAAGCAGAATTTAGACAGCAAGATAACAAGATCAATACATGACAAGGGTTGCATAAAGTACGCAGGATATACTTCAATATAATGGAAAGAAACTGGTACTGTTGTTTGTGGATGAAAAATATCATATGCAACACCTGAAGAGAACCGTAAGCTCCTGACAGCCGAGGAGAACTATACAAGTAAGGATATATGAGTATCCCTTACATCCTAGAATAGCCTCTGTGGTCCTCGTATTGCTCCATGAACTCGTCATTAAACTTCTTGAAACTGCCCATAATTTCAGGCATCTCTTCCTCAGCTGGTAAGATGGTCGTCCTCAAGTGGAACACGCTACACATAAAAGTGAAACAGAAGAAGAATAAAGTTCCAATCAAAAGAAAAAGTAGAAGGTTGGGCAAAAAGACATAGATAAACAACATTTCAGTGGAATATTTCAACTAGGAAAAGGGGCTCAAGATTTTAAAGACAGTAATTACCCTTCCTTTTGTCCAAATCCTGAACCTGGGACAGTGGAAATGCCTGTGGCTTCTAAGAGCTTAAGGCAATAGAAAACATCGGGAACTTTTCCAGCCTTTTGGGCAGCCTCAATTGCTTTTGGAGGCAACCTTATTTGTGGGAAGGAATACATGGCGCCTGAAACCTCTTCTTCCGTCAGTTCAAAAAACTTCATATAAAAGCAAGAAAATAACAACCCAAGTTTTAAGAGGACTTACCTTCCGTGAAATTACAAACCACGTTTCTGCAGCTGTTGAATCCATCAGTCATCAACTGTGCTCTCCTCCTCAAGGACTCGAGGATCCCTTTGCTGCAATCATGAAAGCAAAAAATCATTCACTACCATACTAAATATGCTTGTGGATGCGAGACTAAAATTCAGAAGTCTACATCTTATGATTATGATTGCAAAACAGAAAGGCAAAAGGGTACAAAGCCAACTTTTTAAGATATCTATTTCAATACTTTGTTCTGCTTCTCAACCCGCACTTAGCCTTTCCAATATAAAAAAAATTGCGAACTACATTTAACAATTTTCTTTATCCTATACGAAAAGTGTAGCAGATGTCATCCATCATTATATTTAAATATTCTGACCAGGAGTAATTATGGAGAGTCATTAACATGCCATCAATTGCAAATAAAAGCTATTCCCGTTTGGAAGATTTGAATAAAGTCTTACCTCTCTCTAACAAACCCCTCATATGAAATATCTCCAGGTCTGGGAGGGGTGACCATCAGCCCTACCTGTATGAAGTAAAATAAAGAGTGATGCAAATCATTGGTATGCAAAAACTCCGCTTGATGCAGCTAATCTCAATGGCACTTACGAATATCTGCCCAGCGATATTTGGACTGAGTGATATTGATGCAACCTTATAGATCTCATCAACTGTCTGCAACATCAGCAATAAAATTATTAAAAGATTCGGGTCATCTTACATTTCGTGGGATTTTAAAAGGTAGATAACGACTGCAAATATAAAAAACAATTGCCTTAATATTACAACGGTAGATCGTCAATTAGACAAATGCAACATGTTATATATACTTTGGAACAAAAATCAATGGTTTACAATTTAAAATTTTGTGTGGCAGCACATTAAACAAATTATAGCAAGGCAAACCTCTGGAGGAATGTTGGTCATCTCATAGTAGCCCCCCCGCTGCCCACATTCACCCCAATATCCTTTGGACACAGTATGAAAAGAAATAAGCTGGAGCTCCTTGCTTATTGGTTGTCCCATGTCCATCAAAACCTTCCACATCACATAAGCACAGGATAAGTTGATGCTAAGATCTCAGAGAAAATATAGGACCAAAACAATAGGAAACAATTAGAAGGTATTACCTTCCTCGAACTTAAGAAGGGGCGTTCATCCTGGTAAATATTCTGCTGATAAACTTCATCCCCAAGCAAGACTAAGTTCTCGCGGTGACAGAATCGTATAATTTCCTTCAGATTGGCTTCACTAAGACACTGTCCAGTAGGATTTCCAGGGTTTATAATGACCATTGCCCTAACCTAGTAGGTGGAACAAACGGTTACGAGAGAGAGAAACAAATTCCAATGTAGTGTGTTAACAATTATTGCTTGTACAAATCTGAGGAATAAATTGGGCAGTTGAATCAACCTGAGCAGAAATTTTGCTAGGACAAACTAATTTGAGTTTTACTAGGCCAACTTCTTGCTAGGTCAAAATTTTGAGTCTCCATTTCTTCAATCGAATAGATACAAGTTCGATATTCATTTCCGAACTTCACCATAAGATGAAAAGCAAAAGCACACTTACAGTTATGCCTTTAGAGCGAGCCTGTGCAACAGACTGGAGAAGGTTGTTAATATCAAGACCCCAGTTAGCCGTCTCTTCCAGGTAATATGGAACAAAAGAACCACCATATAAAGATATAGCAGCTGAGTATAGGGGATATTGTGGAACAGGAACCAAAATCTGACATCGCAGGAAGATTATTAGTGACATAGCAAAAGCAGCAGGAAGACAAAAATTCAGTTGGGTAATAGTATGACGGGTTTTTCTTACCCCCTTAGTGACCAACCACAGAAAGAGAGGGGGAGTGGAAATACATTGGTACTAGAGGTTCTTTTTGGGAAATGCTACTTCCACCCCCTAACATGTTTTTCAACCCCCTTTTTTGTCGCTAAAAATGTACTTTAGTGACAACTGTTCGCCTTTTAGCGACAAACAAGGGGATGGATTAGAATATTAGGGCGTGGAAATAGCATCTCCCTTTTTTTCCGCGAGAGCCTTTGAAATTTAATTACCGCATCACTTGGGCCACGAATTATAGTTTGCAACATCTGCATCACTCCTTTGCTTGCACCATCAGTAAGATATATAAGTTCTGGATCTCTGTGATTGATGCATGCAAGCATTAATTAATCACTGTGGTTTTTTATTCAACCTCAAGAGAAAAAATTACAATACTCATAAATAAAATCCAAACTGGTTAAGCATATTACGTCGGGTACCCATCACGCCTCTGAATGAACTCCGCCACTTCTTTCCTTACTCCAGGGATGCCGCGTGAGTCACTGTAGGCACCTACAAATTAATAGAGGATAAGATATCACTCCGTCTGCTGTTCATTTAAGCCAAACTTACACATTTCGCAACATTATCGACAAGAAAGAGTACTTAATGAAGCAGCCTGCTTGAACCAAAAAGGGATTCAGAAAACATTAAGAAGTTGGAGAAGCGTAGAGTTAGTAGATAAGAAGTTAAGGTAATACTAGAGGTAGGTATAATTAGGAAACCCTAAGCATAAGACTACTTAGTCAGAAAAGCAATCAATTAGAACTAGTTTAAATTCAACCTTTCCCCAAGGGTCACTCACTCACACCTAGAAGAGTTTACATTACATAAAACCAGGATGGGGGTGGGGGGTGAGTGCATGAGCAAAAAGAAAGCAAATGCGAAAACAAAGATTTCATAAGTTGCCTGCCACTGCCAGAGGGTTGGCTAAGGAATCACAGGGTGCTATTCAAGCCTTTAAGGTATAACTCCTAGGCTAGAATTTGCAAATCTAGCCACTACCTATTGAATTTGGAGAAAGCACGATGATAGAACTTTTCAGAGCAGAACTAAAACTGCAGCCTTGATTGGCATAGTTATTGTCTTATTGACATCCTTGCACAGGAGTCATTCAAAAAAGATAATATGCAGCCATGAAAACTGGAAAATAGGGCGGTGGGATTTATGGATACCATTACATCAGCCTAGCTACTGCTTTTGCATCGTTTGAACATGCTTATCCTTGTTCTTTGTTTGAGAGTGTGTGTATATGTTTATGGTATGCCATGAGCCTAAACCCATTTTAAGATCTTTGCTCTTGTGTTATTAATATAGCTTACCTCCAACTATCTTAAGTTTAACCCCTTTAGGCTTTATTTCCTACCAGTTGAAAGAAGAACATACAATCAAGACATGAAGGCATATGCAAAGAGAATACCTAGACCGGCCCCTGAGGTCAATGAAAGATAATGTTTAGCTCTTGCAATCGCGTCAGCGGGAAACATAAGTCCAACATTAGGATCATCAAGTAGAAATGGAGCTTGGCATAGAGCGATCACCTGCAATGACATACTCTTTTGCTCAATAAAAACTACAAAGGCAAGAATACCATCATCAAGCTTAATAATTTGAGATATAAAAAGTAGACTCTTGCAACATGAATTAATAAATAAAATGCACCAATCCCACCGAACCTGTCGCGGAAAAGTCAAAGGCCTTTGTCCTAGGGCATGAGGGTTTCCAACATTCGTGAAGATAATCTGTGATGCATTATATGGGAAGGTGAGACAAAATGAACATTTAGCTGAACAAAATTAAAAGTAGCACGGAGGATGTAACGATCTTGATTTCACACTTCAAGATTGCCTTCTCATGGTTTTGCAAGTTTTCAATGAAAAATAAGTGGAAGCTGCCCCCACAAACACATGGAAAATTAATCAAAGAACATGTAGGATTGTTGAACTTAGGTAGGTTTGCATCAGCGATTAGGCATTTTGTAGAGATGTGCATGCACGCAACAATAAGTCAACAACACCACACCCCATCAACAAGGAAGGCCCTAGACCGATGCATACCTTCTTCCCTTCCTTCTGAAGTTCAGATGCCCGAAGATACAGCTCGCCTCTGACAGCATACTGAGCCCTCTTTACATTTTCGTTAATGGAGTCATGGTCCAATGCCTTGGGTGACATGGTGGAATAATAACTTTCCTATTAAATTAACTATTCGACCAATTAATTCAGTTTATAACCTGAAAAAACCCACATAAAAATCAATCGGGAGAAGTGATTAAACAGTTGAAAAAACTAGAATAACAGTACAATAATACAAAATGAGCACTGCAAAATGCAAATCATCCTGATTTGATGATTTGTGCACAGAATCTTTAGAAAAGAGAGCTTTATTGACTTAATCACACTAGAAAAAGCTAAATAAGGATAATATCTACTTGATTTCATTGAATTTTAGAATATAAAAAACATGTTCAAATCTTAAGAAACTCTTTCTGCAGCAGTGACAAGATAAATACTGTAGTCTTTTCATCGGTTTAAAAGAATAAGACCGACACATGATTGCATGTGATACAAATATATCTAGCTCTGAGCATGCGAGATTATGCAGAGAAAATCAAGTACTTGATGACTCTTGATGATGTGGTACCAGAAACATCAAGTTGCAGTCTCGAGTTCTGAACTCTGAACAAAAAAATCAAATGGGAATTTAAAAATGGTATCAAAGATACATTGAATGACGCAAATTAAGCAACTTCAGGGCAAAGTTCTCTCTTCTTTGATCTTTCAAGATATTCACTTGAATAACCGAATCCCCATTGAACCAAACAGTGCAAGTTATGAGGAACAAAAAGACCAGTGGCAGACAGAGAAACATACCCAGATTGGAAAATCAGTCCTAAACATACGCTGACAAACATTGCAAGACACAAGAGTACATGCTCAAGACAAGAAGAAAAAGAAACCCCTTTGACATTCCCTAATTTGACAAACAAAACCCAATTTGAACATACAAAACATGCAAATGATACCATTATGGTGGGTAATTTTCTTTGAGATCGCAGAGACTAGAAAGCTAACCTTCGAAGGTCCACTTTGGAGTCTTGATGAAGGAGCGCTTTTGCCTGCAGAGTCCTGTTGCCAGTCAGAGCCAAGTGTGGTGTGCAAAAGAATATTTGGTGGGAAGTGAACACAAAAATGCGCGTGTTATGTGCGATGTGTAACGAAGTCCGCGTTGTCTTAGCCAAAGGGTGGAACTATGTGGCGAAAAGACAATAACCCCAACGCGGCACCACAACCACTGAAACAAACTGGTAAGATGGATTTTGTTGTATTTTTCGCTTTATTGGGAGTTCTGGGGATAAAGCTTTTAGAAGAGGTGTGGTGTAGCTTCAAACTCTGAGTTCTTGGTAGATATTGAACCTGGCATGCTCAATGTGGCATCAGAAGAAGCCCATTTATTAAGGGTTGTTGTGTGTCATTCTTGTTGACTATTTCTGGACTCTTTTTCGTGATTTAGAGTTACACAAAAAGTTGTATAGCCAAAAGAATGTGCACAAGTAGTTTTGGTATTTTATTCAAACCACCATTTGCAGAGTAAATGGTGGCATTTAATTTGAAAGTTGAACGGTTAGGATTTAAGATATTTAAGGCTCTAATTGAACAGTTTCAATTTAACCCGTGCATTACACACAGAAAATAATTTTTAAGAAATGCCACAAATAATTAGAATTAGAAAATTAATAACCACATTTCACTAAAGACCAAAAAAAAAGTTCCTAAACGACAGAGCATCAACTAAAAGCCTATAATAACAATTGTGGAATCTAGTTATATATATATATATATATATATATATATATATATATATATATATATATATATATATGAAATGCGAAGCTGAGAGAATGTTGTACAATCATCGCTTACTTGGACACTCTCTTAGTTCGCCGTATGGACTTTCCTATTTTGAATTTTTTAAATTTTTTAAATTTACTTACCCTTATAATAATGATTTTGATTTAGTCTCTCTCTCTCTCTCTCTCATTTTACATTTCTCTCTCTTCTATGTCAACATGTCCCACTCAAAAATTTTATTTATATATTTACAATTTCATTAATTCTTAAATTTTGACAAAAGTAATTCTCTATATATTCCTTTTTAATCTTAAATCTTTTTTAATGTCTAGGGAAACACAATATTCTATATCAGTTTTTCTCTTAAACTACCCTAATCTCCTTCCTTTTATTTAATTGCAATTCTTATAAATAGTTTATGCTTCTATTTTTTTAAATCATTTATTATGTATTGTTACTCTTTTCTTGGTGGTCTGAGTAACATGAATAGTAGACCTGGCAAACGGGTAAATCCGGCGGGTACGGGTAAAACGGGTACGGGTAGAAATTACCCGTTTTTTTCCGGGTAGCTGTTTCATGTGCCCGTACCCAGTGGGGACGGGCCGGGTGTTACCCGCGGGCATGACCAATTGTTTGGGTTTTTTCAATCTTCCTTTTTTTAAAACCATAGTTTGTCATTTTTACAATTGCCATTTGCCAATCTACTTTCTTATTAATAAACAGACAACTATTGCATTCTCTGTTTCTACTTTCTTGTTAAGGGTACTTCAATTTCAATTTATGTAAACTACTCACAGCACTTATTCCTGCTTAATTACTCACGACTTAGTACTTGCTACTACTTAGTACACGTTAATATAAGTACCATAAGATCGAACGTTAACATCAAGCATGCATCAAGCCCCATCCCCCACGCCCAACCACAATCCAAAATTAGACAATTTGACTTAAACATAAAACATCACATGAATAATAATTTAAAAAGTCTTCAAGTCTTCAACTAATTCATTCAACTTCCCAATCCGCATCACTTCAAGTCTTTAGGCATCCGTCAAACTTCTTGCATCCAACGAACCGTCCATGCTCGGACTACTCGGCAAACTTAGCACCAATTCACTATCATCGGGATCTTCACCTACATTTAAACACATGTGGTTAACTATATCTCAAAACACATAAATAGATTTATAATTTTAATGCTTCACAACTAAAAACTTACTTTGAATTGCATAACCAAACAACCAATTACGTCCACAAACCAAAGCTTGTGCATTATCGGGAGTAAGTGAACTCCGATATTTGTTGAGAACTTTTGCACCAATACTAAAAGATGATTCGGAAGCAATTGTGGTTATTGGAATACTCAAGATATCACGTGCCATGTTTGAAAGAACGGGATACCTAGAACGATTATCTTTCCAATACTCCAAGATATCCATGTGTGCATAATCCACGCAGTCATACGGCTGCTCCTCCAAATAAAGATCCAAGTCCGACTTCTTCTTGGCCTCACGTCGTCGCTTTTTAAAGTACTCCTATATTTTTAGAACCACCAATGTAAACAATTAAACAACAAATTTTAAAAAGTAAGAAAAGAAATGTAAACAAGAAAAGGAAATAACTTACTTCAGTGTCATCTTCTTGCCCATGAATGTCACTCGTACCAACAAAAGCTTTATCCTTCGGAGCAACGGAATTTTGGAAAACATATTCTTGATAGAGCTTATCGATACTCTTTTTGAGTTCCTTTCCCTTTTCTTTCCCATTTATCACATCAATCTTAATATAACAATATTCCACAAATTCCAACTTGTACCGAGGATCAAGAATCGTCGCCATAGCTAGAATAACACTATAAGATTCCCAATACTTTAAAAACTTCGGATACATTTCAGTAGCCATGCTTCTCAAAACTAGATCCTCACTTTCCATCTCTTCCATTAAGCGCAACTGAATTCTCCACACCGAATTAAAATACAAGTTTGCCGTTGGATACTCAGTCCCAGACACAAGATTGGTCATTACAGCAAATGGGGCCAAAAACTTTGCAATTCTAGCCCCCCTATCCCATTCTTCATTAGTCGGACAATACTTGTAGTTTGATTCAGTAAGAGAATAGTTGACAAATGCCAATCGAAATTTAATTGCACACTCTAGCATGAAAAAAGTAGAGTTCCAACGAGTGGGAACATCCATGCGCAAACCCATTGAAGATGTCACACTCAAACCAACTTGTTCACAACATTGGGCAAATTTTATCAACCTACTCTCAGATCCTTTGACATACTTAATGCTCTCCCTAATCTTGTAAATAGCCTCACAACCAACTTTCAATCCATCTTGAACAATAAGGTTCAAAATATGAGCCGAACATCGAATGTGAAAATAATCGCCATTACTCACCAAGGCTTTGTTAACTAGCATTAAGTTCTTCAAATGATCTTGCATGTTATCACAACTAGAGGCATTATCTAAAGTGATCGAAAACACTTTTTTCTCAATTCCCCAATCCTTCAAAAAATCATAAGCTTTGTCACACAAGAATTTACCGGAATGCGGTGGAGGAAAATGGGAAAAGTTAAGGATTCTACTATGCAATTTCCAATTTTCATCAACAAAATGTGCAGTCAAGCAAAGATACCCCTCCGATCTAATTGAAGTCCAAACATCCGCCGTGAGACATATTTTACCACTAATTCTAGCCAAAGCAAGCTTAAGTAACTCTTTCTCCCTCATAGCAATTTTCAAACAATCGGCTTTAGCGGTATTACGAGTATACTGCTTGACCTCCGCATTTAAATAGCTATGAACCTCCCTAAGGCCCTCATGTTCAACAATGGAGAAAGGATAATTATGCTTTAAGATTGCAATGCTCATTTTTTCACGATAAACATCTTGAGAAATCTTTTTGGTCCTCAATTTTGCCGAGTAATCTAGCTGCATTTGTTTAATATCCATGAATTGTTTCTTGTAGGCATTACAAACCTTAAGATGTTTATGCATATTTGAAGTTCCGTGACTACTCTTGCATGGCTTCCCATCCGGAGTGGTTCCCATTGCAAAACTTTTCTCCCTACACGACTTACAAACGGCCCTATGTTTATTATTTTCCTTCACAATGTCAAATTTCTCCCAAATAGCATCTTTAGACTTAGAATCAATCTCAATACCATCATGATTAGTACAATCAGGGGAGTCCTCATCAATGTCTACAACCTCAACATCAGGATTTTCAGTAGGTGGATTCATGTTCACAGATTCCATTGATCCTACAACAGCAACAACAAGAAACAAGGACTTTTTTCAGTGGTTTTATTTCAGTATTTCCTATTACAGTGCAATACTTTATTGATTCACTCATCCTTTATCGCAATTCGCAGATTCAGAAGTGGTCACTTAGGCATTTCAGTGTTTATTTGAATCAAATAAACACTGAAATGCCTAAGTGACAAATGTAGTACAGAGAATCAAAGATGCATGACTTTCAGAATTTCAGCAATACCAATCCCAAAAATTCAATCAAACACAAGAAACCATTTAATCTATTATCAACAATCCAAACTGGCAAACTCCAAATCATCATTCAGTCATTCAACAGTCCAAAGTTCCAACTTATTCTCATTGAGGTGTGGTCCGTATTCATAATAAATGATTAAATGAGGAGTTTAAAGAGGGACGACTAACCTTGTTCGTAAAAATCCGTGACGAACAGAGGTGAACGGCGGTGGTGGTGGAGCTGTTTACGAAATTACGGCGGTCGGCGACTCGGCGCAAGGACTTGAGTTGAGTTGATCAGTTGAGCACTTGAGCTTCAAGAATCAAGATGTCGGGCAACACCTTACACCGATCGGTTGAGCTTCAAGATGTCATTGTCGGGCAACAGTCACAGTCGCAACACCGATCGACGATCTCTGAGAAGATAGGCAGCGTCGCAAGCCCGCAACCGTGTTGATCTGCCGGCCGGAGTCGGAGAAGTAGATCAGTAGATGGACTGATCACTAATGGAGGATTGGATGCCGGATGGTCAACACCGATCGGCCGTCTTTAGAGGAAGAAGAGTCGTCAGCTGAGTAAGGGCGACGCCGCTACCCGCGACGGAGGACGGTGACTGAGACTAGGAGAATGGAGATGGAGATGGGCAGATGGCTGTGTTGTGAGTTGTGACGGCCAGAGAGGCAGAGTCGCAGAGACGGCCGACTTGCGGGAGTGAAGTGAAATGAGTAAAAATGTGAAGTGATTTAGGGTTAGGGCAACGCGAAAGTGTCTAGTATATAACTATATATACCTCAGAAAATAGGTAAGTACGGGTTACCCGTTACCCGGACCGAACCGAACCGCGAAAAACGGGCCGGTCCGGGTCCAATTTTGCCGGGTACCGTTTTGAGCTACCCGTACCCGTAATTTCCATGCAAGTCTGGGTGGACCCGCGGGTTCGGGCAAAAAATTGCCAGGTCTAATGAATAGGTCTGCCTGTCAACCATTTCTATATGTTTTTGCAATTATAGGTTTACAACCTCAACACACGTGGTTATTATTGTTAGTATTATCATTGCAATTTTGTATTTTGTGGTAAAGAAGCAATTTTATTAATGGTTGAAGGTTTTACACCAAAATAAATGGACCTTATTTGTTGTCCATGATAACAATCTTGACATTGTAAATTGATGTTGAACACTAATTCAGTGTCCTCGAGTGCACCGGGTATAAAGACTCTTGGACTCCAGGAAGATGTGAGACAGACAATAAATTGAGGAAATAAAATGTAAACAAAGATTGGATAAGCCTTTCAAAGCTCTTAATCTCTTTCAGAGAGAAAGGTAGCTTCTAACACCTGGAATATAACATCATATGAGATAGAGATTTTGTACAAATATTTGGGGAATAAGATATTAATTAGATCAATGAGGAAATGATAATTATAAAAACATGATTAAGGTGCTATAATTGCAGAATATTTTTGAAATTTAAATTTAAACTGATAAGAAAAAATTTAAAAGGAAAGAGAATATCGTGTCAAATAGTTAGCATTTCTTACATGCCACGTGGCAACCAGAGAGATTTTGATTTTTGTGCAAATTTGTGGGGAATAGTTGTGGAATAAGATATTAATTAGATTAACGAGGAAATGATAATTATAGAAACTTTATTAAGCTGCTATAATTGCAAATTATTTTCAAAATTTAAGCTTAAACTGATAAGAAAAAATTAAAATGATAAGTGAGAGATAACTGAATTCAAAAGTAGAAAGTGATAATTGTAAGTAATTAAAATTAGTTTTATATAATAATAAATTAAATCCATACTGCAAAAGGAGAGAACATCTATGTAAGTGGTGACGTGATAACATTCTCTCAGTTTCAGGTTTCATTTATATATATATATATATATATATAGACACACACACACACACATGTCAGTAGTTGTGCTTCTATTTTGATCGTTCAAAATGTAAATTGAAGAATTTTTAATTACCCTCCCTCGGAGAAAGGAGTCAAACGACCCCTCGGCCCTGCTATGCCACTCGCGTTAATGTGAGTTGTGCAAATGATGAGTACAATAAGTGGCTTGAGCCAGAGCCAGACTTGTATAAAAATTAACCTTTGCTCGTTTACAAGGTACAGGGAGAAGTTGAGCGTGCTCGCTCATCTCGTTCTGAACCTGAACAGAACTGGCTCCGACTTCTGCTTACACTCATTTACTTAACAAGCCCAATTAGACTCATTTGGACCGATTAATTTCTAATAGCCCAAGCATGAAAAAGTTCACTTGCTAAATGACCCAAGCTGCATGAAGAGAAGAGAACTAGACCTTGGTTCGTTTATGAACTCAAGCAAGCTTAAGCCTAACAAGTATTTCGTATCCCCAAAATTACTGTTCTCTCTTTCAAAGTGAAAAGTTCGCTGAAGATAATCACAAGAAATCTATAAAAATAGCACTAGATCTCTAAGGGGAAAAATAGACGGGTAGTATAGTCTAGCAAGTGCTGTAGCAATATTCAAATTAGACATGCCAACTTAAATGGTAAGTTTCGAGCAAAAATGATACTGTAATTGTTTGCCAGGGTCAGTCAAATAAGGATCCCCATTCGTACAAACATTGCAGCAGGGATGATATTGGGCTCTAGTGGCATTGTTTCGGTCAATAGAAATACTTTTGTTGAGCCCATTGAGTGCTCCTCTATCCTTGTTACTGCCAAGACCCCCGCCCATGATTTTCTATCCAACATTCATGCAGCGCATAGGTGATAGGACTGAAACTGAACCAAGCTTTTTGTGAACAACTTCATTATTTATTCATTAAAACCTCGTTCATAGTCGCTTATTAAACAAGCGAAGCGAGTTTGAACAAAAAGTTGAGCTCGTTTAATAAACGAGCCGAACATAAACAACAAAAATCGTTCATGAACTAGCTCGTGGACAACTTGTTTATCTTAAGCCCAATTATGTCATAACCCCGATCTCAATACCTCAAACCAAAATCGAACCTAAACATAGTTAGAAATTGAAATAAGGGCTTTTGATTTGGATTAACTTCTTGATGCTTTTCAATTCCTTTTTACGAGCCGCGTCGAGCTGAGCTTTGATCGTGTTTGCATAAATTTGGCGAACAGAAGTTTGAGCATGAATTTAGATCTCGTGACCAACACGAACCGAGCTTGAACACTATCAATAATAAACAAACACGAGCTCGAGCTTTGTTAAACGAGCCGAGTACTCGTTCAACTGCAGCCTTAGCAACTTACTTCCCTTTATTTACCATGCTTTCTTTCTCGCATCCGCTAGGGCCTCCCCTTTATTCACCCACAAATTTAAATGTTGACAGAGTGCCGGAAACCAGGCCCTGCTGGAATTGATGGCATTCTTAGTAACACTCAGGGGTATGTCATCCATGGTTTCGCTTCAAACATTGATACAACCGTCAAAATTGTCGCTGAATTACTTACTATCCGACGTGCTCTTTAACCTATGCAAGAACTTTAGCTTCAGTCTGTTATTACTGGACCGATGCACTTGTTGCTTTATCTTATTTGCGCAAGTCTGGCACAAGCGACCAATGGCTCATCCCCCTCCGCTATGACTGGCTAACGCTTCTTAGCCGTCGTCGACAAGTACAACTCTCCTTTTGTTGTCGCGAGGCTAATTTAGTTGTTGATAGGTTAGCTGAATCCACTAGTATCGATGTTAATATATCTAGTTCTTTTGTACATCATCTGGATGGCTTTTATTTTATCTTTTTTGATATGTATAATGGAGTTTTATGTCAAAGATTCCTACTGCGTACATATTTTTGACATATTTTATATATTCTTAGTATTTGAACCCCCCCAAAAAAAAATACTTTTATTGACACATTTAGCCATTGTTGGTGATATCTGTTGTTAGATTCTCCCTTTTGTTCGCTATTGTTACAACGTAGAATCTGAAGGTCCCGTCAAGCCTTGTTGTCCCAACTGCAGGTATAGCTGGCTGTCTAATCTATGTTGGTATAAGCTATAAATAATGTGAAAATGATGTAACTAGTTGTACTTAATCATTCTTCCATACCAATTATGAATAACCTATAGTTTAACCTTAAAAACTAAAGTCAGCTGTTGGATTCTTCTAAATTTAAGCCTCTCTTCACATTTCACCCGTTCCTTGTTCCTGCAACTGAGGCATCAAATCTGGAAAGCAACTTCAGCAGCAAGCATAACAGAGAAGCCTTGAGAGGAATTTATATGGCGATGTTAGTTATGCCCCTGCTTCTCTGCGCTCTTCTGTTCAGCTCTCTCATGATCCTTCCTGGTACTTCCATTAAACTTACGTATCCGGAAATAGAATTTGAACCGGCCAGTACTCATCTCATGGTGGATAGCCCGTGTTTAGGTTTATCCAAATGTTCTTCTTTTATTTCCTTTTTGTGTAGTCTTCTAATCATGAAAACTTTTATGATGACCTTCGAGATATTTTGATCTTTTAGTTCCGAGCGCTATCGCGTATCTTTATTTTGACATGCATTATTTGCTAAAAAGTGCATATGTCGTTATTTGGTCTTACAAGACTGATGTGTAATCTAATCTAGCAAACGACTAGTGATTACGTACATCTTTTCGCTGTGGTGCAAGATAAGGATGTAAGAAAGTGATATAGTTTATCCGTAAAAAAGTTGGCAATGATTTGAAACTCTGCCGTAGACTGGTATAGATCCCTTCACATTGATCTAAAAGAGCGCTCCCATCTATGGCGAGCATTTGGATCTTCGTATCTATGGAGATCATTCAAATCTATGAAGAAGGTAGAAGAACTAGGTCTAGGCCTAGACCTAACTCATAATCACCATGCCAAATGTGGTCAGGGGTTTATATCATTCTTTTTTTGTTTAAATAGTTAGATTGCATATATTTAATATATTTGTGCTTGCTTGAATGGACACAATTAGGAATTTATATTCGTACTTTTAATTCAAGTTACATTTATATTCATTTGTTTGAATATACTAAAATTGAGCACGTACATACATATTTGTCCGCAAGATATCCATAACGATGTTGGTCTTGATGTTTTAAAGGAGGAGAAAAAAGCTTAGCCAATTGGTTTCCGAATGGCCAAGGCGGATCCAGAAAGGTCGTGGCTGGTATGAGGTCAGGGGCGAGTTCAATGTTAAAAGATGCAAAGTTTTATAGCTTAGCAGTTGCAAGAAAGACACCATCACCGCCACCACCGCCCACTAAAGCTGTATCCAAAATTTACGTCATCAGTCAGCCTTCACCGAGTCACTAGCACAAGCTAGCATCTAAGTTATGTTCGTCAATCTGCACATGAGAAGCTGAACGAGCCGTATAGTGCATTTTCATTTACCTGTGTTGCACAATAATGAAGCCAACGTTTAAGTTTAATAACTCCTGAAGTTAATCATTTTATGTCCAAAGAATGTGCTGCCACAGAGTCTCATTACTTATCACATAGTCAATTTGTTTATTGAACTCCAAATTTAAATTTTTTCATCTATTTGTATATACTCACGAATCTAATATAATATTATCTAATTGCATATAGAGTAAATTCAAAGCTGAAAAACGTGAATGTTCTCTTTCCTATATGGCATGTCTATCATTTTGACATTTGAAATTCGACGAATCAAATTAATTTCACAAACTCTCTCTTCCATATCAACAACTTTCACTTAATAATATGTTTGCCTTTTTAACCAATTCCTACGATTTTGCTAAATATCTCTCTAATCATGAATTTTTCATATTTTTTCAGACAACCTTAATATTCTCCCACAATTATTCTCAAACAACCTAATATCTTATTTTATTTCATTATAAGTCATGTATATATAACTTTATCTCTCATTTAATTTTCTATCATTTCTTGTATCTTTTTATTATCTTCTCAGTGGCTTTAATTAAAACAAACCGCAAACACAAGGATTATTACTATTATATATCATTACTGTTATTGCTAATCTTATACTTAATTGTTGTTATCTGGGAGAGATTAATTCTACCATCTTTTTATGCTATTTAACTTTTTCATTTGTTGGTAAAAGCCTAACAATTATTACTTGTTCGTTTTTAACGACAAAAAGTAGTAGAAACCCGCAAAAAAAGGTAAAAATAATATTTTTGTTATTATCTTTACTACTAATTTATTCATTACTTTATATATACAAGTATGAGAATTTTGTTAGTTGGTGCTTGCATATGTAACGCACTAGATCGAAACTAGTACTTGTATAATATACACTAATAAGAGTGGTTGTAAGTGCAGCGCAACACCGATAATTCGAATATATACGGGAAACTAGAACAACCAATTCAGAAGCATTCATCCCTTTCGAATAGTAAGAAAGGTCATCAGTCCATTGATTTTTTTTTTCTAAGCAAGTTGCATTAATAAAATTAACCATTACAACCTAAAGGCAACACCCAAATGGGCATTCCTGGAAAGACAGAGACATCGCATCCGAACGGATGGTCCCGAAAATGGCCAACATGGCCTTGGATGAAAACAATGAAAAACATAAGGACTACCCGTATTTGGGAATACCAAATTAAGGAGTAGCTAGATCGGGAATATGCAACACGCATCAGATCTCTAGCTCGCTCTCACTGAAACAGAGATAAGAGCCTTGGGCCGCTCAGAGTGACAGTTTACATTACTGTCGCAGTTAACATTGGAACCATAGATGGTGAAGGGGGGTCCTCCCAAGGCCGGATCGAAGCGATCCATAGCTCGAAGAGAATATGCATCCTCCAAATCTAGTAGATTCGGCATCTTTAAGCCACAATCCCATCTTTTCGGACTCGCATCGGAGATTTCGAACCAAACCCACCGGAATAGCGATCCGGAAGGCTCAAACGATGTCCATTGATTAGTTTTAGGACGAGAAGGCTCAAACGATGTCCCTTGAACTAACATCTCATTCTCATCCCAAGGTGGCTGTGTCTACGTACTATCAACTTGTTATACATATATACCTAGTTGTTCACGGGTGCATGGAAGTCATGCACAAGTACATGTACAGCTATGAGGTGTTGTCATTCTTTAAGTAAAACGCGGAGCAAGCTCAAGACAAATTATTGGTCAAGCTCATGGCAACTTCAACTCTAATCAGTTGGTAAGAAGTCAAGGCTCTGAAACTGTTCCGTTTTTTGGGGTGATACATGTTGTCTTTTGTCGCTAAAAGAAATACTAATGATGATTTTTACCCTTTAATTAGTTACAAAAAGGGTAAACTCGATCAAAGAAAATGCGAGCTTAGCCTCATCCTAATGCCCTTTTTACTCATTTGGCCGATTCCTGTAGGTGATCCTGTTTCCAAAAACCTTTTTTGACGGTTCCAAATCCCGTTGTCATTCAAGAATTGTTGCTAAAGCAAATTTAGCCACATCAGTCATGCAAAACCTGCAAACTGGAGGTACAAAAATTAAACAGTCCCATCAGTTTCATGTTTTTATATTCCAGAGACTTGCGATATGTTAGAAATTTCAACGCATCAAGGCCATACTAGGTTTTCCTTAGAATCACTTGACTCGTCTGTACACCATTTCCAAGTCAACTCGCTAGTCCCAATCTTACAACTTGCTAAATCTTGGCAAATATTCCGAATAGAGATCTGGCACCGCAAAGAAGCCACACAAGGGCAATGAAGAGCAAGAGCAATCTTCTGGCGAAGCTCGTAGCAACAATGGTGGTCCTCTTGCTAACAGCTAGTGGCTTTCCTCGCAGTTCTGCCGCGTCATTTCATCTTCTAGGTATCTTCTAATTACTTTGGCATATAGTTTTCCGCAGATTAGAGTATCAAGAGAAATTTCATTTTAGTGTATCCTTTTGGTTTCCATAGGCGGGGAGAGAAGTTCATGGTGGTTTCCGGGCTGCCAAAGCCCATCCAGAAAGCTGGTCCGCCATTGCCATGGTCATGGTTCAATAATTTCAACAACCATGCTGGAGAGGGCCGCGTGGTTTCGAGCATCAGCAAGGAGGCAGCCGTCACCGCCGCCAACGCCACGTCGGAATCCGTCCCGACACCCTAGCATGAAGTATGTGCCCCCGCCGCCACCAGATTCTGAGTAACGCTAAGAACCACACCAAGAGGCTTGTTGACGGCATCTGCTCCCCAGCTCAATTACTTCAAACACCCTAAACGCTTGAAAATGCAGTATTCCTGTAAGCTTGTATGTTGAGTGCTAAATTAAATAAGAGTCATTATTTATGTTGTTATTTTGCAAGCAAATGCTTTGGATTTGTAAGCTGTTTGAAGTTTTCACCAACTGGATCAGGAACTCCATCTTGAGAGAGAGTCAAAAGTGTCGAACTGTTCTTGTTCAACAAAAGTGGCTGGAAAGGATCCAAAAACACTTGAAAGGAACGATAAGATATAAGTAGACCTGGCAAAATGTGAACCGTACCCGTTACCCGGTCCAAAATTCCGGGTACGGGTAGTCATTTTCACTACCCGCTGAAATTGAACCCGGACCTGAACCGACCCGTAATTTTCGGGTAGGTTCGGGTCGGTTTGCGGGTAACCCGGTTTACCCGTTTTCCTATGTATATATAAAGGACCATTGGTGCCCTAAAGCCCCTAACCTGCATTTTCATTTTTCTCCTTCTCTCTTCTCACTTCTCTGCCGCCGCCCCTCTCACTCTAGATCTACGCCATCCCCCTCTCACTTTAGATCTACGACACCCTTCACTCCTCTCTCCCCAATACCCACACTCCCACATCACGGATCTACAACAACTCCACCATCGTCGATCCTTCACCGCTGCCACCGTCGTCATCCATCACCGCAGCCAACGCCGTTCGAGATCGTCGCTCCGTCATCCTCCAGATCGTCGCTCCGTCATCCTCCAGATCATCGCTCTGTCATCCGTCGTGGTTTGCCACTTCGTCGTCGCTGTGTTCGATGACTTCGATCAGATCTGTCATTTAAAGTGGCCGACCGTCACTCCGTCGCCGACTACATCTACTGTTGACCGTCGCTGACCAATCTTGAACTTTCCTTTTGTTTTATTTTGTTTATTCCAGATGCCTAATCTTGATTTTCAGTTGTGTAGACTTTTGATTCTTGTGTAATGGATACGCTGTTGAACGCAGATCTGATGATCTTGAACTATTTTTTGTTTTATTTTGTTTAGTAAAAAAGATTAGTCTTGTGTAATGGAGAATATTGAAGTTGTGTTTGTGTAATAAAAGAACGTAAAAAGAAGAAGAAAAAGAAAGGAATATTTATTAAGAATAAATAAAAATTAATTTTTTACCCGCGGGTACCGGGTACGGATTCTAAAAATACCTACCCGGGAAAAACGGGTAAAATATACCCGATCCGTTTTTATCCGGACTCGATCGGATTTTACCCGTACCCGGGCGGGTCTACCCGTTTGCCAGGTCTAGGTGGTGCAACGGATAAAAATAAAAAACTCTTGACAAATCTGCATCTCAATAGATCTCACAACACGTCATTTTTATTACTCTTAATTAATAATCGAAAATTTCGAGTAGTGTCTTTTTTTGTTTTCTTGGTACAGGCCAAGGCCCAAAAATGAAAAGAAGAAAGGTAACATGCTGAGGCTTCATATGGCCCAAACAGTCATCTTAAGAAGTCCCTACCGCACGGCCCAAACAACCATCTTGCAAAGTCTTCCAACAGCTGCAGTCAAGTCACAACCTGCTGAAGTATATTATTAGTCAATGGGCGGGGTTATCTCTTAAGATTGTCCGTGAAAATAACTGTCACCAAACATTACCTTTACGATGGTTTTATAGAAAGTTGAGAGAGAGAGTAGAAAGAGGAAAATATTCGGTTTGAGTAAATAACGCGTGCATCGTCTCCCTTTCACGTTTTACGTGACTGAAAAAGATAAACTTAGTACAGTACGTGTAAGTTGACATGTGATACCACTTTATCTTTAAACCAAAATTGACAATCTTCTTTCAATCAACTAAATTTTTTTATCAACGAAGTGCATAAAACTAAGTATGATCATTCATCGTAAAGTAAAACGATCGCTATAATGTGCAGGTTATATGTCTGTATTTAGGTGCAGCTTATATAGCGTTGTTAAAAAAAATCTATGCAACTCTTTTTCGATGAGGCAAAGAAACTTATCACCCTTTTATTAAGAAAATAACAATTGAGCTGCATTTTTTTTTATCATAAGAGCTCGTTGTTCGTCGCTACAGATGATAGAAATTAATATAATATATTTTAGTGACAAAAAAAAATCAAATAATTAGACTTTTTAAACTAGAAATGACTTTTCCTTTTCCTCAATAAAGTATTCTTTTGGTGACAAGTCGGACAGTCATGTCCGAAACGTAAGCAGAGGCCTCGGCGGCGGTTATACAAGCACCACAACCGCAATGTCGTACACGCAACCGCCACCGCCACCGCTGCCGTCACTTCCTTCTCGCCCTAAATCCACCACAAACCCTTCCCACCGTCATTTCTCCTCCCTCCTCCCAAAACCCCCAGACTTCCGATCCCTAAAGCACTGCCGCAAAATCCGGTGCGAGCTCACGAGATTCGACAACCCCCAAAAGTGGACCGTCGATTGCGTCACCGGCAGCGATCCCATCCACATCATCCTCAAGCCGCTCCCTTCCTCGCTCCCCATGGCATCCACCGCCGAGCTGAAGAGCTCCAAGAAAGTGTGCCTCTTCTACTGCGCCGAAATGAAGGCGCTCGCAGAGCGAGTCGCCGCCGAGTCCGACGCCATCGAGCTTCGTAGCATCACGTGGAGGTATCTCATTCTCCAATTCGATATGAATTTACGAGAATGGCACCCTTACTTGACGTGCTTCATGGTAATTGTTGATGTAGCGTTTGTTGGTGTAGCGTGAATGATGCTCGTTGCATTTTTTAACTTTTGTTCCGTTCACTTTTTTGCATGGTTTTAAAATAAAGTTTCGAACATTTGAATGCTGAAATGTAAGTTTTGTTTGGCAATTGAAGAGTCAGACTGGGGAAAAAGCAGCTGTTTAAGGCTATGTTTGCATGTTTGGATTGTATTCGAGGTACTTGCAGAAATTCAAACGGAAAAAGGATTATGTAACGGACGGAGTGCATAAGCTTTGTGTGTGTGTGTATGTGTCGCAGACGGAGAGAGAGGGGTCAGGTTATTCTTTCACTTTTGGCCTCAAGTACTCTGATATCATTGGTGAGTACACAATATGCATTCGTGTGAAGAAAAAGTGGAATGCTTACCACCAGTTGTAAGCTATGCTGGACTTTCCTGAGCACCACACTAACTCTCTCGAGCTGTTGGTTAGCATTTCAAAAGTGAGTACATAGATTTTAGTACTAAGATAGTGCAGAATTATAAGCATTGTGATGACAATGAAGCGGAATGCTTGCTGTAAGTCATACTCTCTTTTTGCATCATCAAGTGCCAAAAGTGTATTCCTTGTTGTTAATGTCCTGACCGGACCAATGTTCTACCATTGGAAAGACCTCTTCACTTGACCCTGAAATGTATGACATGAATTGGTCGAGGTCATCCTATATGCTCTGATTTTCTACGTTTTTGTAGTTTCTTTTTCTTTCAGTTGTGAAGCTCAATCTCCGGGCTGATTATGTGATGCATTGTAACTTCTAGGACATTCGAAGATGGATTCCCCAATTTGTTCATAGCTAATGCTCATGGCATTCGTGGACAGCATGTAGCTTTCCTTGCCTCGTTTAGTTCTCCAGGAGTAATTTTTGAGCAACTCTCTGTGATCTATGCGCTGCCAAAGCTGTTTGTCTCCTCATTCACGCTTGTCCTTCCTTTTTTCCCTACGGGTACTTCTGAACGCATGGAGGAGGAAGGAGATGTTGCGACAGCTTTCACTCTTGCTAGAATTTTGTCAAATGTTCCAATATCGAGGGGTGGACCCACTAGTTTAGTGATATACGATATCCATGCCTTGCAGGTTGGTGCTGAAAATCTCTCGACGATCTTATGTACTTTCTCATGTTCATTTGCTGATACGTTCGTATGAGCCTGCAACACTTGAGATTTTTCATGCTGCATCATTTTCCGAGTATAGATACCTTTAACTCGTGCTCTTTTTCTGTCTCAGGAAAGATTCTACTTTGGTGATAATGTTCTACCATGCTTTGAGAGTGGAATACCTTTACTCAAAAACAGGCTTCAACAACTCCCTGACTCCGACAATGTAAGGTTTTATGGATCTGAATAATTAGAAATGGCCTTTATTCTGATTCAGTCTGCAGGATGAATGGGTTTTGATCCGTGTGCTTACAATCCATTACTTATATGATGAGGCCCTGAAGGTTACCTATAGTAGCGTCACAAAGAGGAGTCCCCTAGACTTTTAGAATAATTTTTTTTGCCCACCAAGCTGCTATCCTTTTATCATGATAATGTTGTTCTTTGTTATATATTTCAATTCATACTGAGATATTGTTAGCTAGAGATGGGGCTAGAGAATTTGACTATTTGTGGACAATCTGGAAGTACCTTTGAACGGAAAAGAATTGGAGAATACAAAATTTCCGTAATTTAGATGATAATTTCGAGTGATTCTTGGCTTGTTGCTTCTCTGACAATTTTTCTGTTCTTATTCTTCTCTCTCTGCCTAGATAACGGTTGCTTTTCCAGATGATGGTGCATGGAAACGGTTTCATAAGCAGCTGCAGCATTTCCCAACGGTATTGTTTGTAGTCATGGGATGGGTGTTCTGTTTAGTTATTTACTTGAACTTTCATCAAGTTTTTTATGGATCTTGGTGTGAATCTAGTAATGAATTGAAATTCACTTATTTGATTGTGATATACGTAATAAACTGGACTTTCCCTCCCCATAGTTTGTCCTTCATTTGCATAACCAGGTGCTTATTATCTTCACAGATTGTTTGCGCTAAAGTTAGAGAAGGAGATCAACGTATTGTACGCATCAAGGAGGGCGACCCTAAAGGACGTCATGTTGTAATAGTCGATGATCTTGTGCAGTCAGGTGGCACTCTGATTGAATGCCAGGTGCGAAAACCATGATAAAATTAACTTTATATACAATCAAATTCTTACTACGGCTTCTTTATTGATGGTGTGATGTATTTTCTTAGGGTGTTTGAAGTTAATTGACTAATAATTATGTTACATGCTTTTTGTGTGTCCGAATGGTTGGATGTCATATTCGACTAACGAAATGCACTATTATAAACAGTACTGGGTAATCCTAATGTCCAGTATTCCTTTGTTTTCCTTGTATCGGCCTTCTGACTCTTCTAAACTTTTATGCTTCCTGTTTGTATATAATAAGATCCACATATCGTTTCTTTTTCTTCTGTTTCTCTTTTATAGTTTGAAGTGCAAACTTCAATGATTTCCCCCTACTTTGTCTCTTTCAGAAAGTGTTGGCCAAGCACGGAGCCGCCAAAATTAGTGCCTATGTAACACATGGAATTTTCCCTAATAGGTCATGGGAGCGCTTTGGACATGATAAGAATGGTAAAGAATTCATGTCTTCACATCCACTTTCAATTGCTTTTTGGTTGTTTTCTTTTACTATGTGGACGCGACTTGTATATTTAGCACATTTCTTTATAAGTGGGTAGACATGTTCATAACCCAGTAGTCCTCTACATTGATATTTTCAGAAGTTGTGTGTGTTGGTAACTATTCTATTAATCCTTCTCAGTTGTTTAAGGAAGTAAATGTCCTGGTGGGGTACGAGATTGGTCCCCTTTATAAGTCACTTATTCGTACATTAGTTGAAAATGATAGTCCCATCTGGTACTCAATCAAGGAAGCACGGCCTAGCAAGAGTTTAGAAACGGTATATATGATCCAATCGAAGAACAAAATCCTTGTATTGTTTTGTGAACATTATAGTAGTCATCTCCGCGTGGTACCAACTTTACTGAACCTTCTACTTGTTAGAGGATATATATTAATATGAAAATTACCATATTGCTCGTCCTATGTCTAGATTATTCTAGAGTTCTCCTAACTTCTATAGGATTCTCTTTTCTGTTTCTGGTAGGATAGTTTTCTCTTACCTATATAAAGGTCTCATTGTACTCAGTTTTATAATGCTCTCTAATATAATTATCTTTCTCTTAACCTTTTTGATCATGGTATCATAGCCATACGATCTGCCGGTTTGAGAGTCTTTCAATTATTTTTGCAAACTCCGGCCAACTCAAGTGATTTTGTTTCTTTTCGTGCTCTTCTTTTCTTCTTGACTTTAGAATTTTGGTCTTTCTTTCCTATCCTTTCTATGCAGTGATCTTTGCTTATTCTGAAACCCTAGCCACCGCTCACCGTTATGTTCATCAACCCTAGCTAATTTCTTTCGCTAAAAAAAAAATTGTTTCCTTCTTCAGTTACCTCTGTCGATTTCCTTTAGCCCAAATCCTAATCCTACACCCCCATAAGATTCTTTTTCGGTTCCTGCAATGGATCCTGCTCTTGTCTTGTTCTTACTCCTACCTTGTTCTTAGTCGCTGGACCTCGCCCAGAGACCTTTATGGTCGTCGGACCTCACCCCGGGACTCCTACTCTGTTCTTAGTCTGCAGACTCGTTCTGGGACTCCTGCCTTATTCTTAGTCGCCGGACCTCACCTCGAGACCTTTATGGTCATCGGACCTCGCCCCGGAACTCCTGCTCAGTTCTTAGTTTGCGGACCTCATTCTGGGACTTCTGCCTTTGTTCTTAGTTGCCGGACCTCACCCCGAGATTTCATGGTCGTCGGATTTTGCCCCGGGACTCCTAATTTGTTCTTAGTCGCCGGACCTCGCCCCAAGACCTTGATGGTTGTCGGACTTTGCCCTGGGACTCCTGCTATGTTCTTGCATCGCCAGACTCTACTCATGGAATTCATCTCAACTTGCATCTCACTTAATGCAGTTAGTATCAAGACACCGCTCCGGACTTAACCTCCAAACTCAAGCTTGTTCTTCTCTACCAACTTGAGTTTGAGGGGGAATGTTAGATGATATATATTAATATGAAAATTACCTTATTGCTCTTGCCCTATGTCTAGATTATTCTAGAGTTCTCCTAACTTATATATGATTCTCTTTTCTGTTTCTGGTAGGATAGTTTTCTCTTACCTATATAAAGTCTTCATTGTACTTAGTTTTATAATACTCTCTAATATAATTATCTTTCCCTTCACCTTTTTTATCACTACTCTGGACGAATTTATGAAGTCTTGGCCTCACAACAAAAACTTTTCTGGGTTTCGTTTATGGAAACTCAATTTTTTTATTGTTTCTTTCAAATTCTCTAGGATTGCCACTTTCGTTTGTTAATTCTTAGTGGCCTACTATTGGAACACTAGGCTGTTAGACAGGGACAAACCTACACTGAACTCGAACAAGAAGCTTGTGTTCCCTTTTGGTATTGCTGCTATTTTGGTTGGCTAGCCCTATTGCGGCATTGCCAAAGCAATGCCTGCTTTGTGGCGGTCGTACCTCCTGATACTGCAGCTGTACATGACATTGTCCAAAAGGCGTATGTAATTTGGCAAGATGGCTTACCTTTTGGTTGACCTTCGCAATACTGTCTGTTCAGTATTTGCTTCTACTTATGGAGACAGACTTCATATGTTTTCTATTGGATTACTTCTTTGTCACAAACATAGAAATTAGAACCAGAGGACTTTGACAAAGTATCAATGGAAGTTGTCCCATACTGCATGTTCCTGCAATCTCAAGTCTTACAAGTTGCTTTCCGCATTCTTCTTTTCTCTTGAATAATTTTGCTGGCTGTTTAAATTACTGGTTCAGGTTGCCCCGAAAATGGGTTGGCTTACTTTTGGATCACAGATTCATGCCCACTGACGGTGAAGGAGGTGAAAAATAAGCCCCCGTTTGAAGTTCTTAGTCTTGCAAGTTCCATAGCAGCTACTCTGCAAATATGAAGCGGTCTTGAAGCATATGATTTGTTTTGTTTTTCGTAGTTGTGTTCATCTCTCAATAGCATCTTATATAGAGCAATTGAGGCTTAAGCTCTGCGGCTTTAGAAGCTTTAATGCATGTAATAAAGTTGAAATTTAGCTTGGCTGATCACATGAATATTGCATGTAGGGAGTATTAGTTCGCCTTCTGTGGAAGAACACATCTTGTTGCAAGTATTCCTTGTCTAGTATTTCCCTTTATATTCTGGCAAAGAATCCTACTATAGTATTCCAGTTTATACCTTTCTTCCAAAGAAACTGATGAATTGGTCAATGACTTTTTAAGGTTTTTTTGGTTTTAGCATTAGCAATGTAATGATCCGAAATTTTTATGCATATAATCCTTTGTTTTTTTAAACTTGACGTTGTGTATTTGCCCCAAGTATTGGGTTATAGATGTTATGAAAAACTAGAAACCTTGTGCCAAACAAAACAGAAATGTTCATGGAACAGTATATCCCGATTTCAATACCTGTAACAAACTAATGAATTTTACATTCCCTCGGCTGCATGCCATTGAATGCTCTATAGCACCCAACAAAAATTTATCCTTAGACTAAAGGAATACTTATGCTTTAATTTTCAATCCGTACACGCCGATGAAAAACAAAAATACTATATCCCTCTCCATTTTACTGGCTTAATGTACCTCAAAAGAGCGTAAAAAGAAGCAAGCATCATCTCCAGACTTCGTCCTTTACTTTGTGAGAGATCTTTATATAGTTTAAGAGCCGGTCCAGGGCCTTGCCGCTGTCAATGGCCTCCCTAGCTCTATCCAGGGCTGATGAAATCTCTTGGGCACCATCACACCCGAGCAAGTGATCAACCATTCCAGCGTTTAAAACTATACGATCGTATGCAGGCCCTCTCTCTCCCCGTAAAGCTGCTAAGCCCAATTCTATATTCCTTGAAACCTGAATTGTTTCAAAGAAAGAAAAGATATTACTACAGCGAACTCGTAGTTTCAGTGGTCCTTGAATAACTCTATCCTACCAATTTCATAACATCGAAATAGCTAGCAGGATGTTGATATAGTTGAGCATAACAGCATTACCAATTTATCAGTTCTTGGAGTCTCTGTGGGTTCAAAGCCATACTCCTTTGCGTTCACCACAACGTTAAAATTTTCACGTGACACTCCTGCAAAAATGAATTCAAATTGTAAGAGAGTAGAAACCCGTATCAACATGATTACAGCACTATCCAGTTAAGGAAGGAATATGCACCATCCACTTCATAAGCAGGCGCCATTTTTAGCGAACGGAACCCTGAACAGTAATTCACAGGAAGTCCCTTAGATGCGTTTTCTGATCGCAGCTTTGTTGTCATTGAGAGGGCCCCTTCCTCGCCCTACATGGGCAACACTTTCATATTCTTAACCAAAAGAAAACATCACACGGTAACACCTAAAAGATCTAATTATAAATCCGGCTGTGAGACCACTGTTACCCCAGCTCAGTGGCACTATGAGATCTAAGCCTTTGTCCCAAACTAGTTGGGGTCAGCTACATAAATCCCCGTTTTCTGCTTCCCCAAATCAAAGCACTTGTTCTATCATAAATTCCTAGCAATCAAGTCTTTTCTCACTACTTCTCCCCGTGTTATCACACGGTCTACCCCTACCTCATCTCATGAAAAATAATCAGTTTCTAGTTGTAAAACAAAAATTACCTTCACCACCAAACCAGAATCAACGCCTCGACGTCTCATGAGCATTAGTAGCGGCTCCTCATAACCTTCATGATAAAACCCAGCAACAATTGCTTCCTTTCCGCGAGCCTATGGAAAGATTACTCTTAGGACAGTATCCGAGAAGCAGCAAAAATAATCACAGCCATATACATTGATAGATACGTTGTTAACCAGATTTCTCCTCAAAGGAAAGAGAAATAACGATATAATGACTTGTATTTCTTTTTCTCTTTCCAAAAAGTAACTTGTAACTTTCTTCTATCTCAAGTTTGACTTGATGTAACATTGTAACCTTTTTTCCAGAAACATCTAATGACTACACCAAATACACCAAGGGCCATTCTAATAGGAAAACATTACAGCTTACCCTCACAAGCTGCTGAACCTTCTCAGTTGTTGCCAGCGGTGGACGCTTCTTTATATGTTCCCTCAACCCAATTAATGAATGTCTGCAAAACCGCCTCATTATGTAAAGATTCGTATGACATATTAAAGTAGCGCGTACCACAGGATTTCACGAGTATCTGATTTCATGATCTGCACCACACAGACACAAAGTGGGCATTGAGTTTTTTATTTACTTCTTATTAAATCTTCAACTTAACAGACACTGACGTTCTTCTTTTTTTGCTGGGTGCAAACTACTACTTTCATATTCAGAATATGCATAGAGGCTTCTATGTCGAAATTCACCTTTAACAACAGGACATAATACAAGGACAAGGACCAGGACCTAATCCCCCCCGTCTTACGGGGACTGGCAGAGATAGCATACAAGCAAGGTTGAGGTAAAATAAATTCGAATTATTCGACTTAAACACAATACGGAAAACAGTGTATATTTATACTTCTTTACAAATTCAAGTTACACTGCCTAGAAATCCAAAAAAGATGGCACATCGGAATTTAAGGGCATACATAGAAATGCACATTCAGAACGACAAAATATCATAAGAATTGTTGGCAAGCCTGATTATATGAACAACAAAATATAACAATATTCACTTCCATAGTAAGCACGGTAGACCAAAAGCAAGGTGGCCCTTAATAACAGGGAATTAATTTAACAAGATTGGAGTTTTACTAAAGTGCAAATGCCAGCTGCTCTCAGTAATCAATACTAGTTTATTGGTTAAGGAATAGCAATGTTTGTTTTCCATCATCAGAAACATAACCTACCTCTGTCTCTATTCTTTCATTATGTAACTTTTATGTATCCACAACTCTTGTTCCAATTTTGAGTAATGCCCAAAATTATTTTCCTAAATTAAGAAGAATTTCAGTCGGTAAATAAAAATTGTAAGTGGTAAAAGATGTCTACAAATTCAAACACGAACAGTATCTGAAAGAGAGTAATTCGTTTTATTTCCATACATAGATGGGTGAGCTTCACGTTGACTCAAGTAAGCAAAGCCGACCTCCTCATCCTGAAGATACATTTAGGAAAAGTTAAAATTAACGGAGACCGAGCAATATAATGGCACAGGAAGAAACATGTCAAAACTACAAGGATGAAGGACCTCGAGTATCCTTTTCGCCTGCAGTGGAGATATGTTCGTATTTGCTCCCATGAACTTCAACATTTGTTCTTCAGTTATGCCTCCCTGACCACATAAACATGTAAATGTAAATTTGCACAAATTTAAAGACATGATTGCTTTTAATTTTTCTTTCTTCCCACCAGAAAAAAGAAAACCTCCCCACTTTTTTTTTTCCTTTCTCAAAAGTTCATATGAAGTATGTTTCAAGTTAATAAGGATTGATAGTGCTGATATCAACAAGGATGCGTGTATTCAGAAGAAGCTCCATTTAGAGGTTATCCAAGTTCAAATAAATAAATCAAATTTGACCTTTGGAGACAAACATGAATAACTGGTAATATCAGCACCTTGATGTACACTGGATTTAAAATCCACGAGAATAAGGTAATGCACGAATTCACATGGATAGCTTAACGTGACTGACTACCTTTGGCGGCATCCATTCCACACCATGAAGCAAGCAAGCTTCACCATAACAGGATCTAACGGCAGCCACAAGTAGTGTGCACCTGAAAAAACGGGTGTTTCCATCGTAAGGTACACCATAAGGAGTCAGTGATCTAACATCAGCAACTGGCACAGGACCTGATGATAATTAATAATTAGACCAATAAGAAGACATACAGAGGACTTATCGGCCTAAAGCCTTTCCCGAAATAAAAGATTTGATCGAGCAAATACCATGTTCATCATCAAATGCAAGGCAGTATGCTTTCAGCTCACGATCTGTCTCCCTGTTCATGCGCTGACCTATCAAAAGCGCAGAAAGCAGTGACTCGCTTAAACTTGCGGATACATTATCTTCCAATTTAAGTGGAAGAACTTCTTTTAAAACACCTTGAACCTCCTCATATCCGAGATGGCCCCCTGCCAAAACTTCCCTAAGGGCACCCACCAACCGCATATCGGAAGTGCCATTGCCAACATAACTGGGACCTATTGAACTGCCAACTCCCATTATCGAGCCTTCAGGATCAGCAATAAAAAGTATATCCTGGGGTAGCACCCGAACTAAAAGTGGCCAGTACGTATTGATTGCACGCCTTTCCCCTTCACTCCACTGGGTTGGTTCTGGAAACGCATTTGCACGGATTGTCATTGCTGCGAAAAAGGCCCCGAGTTGAGCTCTTGTAACTTCTTCTTTGTTTTTCAGTTCTCCTTTTGCTAACATCATCCACAACCCAAGTTAAGAAATTCCGCCCAAAAAGGCTAAAAGGGTCACATTCGCTGACTAATTGAACTAATTGCTCAAAAATTCGCAATAAGTTTTCCAAGTGACATCAACTTAAAAGGTACTGCAGATATTTCTCTTAGATACTCAACAGAGCAAAGGGTCATTAAAACAAAACATTAACTGGACTATCAGTATAGATCACATGAAGCTACAGAAGTGGTGATAGCTGACTTATAAGTTACTTAATATTTGTTTAGTCCGCGACAACTCGGTTTACACTAAATAGTGTAGTGTGTATCATCTAAATTATATATAACGTCAGAGCATCCTTACAGTACGGACTATGGACTATCTGAATACCAATTTTACCCACCCTTTACACCCTTAATTTCTCCCTGTGGTAGAATAGGTACTACACTCAAATTTTAGTCCTCCCACTCTTTTCTCACAACTAGTCTACTTTCCAGTATCCACCTTTCAATTAGATTCTCCGATGAAACTTTTAAATTGCATGTATCCCATTGCTAGTGATAGTATATATGCATGACCACAGACATAGTCTGTTGAAAGTGTTACAAGAAATATGCAAGAACAACTCCCAAAAATAAAGTAAATATTAGGTGGTTGAGGCGCGGAATAGGTCGCTCTCTTAAGACGATAGCGACCCTTCGGATTACCGGTGCATCAAGGTTCTTGATACATCGCCTCTGGTATATAACAGCCTAGCTCTAGTTGTTGCTTCACTCGTGTTCTGCACAAACGAATGAAGCAGAGGTTTAACCCGATACCTTACCAAAATGTCCACAATTCTAAATGTATAGAAAATCAAAAAAGGAAAGAAGGAGAGAGAAAGCCTCGGCTGTTGTGTGGAAAAATGTGAAAAAGGCTACTTTCATATGTGAGGTAGAGGCTTAAGGTTTCATGAAAAAATAGCAGTTTGAAATCTATTACAGATTAATGAATAATGGACTAGTATATACCCCACTTGTCCTTCCCCCCTTGCGCGTGCGAGTCTACGACTCAAGCAGCCAACGAGTGTTCTCTCGTTTACTCCTTAAAGTTACTTGAAAGGGTGAATGTGGGGAAGTGATTTTTAAAAGTTTAAGTATGTAGGAAAAACTATCTTTTCACTTACAAGCAATGTAGGACTAAAGCATTTAAAGGTTTTTCTCAAAAACTATAATGTTTTCTCAAAATCATTCTTGTATGGTAAAGGGAATTTTTGGTTAAAATACCTTAACATAGTCTATGTATTGCTAAAATGTTAAAAAAAAAAAAAAAAAGTCAGAATGATGCTAATTTCTATTATCTATTGTAAATTTTTAGAAGGTGAGCATGCAATTAATAACCAAATAAATACTATGCAATTTCTGAAATGATTGGGTAAGACAAAACAAATACGTAAAAACGAACGTCTATCTCCCCACGCTCAAGTGCCACACTTCAATTTTTGTCACTAAAAAGTGCAGTAGCCTCAAAGTAAAAAAATTGCCACAAATCGCAGTGTGATTGAGACATAAAAGTAAGAAAATGCATCAACCTGATCTTAAGATGGTATCGAAAACCTTCAAAGCTTGCTCTTCAGTGAGGGGCCTGGTCTGAGTGGGCCCAGTGCAAATCCTGGCTTGAGCTTCCAGCACCGTCTGATTCGGTTTCGGGTACTTCGAACTCCGATACGAAGACGATACAGCTGGATTTCGGGTTTCTGAGTCGGATAGGTCTAAATGATCGATCGTAGCGGAATCTGTTAAGGCTTTTGTAGTGAGTAGGCGCTTTTGTTGAATCCATCGGGAATCGGCTTTCTGAGGGAATTGAAGAAAAGTTTGAGTTCTTAAGGGAGTGGAGCTTTGCAATTTGAAGGATTTGATATGGGAGATGGAGGAGAAGGTGGGAGCGTCTGGATTAAGCAGAGCTTTCATGGCGGACTTCAGGACTTCCTCTTCCCTGTGTGCTCTCTCTGTGCTCCCTCTGCGTTGAAGAACGCGTCAGCTTGAAAGATTCCAATAATCTGACTTGAGCGTCGTTATATTATATTTTTTCGCACTTTCTCTTACGTTAATTCTACTGATAAAGTAAAAAATGAGGGCGTAAAATAGAAAGTAATTTGATAAAGATGCATGACGAAGTAGTGTCATTTATTTTAACTTTTAAGTGATAAATAAATAAGAATATGAAGTCAAAATCAAACTTTGGATCTAATCTTTGTGATGCTCGGGCATAAAAAACAATAAGAAACCATTAAAACAAGTGATAAAAAAAAATTAAGTCACGCTTTAGACCTTTAAAACCAGCAATGAAACATCAGTTGTCTAGGTTCGGAAACTAATAACTTGACATTTTGAAAATTGTAGGAAGAAGAAAATGACATCTTTTGCTGATGCTATACGATTCTATGTATAGCGTACTGGACGTCAATAATTTTTTAATCATGTCTCGAAACACACCAAAGACTTCTTTCCAAACCTTTCGGTGAACATACAAGTCTTCAGCCAT